>JARQOC010000002.1:235102970-235296937 GCA_033576535.1 Allobates femoralis
ACCTCACTCCGAGCCCCCGCCTTCTCCCTCCAGGCTTCCGGTGGCTGCCGCAGGCTGCCAGTGTCTGCAGAGCTGTTCTAGTGCAGTTCAGGACCTGCGGTGATGTCACAGTCACGTGACACCAGGTTACCATGGAGTAACCTGGTGTCACGTGACTGTGACATCACAGGTCCTGGACTGCAGTAGAAGAGCTCTGCTGACACCGGCAGCCTGCGGCAGCCACCGGAAGCCTGGAGGAAGACGGCGGGAGACGGCGGGGGCTCGGGGAGAGGTGAGCATATATTTTTTTTTTTTTTAAGTGTAGTGCGGCTGCGGCTCGCGATGATGCTGCGCATCATCGCTCGCAGTCGCGCAAAGGAGCTTGGGATTCGGCGACAACGCCCGAATTCCCAACTCCCGATTATATAAGTAGATAATTATAATGAATTTTCTAGTTCAAAATAAAATGCACTTGTCAGTCTCTAACTATATTTCACAATTGTTCCAGTGCTCATCATTTTCTAGATGACGAGATCGAGGGGAGCCGATGGTTTGCCTTAAAGACCATTCTGTAGTTCACTAATTTTCCGATGTATTCCAAACAATGAAAAGATTGTTTTATGTGCTGCATACTTTCACTCATAACATACCTGTTCAGTGGGATTGCACAACATGTCACCTTACTAGGCTGGTGTCATGCCTGTTCGGAGGGATTGCACAATATGTCACATTACTAGGGTGTTGTTTATCATGCATATTTTCCTGTATTATAATTGTACTGGTAGATGACCCGAATAATGACTATGGTATTGTAAAGTTTCCATTGCCTATTAAATAAAAACATAACACTGAGTGAAGTGGAAATATCTGTCCATAGCAGCCTTTTATTGATAACATATTAATTAACATCAAATTATTTTGTCTTTGAGGAGAACCTGGATGGCTTGCCTTTTAAACATGGATCAGGACTGAAAAATACTCCCCAGTCGCACCACACTGATCCAGGGTTGACAATTTTCACGGTGCTGTTGACTCCAAAATTTTCCTAATCAACGGGGAACCGTCCTAGCAGGAAGTAACCATAACTTAGAAACCAACGGGTGAACATACCTATGATGTTAGCCTACCCCATTAATCCAAGCCATCCCTGATCTCCTCACTAGTGATGAGCGAGCATGCTCGGCGCTACTCGTTACTCGCACGAGTATCCGGGTACTCGGGATGCTCGGCGACCACAGAGTACCGCCGAGATGCTCGGACTCCTCACAAATAATTATTGATCTGACACAAATACACAGCTCCCTTCAGTGCACACAGTGAGCTGGCACCTCACAGAAAGCAGATTGATTGATAGGGTCCCTCTGGGGGGCACAGCGAGGTGTTGTATGTTGTGGCGATTTGAAAAAGCCCACCCTCCCGCCCTTTCCCAGAAACACTCGTTTTATAGCCGGAAGTCTGTGGGCGGAGCCTGTCCTAATTGACTTACATTGGGCTCGGTGCTTTGGCCGAGTACACGAGTATCTTGAGATGCTCGGCCAGAGCACCGAGCACCCGAGCATTTTAGTACTCGCTCATCTCTACTCCTCACCTCAAGCTGCTATGACAAAAAACAATTATAACCAGAAATATCCCTCAACTTCAAGCACCAAATAATAGGGTGGGTGGACGGGATATTCTAAGATCACGACTCCTTGCCAATGTTTTCCAACCAATCCTGACATTAATTCCCAACCCATCTTGATCTAACCAACTCCCACCTCTCCTTTCCTGCTCTGTGTACTAACCCTTTCATAGCCTTCTCTTACAAACCTCCGTCATGCACAGGCCTACACCAGCTGCGCCTGCTGCGGCTCGAACTTTCTAAGATTGCAAACTTTTAAGAAATCATTGGCAATGAGGACCTCTGACAGGTCCATTGTGAAAGTCAGCGAGCTTTTCAGTTTGATTCATTGCACTAGTCAAATAGTCAAAGCCCTAATTAGCATAAGGAAAACGAGCAATAGAAATAGTTTTTTGCAACATTGGATTGTGAGAATAGTATAAGACAGGGATGCTTAGGCAGGGAATTTTGGCCCACACGTGCCTATTCATAGTTTAGAGGGCTTAGGCTATGTTCATACACATAAGATTTTGCTGCAGCAAAAATGCTGCAAAACCTTGGGGTTTTAAGTAAATCCAGATTTCTTGGGTGGAGAAAACCTGAGTTTTTATCGCTTTTTACTGCTTTTTGTTTGCTGTGTTTGTTTCTGCATTTTTGCCCATAGAACACTGCAAAATCAGAGAAAAGAACTGACACGCCCAAAAAACTGTAAAAATGTAGTGTATGGGTGGCTTCACATTGGGGTTCCCCTCCGCAGCGTTCTGCGGAGGGGAATCGCCATGTGTGCGCAGCGGCCGCCAGCTCCTATCTTTATAATGGGAGCGCACCGTGCTGCGCTTGACAGCGCATGACCGTGCGCACCCACTCACTCCCATATGTGATCTGTGCGCAGGCGTATGCCTGCGCACAAATCACACAGTCTCGTCCGCACCAGGGACGCGACATGTTGCATTCCTGGTGCGGACGAGACTGTGTGATTTGTGCGCAGGCATCCGCCTGCGCACAGATCACATATGGGAGTGAATGGGTGCGCACGGTCATGCGCTGTCAAGCGCAGCACCGTGCACTCCCATTATAAAGATAGGAGCTGGCGGCCGCTGCGGTCACATTGCGGATCCCCTTCGCAGAACGCGGCGGAGGGGTCCGCAAATGTGAACCCAGCCTAAGAACATAGGCTTGGAGGACACAAAAAGTTCCCTTTAAAAGAAATATGAAAGACTGTATAATGGTTGTCTTTTAAATTGTTAATTTTGCATGTATATAAAGTCACAAAGAACAGTTTTTTGCACATGCAAGGCCCTGATTTTAAAGTTTTTTTTTACATGTGTTATGTTTTTTGTTTTCGCTCTTTGGGCCAAGTTTAGTGATTCCATGTTGTCGACTGATTGATAAATTGCAACTATTTAAAAAGTCACAAAATTTGGCATAACTCCATCCAATCTCCCCCACCTCCTTCTCTCTTGTAGCATCTCTGCTCTGCTGCATCAGAGGTTGCACTGGAGAAGAACCATCAGCATGACCTCCGAGCACACAACTGAGTGCCCCAAGAGCTTCAACTGTGCCAGCGGTCAGCTGACACAGTTATCATGGTAACTGCGTCAGTCATGCCCTCAGATGACCTCACTCACTGCACCGCTGTTAACACAGTCAAAGCTCTCAGTGTGTTCCTGGAGGTTGTCCACAGCTTTTGAGACACTCATGTGCTCGAAAGCTCATGCTAATAGGATGTTTCTTCTTCAGCGGGGACCTCCTATGTAGCAGAGCTGAGATGCTTCGAGGGACATCATTGTGGATTGTCATCAGAGGGTTTGCTTGGAGTTAATAACTGGGAAAATGAGGGTTGTCTGTTAACTGTTTTCTTACTGGATTGGTAATGGGCGGTTATCATAGACACCTGAACATTACCAATTTTGGCTTAATGACAAGCGGTCAATACTCAGCCTGTTAACCCTTCTATCACCCCAATGCTACCACACCAGGGCTTCGGGCAGAGCCAGGTAAAGCATAAGGAATTGGTGATTCTAATGAATGCACCAATTTCTGGGTCAGCTGTGGGCTGCTATTCTGTAGCCTGGGGGGCCCAATAACTATGGGCCTAACCACACTGAGAATACCAGCCCCAAGCTGCCTGGTTTTATCTTGACAGGCAATCAAAAATAGGACGAAGTTCTCACTTTTTTTTTTAATTATCTATTTAAATTATTAAAAAAAAGATCAGCTTCCCTATATTTTTAATTGTCAACCAAGGTAAAACTAGGATTAACAACTAATATGCACGACTGGAAAAAACATTTATTCAAGGTAAAACTAGGCATCTGGGAGTGGCAGCCCATAGCAGTTTGCCCATTTCAGTCTGTGCTGAATGAAAAATACAGGGGATCCCGGGGCCTTTTTACCCCATTATTTATTTTGTTTACACACATATGATGGCCGGTTGGTTGCCATACATTAATGTATATGGCAACCAAGCACAGACACCGATATAGATTGTGGGGACACAGTTTGAGTGCAATAGCCAATCACAAACGCTGTCACAGAGCGTGAGCGTCTGTGATAGGCCATTGCAGTTCAGTGCAGTGAATATTTATGAAGCTTAATTAGTGGCCCCAGAAGCAAGCAGAGGGAGACTGGTAAGCTCTGTCTACCTTCCAGTGAGACCTGCATGCTCAGTAGGCATTCGATGCCATTGACATTACAATTTGTTTTTTTTTTGTTTTTTTGGACATTGCACAAAACCGCAACAAACCAGATTCAGTAGTAACCGGAAGCTGCGTGAAGCAACCAGATGCTACTGGACATAATTTAAAATGAAGGAGTAAGTAGCCTAAAAGAAGTTTTCTGTTTTCAGCCAATCACTGAACTCAGCACTTTGTCAACTACGTCAGCATAGCCACTAAGCTCAATGATTGGCTGCAGCACAGATGTCACATCAAACATCAGAGACCAAGGCAGTGGTGGAGATACCATGATGGGCTTGAGAAGGGTAACTAAAAATCAGGTTTTTTTTCCAATTAACTGTGCCAGTGAACAATAGTTTACTGAAAATGGAAAGCCCCTTTAAGGTACATGTTTACTCCACGATTACCATAAAAGATCTTTTCCTGACAATCGTGCTGCTGATCATTCAATGAATGAGCAAAATGTAAAATGGTTCTCAGAAGCACTTGTCCTGTGTAAACCCCATATACCCACAAAATGATCTCTTACTGATCTTTGCGTGTAAGTTTGGTTGGCTTGTCTGAGCGAGGCCGATCTGCGGTTTTCTAGCTGTTGGCCTGAGCCCTTAATTTCTTCTTTCCTCCTTCCTTCCCAATATTGTAACCCCTGCAGTGTTAAACATTTATCATAATTTCTCTGGGCACCAAGGATTGTTAATCAGTGATTTAACAAAAATAGTAATGATTAAACAGAGGTTCTTAACAAAAGCGTTCTGTGACATTGATTCTGAAAAGACTGCTGTGTTTGCATCCCACATGTTAACACCTGGGTGTTTTCCTGTTTTTCATTTTCATTTTTTCCTCTTTTTCCAAGAGCCATAATTTTTTTTTATTTTTCTATCTATGTAGACATATGAGGACCCTGCAGTGAAGTGTCTCAGCCCCCCTCTTCTCACCCCCTTACCCGCAATATGCTCTTGCATCTTCCCTATGCCTTGTTTGGCCACTTGTATGCGGAGCACCCAGAAGTTTTGAACACCCTGAAGGATGACATAAGTACTGCCCACAAGTGGCGTTAGTGGTCTATCAGCTTATAGCATACTGATGAGCAGGGAGCTTCCACTGACTTCACTGGTGGGAAACACTTATGTTCTCCAGCACCATGTCAGTACATTGCGGGTGCAAAGAAGAGGGGTGCTGAGATGCTGCACTGCGTGGAGGGGCAGGAGACGATTGTTAACACAAAATTGACAGCCCCACCCCTGACTCTAGCATCACAGTGACGTTTTGTTTCCGGGAGTGGATGAGGAAATGCATTTTGCTTGTCAGCCTGCTCGATGATGCTCCATGTGAGTATCTCAGGATATTTAGATTATAGGGATAAATTAGATAGAAACTTAGGAGAAAAGTTACTGGTCTCGTACTGACCCTTTAGCTTCTGATGAATTGATAACTTCATTTCTAAATATTTTAAAAACATATCTCAACTATAATCCAATCATTTACTTTTATTTTTTTTTATTTTCAGTAAACAGCATAAAGGATGAAGATTGGGATCTAATAGTCAAAAGACGGAAGGTTCCTCCTTATGGACGTCATCAGAATGAGTGGTGTTGGCCTATGGTTTATGGAATGATATTTGGCTTCTTAGCTGCACCTCTTCTTGCCATTCTGACTTTTCTGATGATTTTTGTCATGAAATATCTTGACAAAACAGAAAATTATATGAATATTAAAATTAAATAATTTTAATTTCAGCGGTTCTATTGTAAGATAATTTATTAGCTCAAATAGGCATCCAATGATAGACTTTAGGACCTTTTAAGCTGAGTGGTTTGCACAAAGGCTCCCCTGATGTTCCTCTTATCACTTTAAAGGTGTCCAAAAGCTGCCAAACACAGATCAAATAAGACATACACAGACAGACACATGTAGCGCCCCTGCGGATTGGTTGCTACAGTAATACTGCACATACGCCACAGGTGTAGTGTTACCACTTTCAGGTGAGAAGGGTCGCAATACCAAGACACACCAACTGCACACAATAGCATCCCAATTCCAGGCTAGAGGATTCAGGCGGACACTATTGAGAAGGAGGGCCTCATGTTCTGGTCAGGAGGAGCACAGCACCTGGCTGGATTTTGCTTGCATGGTCCACAAGTAAAAGGTACAGAAACTGCAAAACCCCGGTGTCCTCCAGTTATTTCCCATGCTCACTGTCTTGCATCCCAGCTGCACCCCAATGATAATCACCACCATTATAGACTGCTTACACCATCCCTGGGGCCCAGCTCCACCTGTGGGGAGCTTTACCATCCCGGCTGCACTATCTGCCTCAGTGGTCATATCATCAGCCACCCCTGGCCGAGTACCACAGGTGACGTCACAAACTATCCCCTTTAAATAACCCCCTTTTACTGCAAGCCCAGAGCCATAGAGCCAGGTCACTGCCAACGTGACCTCTAAAGCACCGACTGGACCAGTTACCGAGTACCCCATGACCTTAGCAGGCGTTGCACACACACAGATCAACTGACCAGTCTCCTGCTGTGTCCTTGCTTCTGGGTCAGCTCTCCCTCTCACTTGCGTCCAGTCCCCCCATTAAGCTGCATGCATATTCACTTCACTGACCGGCAATAGGCAATCACAGACGCTCATGCGGTGACTGGATGATGTGATCATCACCACAGCCTCCAATCAAGAATACATCAAAGAGAATTGTGAAGGGTATGAGGGTGAAGGCGTTAATATAGATGGAGACCCTAAATATCTTTGTGTTTTTATTTCTAATAAAATGTTCTTTCTATGTACTTTGTGTATGCTTTACTATTTACTTGAAATTATTTGTGGCCGCGTCTAACATTGGCCTGACATTAAGAATTTCGGGCTTAATGCCAGCTGGCAATACAAATCTGGCATTAACTCCTTATTACTCTGTTTGTGTCGCTACACTGGTGGCTATGGGCTGCTCTTCTTTAGTGTGGGGAAGGTGTGGGGGACCCTAGCCCACTGAAAATACCAGCCCACAACTGCTTCTGTCTTAGTTTAGTTACACACACATCTGAACAATTACCAAACAAAGCCCGAATTTCCCGACTTTTCAGCAAAACGTTCGGGTTCAAGGGGCAAAACGAATTCTATGAGTTAAACTAGTAGGACTTAATGTCTACCTTCAATCTTAAAAACAGAAATGGATTTGAAATTGGTGAACATGTCCGAGCAAAGTTCGCTCATCTCTACTTTCTAGTATACTAAAAAGAGGGAAACATAATTTTGCTGAACATTTAAGAGTATATAAATGCTGAGCACAAACAAGATACAAAGTCAACAGTGTAAATTGTTTTAAAATATTTATTCTTACTACTGTATCATTGATAGATTAAAAACATTTGAATATTGAAACATATTATTACTTCTTAGATTAATACTTCCTAAGACCAACATACTGTTAATTACCGGTAGATTGTCATTTCTGTGTTAATAGTATATAATGCAAAAAAAATATTTTCTAAATAATTAAAGGTAAAACTTAATTAGTATCAGGGTAATCAGGTCTGATAATTGCTGATAAAAGCTTAAAAAAAAAAAACATGCACAAGACAACATTTTATGTTATTCAAATAACTTGGCATGCAGGGGGACTGCCCTCCCATACACCATCTGCTGTACATTTTCTTAGTGAATTCCCAATCAAGTTGTACCTGTAAATAAATAAATAAATAAATAAATGTTAAATTAAAAAAATGTAGAGAGAGGCTAATCTATGTAGTTTCTATAATTAAATCTGATGGGAGTTGAGCGAATGTTACTAAATTCCGTTGAGGAAAATGTTCTTAATTTGGGAACAGATATTCAACTTGCATCAAGTCTTCCAAAGAGACTTAAAAAATTAAAAAAAAAACTAATATACTCATCTCTCCTCAGCCTTCTTTAAACCTGGCCTGCCATTGCCGTTTTCCACCTCATTCTCTATCTGCTCATCTTCAGCCTTCTTCTCAATCTGGGTCTTCTGGCATCACCTTTGAGTAGGCCCAATGTTTTCATTACATCTTGGGGCCTTTTCAACTGTGGTGCAGAAAGACCATCAATAAGTAAAAAAGCAATCGATGATGTGCGTGTCATGCTCCATTTAACCGTGTCAATCCTAGTCAACTTGAGTTTCTAAAGTCACGAAATAAGAAGAAGCCCAAAGAGTAGGATGTGTGATGGGAGTGGCAGCAGGACAAGTATAGAGAGAACCAAGGAGAGTTCAACACTAGAGATTGCAACACCAAGAAGGAAAAGTCATCGAATTATGTAAATTACTGAATTACCGTATATACTCGTGTATAAGCCGAGTTTTTCAGCCCAAAAATTGGGCTGAAAAGTCCCCCCCTCGGCTTATACACGGGTCAATACGGTATGCTGTGGGGGGGGGAGCTGTGACCGGGGGCTGGAGGAGGCAGGAGGGGGCCGCGGTGACCGCAGGCGGTCACGTGGGGCCGCCTCATTAGTGCAATGAATATGCACGGCATCCCCCCGTCCATCAGCGGCGGGGGGATGCCGTGCATATTGCACTACACAGCCCCCTCTCCTTAATATGCGTCCCCCAGTAGTAATAAACAGCCCCCACCTCCTTATCATGTCCCCCCCGGCTGCGGCGGCTGTGAAAATAACAAACAGTTTATACATCACCTTCCGGCGCAGCTCTCCGCTTCTCCGGTCCTCAGCATCTCCGCTCGCCGGCTTCTTCTTCCTTGCTGTGCCGGTGTCATGTGACCGGGCGCAGGAGATGACGTCATTTCCTGCGCGCAGTCACAAGCCGGCACATCAAGGAAGAAGAAGCCGCGAGCGGAGATGCTGAGGACCGGAGAAGCGGAGAGCTGCGCCGGAAGGTGATGTATAAACTGTTTGTTATTTTCACAGCTGCCGCATCCGGGGGGGACATGATAAGGAGGGGGGGCTGTTTATTACTACTGGGGGACGCATATTAAGGAGGGGGGGCTGTGTACTACCACTGGGGCTGCTGGATACTACACTGGGGCTGTATATACCTCTGGGGCTGCTGTATACTACCACTGGGGCTGTATATACCACTGGGGCTGCTATATACTACCACTGGGGCTGTATATACCTGTGGGGCTGCTGTATACTACACTGGGGCTGTATATACCTCTGGGGCTGCTGTATACTACACTGGGGCTGTATATACCTCTGGGGCTGCTGTATACTACCACTGGGGCTGTATATACCTCTGGGGCTGCTGTATACTAACTACTGGGGCTGTATATACCTGTGGGGCTGCTGTATACTACCACTGGGGCTGTATATACCTCTGGGGCTGCTGTATACTACACTGGGGCTGTATATACCTCTGGGGCTGCTGTATACTACCACTGGGGCTGTATATACCTCTGGGGCTGCTGTATACTAACTACTGGGGCTGTATATACCTGTGGGGCTGCTGTATACTACCACTGGGGTTGTATATACCTCTGGGGCTGCTGTATACTACCACTGGGGCTGTATATACCTCTGGGGCTGCTGTATACTACCACTGGGGCTGTATATACCTGTGGGGCTGCTGTATACTACCACTGGGGTTGTACATACCTGTGGGGCTGCTGTATACTACCACTGGGGCTGTATATACCTCTGGGGCTGCTGTATACTACCACTGGGGCTGTATATACCTGTGGGGCTGCTGTATACTACCACTGGGGCTGTATATACCTGTGGGGCTGCTGTATACTACACTGGGGCTGTATATACCTCTGGGGCTGCTGTATACTACACTGGGGCTGTATATACCTCTGGGGCTGCTGTATACTACCACTGGGGCTGTATATACCTGTGGGGCTGCTGTATACTACCACTGGGGCTGTATATACATCTGGGGCTGCTGTATACTACCACTGGGGCTGTATATACCTGTGGGGCTGCTGTATACTACCACTGGGGCTGTATATACCTGTGGGGCTGCTGTATACTACCACTGGGGCTGTATATACCTCTGGGGCTGCTGTATACTACCACTGGGGCTGTATACTACCTCTGGGGCTGCTGTATACTACCACTGGGGCTGCTGTATATACCTTTGGGGCTGCTGTATACTACCTCTGGGGCTGCTGTATACTACCTCTGGGGCTGCTGTATACTACCTCTGGGGATGCTGTATACTACCACTGGGGCTGTATATACCTCTGGGGATGCTGTATACTACCACTGGGGCTGTATATACCTCTGGGGCTGCTGTATACTAACTACTGGAGCTGCTGCTGTATATACCACTGGGGCTGCTGCTGTATACTACCACTGGGGAGGCTGCTGTATACTACCATTGGGGGGCCTGTATACCACACTGCTGGGGGCTGTATACCTGTGCTGGAGTCCACCCTCGGCTTATACACGAGTCAATAGGTTTTCCCAGGTTTTGGGGGCAAAAGTAGGGGGGTCGGCTTATACACGGGTCGGCTTATACACGAGCATATACGGTACTAGAAATTCAAATACTAAAAAAGGTAACAAAAAAACAAAAACTAAAACATTTTGATTTGTTCAGTATCAAGTTTGATCACCAAGTGCAGATTTTCAACACTTTCATGTTTTGGTATGATATCAATAAGGTTATTATTGGTTGTCTGAGGAATGTTCTGCCACTATGAATGCAAATTTGAAAGCAAACCTAAGAAATGCTGCAGGCCATGGTAGGACATTCACACCATGCTGGCTGGGACACTATGGTGAAATGACTGTAATTCTGGTTCCACCATGAAACAAATGTATTGCTGAACCTGTAATGAAGACTACATTGACTTAGCTGCCATACATTATACCACCCCACATACTAATCTTAGGAGTAGGACCACTGTGAACTTCTATTATTGAGATCTCTTCATGGCATTACCAAATTGATATGTTCAATGAATGATACATGAAGATTCAATATGCGTAATAAGACATCACATACCAATGGGCAGCACTTTGAACACATTTTATAAGTGGTCATAAACTTGAAGAAAATGGTCCATGACAAGGCTCCAACCTGCAAAGCTGATCTGGCAACAGTGCTGCCCATTGTGTTAGATTGTCAATGCAAACCTCTTCTCCTACTCTTGAAACACTGATAGCAACAAGAGTAGTAGAAGAGGGTTGCATTGACAATCAAACACAACGGCCAGCACTTTGAACACATTTTATAAGTGGCCATAAACTTGTAAATAACTCATGAAAGAATAAAGTTACGTTAAAGCAAAGCACACCATTGTTTCTCCTTCGCCTCATTGGGGGACACAGGACCGTGGGTGTTATGCTGCTGTCCACTAGGAGGCGACACTAAGCAGAATCTGCAAAAGAGTTAAGTGGCTCCTCCTCTACAGCATATACAGCCTAGAGCAGGAAGAGCTTCTCCAGTTTTTGCTTAGTGTCGAAGGAGGTACACCTACATCTATTTTTTCTTCCAATGAAGAAAAGTGGGTCCGGCGTGGCCCCCGGCATGCTCCCTCCTCGGCCACCCACTGTTGGGGCGCTGGGTTGAGGTTGAGAATCCATACATATGCCGTACTCCTTTCTCGGCCTCCCACTGTTGGGTTGCTGGGTTAAAGTTGAGACAGCCCAGCATAACATCCACCTTCCTCACTCCCTCGGGGTCCTGAGTTGAAGCCAGAGCTGGACTTTCTGCCAGATGACGTCCCCCTAATCACCCTCTGGGTGCTTAGGCTGAGGCACCACAGGTATCAGCAGCACATGCTGCATTCTGGGCTGAGGTTCTGGATGGATGCCTGCAGAAGCACAGGCTCAGAGACGACCCCCTAATCTCCCTATGGGTCATTAGGCTGGGCACCACAGGTACCAGCAGCACATGCTGCACTCTGGGCTGGGATTCTGGAGCAGTCCCCCCTAATCACAGCAGTCCCCCTAATCACCCTGTGGGCTATTAGGCTGAGGCACCATAGGTACCAGCAGCGCAGCTGCACTTCTCTACCCCAGGATCCTGGTGGGGTCCGGGTACAGCCCCACTCAGCCCTGCGGGGCCAGAGGTGTCTACCTGTCCCCCCTTCTCCCTGCACAGCTTCCACAGCCCAAGGCAGGGAGAAGAGGTACTCAGCTTCCCCTACGCTGCCCTGCAAGAGCAGGCAGCAAGGTACCTGGGGTGGCAGGGACCCGTCATGGCCCCCCTCGCTGCCAGACCGGCGGTTCTGGATCCATCCCGGACCTCCGCGCCGACCCCCCCGCCATTGCGGGGCCGCAAATCACGCTAGGCCCCGGCTTCAGGCCTAGCGTGGAAGGCACCGCCTATCCCCGCCCACCGCCCGCCCTCCGGATCGCGTCAAATGACGCGGCGCCGCATCACGGAGAGGGGCGGGAAGTTCCTTTGGGCGCTTGTTATGCGCGCCCATTCAGGTTCCCGCCCCCTCCTTGTTCCTCCCGGCGGCGCCAAAACCGCTCTGGGCGCCATTAGGATGTGGGCACAGCACACTGTTAGGCACGGCGGCCATATACAGTGTGTTATGGCTATGGGGGCATATATCAGACCAGCAGGGATTGTCTCCCTGCTGCAGCTCTCTGCCCCCTGCACACCATGAGTGACAGGCTGTGGGCACAGCACACTGTTAGGCACAGCGGCCATATACAGTGTGTAATGGCTATGTGGGCATACAGGTTATGGGGGGCATATATCAGACCAGCAGGGTTTGTCTCCCTGCTGCAGCTCTCTGCCCCCTGCACACCATGAGTGACAGGCTGGGGGGGGGCAGATGCAGGGCTGTCAGCAGGGATATGATTCCCTGCTGCAGCCTCCTCTCCCCCTGTACACCATGTGCAGACTATGCCACGTGTGACAGGCTATGCCACGGGTCACAGGCTATGCCATGTGTGACATGCTACATAGGCATTTACGAGGGCCAGTACAGCAAGTGGGCTGACCGACGTGTTCTGCCCTGAAATACTCTGTGCTGCTGTGAATAAAGTTTTTGTGAATATTTCAACTTCATCAACTGCTGCAGCACGGTGTTGTCATCACTAACATCACAATGAGTGTACCGTGCCCTACAAGATCTCTCCTGACATACTCTGTGCTGCTGTAAACCTTTTTGTCAGCAGCTACACATAATCTCAGTGAAGAAATTAGGCGTCAGACTGTTCTCAGTATGCACAGGGGAGAAGTGATCCACTCAATGCCCTATGGATGTAATGTGTTTATTTTGTGTCGTTACGATGACACGGCTTCGCCTATGTTCACATCCAGCGGGCAGAGTTCCTCTGCCTAGTGCGGGTGACACACTAATAGGCACAGCCTGGCTTTCCTTGCATCGTGTCAGCCAATGATGCCAGTACCTATCAGAGCACATAATGCTACATCTAGGTAGACAGTTTTTACGTCTGCGACTATGTCACAGCTTATGGGAAACTAGCATGCAGCAAGCAGGATGATGGCTCCGACGTCTGATGGTTTTCGCAATGCAACCCCAGACTCGGACCTTTATGCATCTCCAAATCAACGTCCCATCTCAAAGGAAGCTAAATGTCGATAATTCGAACATTCAACTGTGTCTCGCAGGACGCAAGATCGTACCCATGGGACCCTCAGCGCCCCACTTACCATAAGGGAGTTTTGTTGGATTTGGACTCCATGGCAGGCTCGTACGGTACCCTATCTGACAACAGGTTTTTCCCTAGGGGCACAGTTCTGCTGAACAGAACACAGCAGTGAGCATCGGAGTCCGCTACCATACCTTGAGGATGCCAATCGCAGCACCAGACGGTGCCTCACTCGCACTCAACAATCCAAATTGCAACCTCTTGGGAATTCATTTAACGGATCATCGTCTAGATCAACCCAAACTCGATCAACGCACATGTAGCGGTCACAGACAACCCTCAATTCAGGGAGTCGTTATGCCTGTGCTACACGCAGAGCGTGTTTAAAGGTTCTATGCCTGTGCCACACACACAGCAGGGTTTTAAAGGCTCTATCCCAAATATCTTGTAGCCCATAAACAAGAACGTGCAGTACGTCCCGTGCTAGACTGACACAGCTAGACAAACATACCTGGGACAGATTTTTCCGCACAGATTCTCTCCGCTACATAATAATGTTTCATGGAACACGGAGTATACCTTGTATCCTTAGATATACAGGATGACTACCTGCATGTTCCACTTGCAGCCACTTATCATATTTACAATTTGCAAAGGCCATTCCTAAGTGTGGCGTTCCCGTGCACACTTGTTACAGTTCCCTAAGTGGTCTCAGAGGTTATGGCAGTTGTCTGGGTTTTTTTCCTGCATCCAGGGACGAGGTCACTCTTCCATACCTGGAAGTTTACTCCTCAATACACGACCTTCAGGGATTGAGAACGCAGCGTCTCAATTACGGTGAACACTTTATTAAGACTTGGTTGGCTGGTCACCCTCCACAAGTCTACGCCAGTTTTCACTGCAGTCTTTAGTATTTTCGAAACGCAGTTCAATATATTCAAAACACTAGTCAGACTTTTCCGAGACTAGGCATAGGCACTTCAACTGGAAGTCCGCACTCTCCTTCAACGGTCACCTCAGCCTGTCAGAGCTGACATGACGGTCAGAGGCAGGACGGTGGCAGCACTGGTAGTTATTCCTTGACACAGCTGCTCCTCAGACCTCCCCAGTTATCCATGCTCACGTCATGAGATGAGATGGTACGATCTCGTATCAAGAGTTGTCATCTTCCAGTACCAGCAATATGGTATCTTCTGTGGTGGCTCAGCCACTCACTAGTACGCAGGGGAAGTATCTTCTTCCACCAAGTTGAAGGGTACTGTTCACGGACGTGACTCGGACAGAGTAAGGCGCGATGTACCTACATCTCAACACTCGGAACAATTGATCCTGATCGGAATCAACGATACTCATCGTCCTTTGGGAGATTTGGGCGAGATTCCCAACACTGAAGATTTTCTCCCTTCTTCTGGCGTACCGCAATTTCAGAAGGCAGTCTGACGATGCCATGGCTGTGGCATATGTCGATTCCCTAGAGCGAATCCCGAAGTTCTCAGGCAATGAAGGACGTTTACCACATTCTTCACTAGGCGGGATTCACAAACTCAGTATTACCGGCTACTATTCTACGCTCGTAGATGATTACACCAAACAGTTCCTCCGTTGCCAAGGGCTTACCTCAGAATAGGGTTCCTACATCTAGGTGTCTTCAAAGAACTCTGGCATCGTTAGAGAACTCCGGGAACATCCGTAGTGGAGTCACACCTCATTACCAAGGTTCCTAGCTTCATAGCCAGGTCCCACGACCCACAGTCATAGACGGCGGAAGGTCTAATCTTAGACTGGACCAAATTCCAACTCCACTCCTTTTTTTCCCAGACTACCACTATCCTAAGGTAGTGAAGATAATCAAACTGGACTGTCGACAAATCATCCTTGTGGCCACACACACTAGCCCAAGCGCGCTTGGTATGCCGATCTCGGTCACTTCATAGCTGACGTGCTATGCCACCTACTTGATCGTCCAGATCCACTCTCGGAAGACCGTCTTACCATCATAATCCATCGGCTCTGAATTCGACAACGTGACCCTGGACACCTGGGTGTTCACATAATGTTGTCACAACCTCAATCAGAGCGCGGACACAGTTTTTCTGAAGAGATATTCCATCAACATGGGAAATCATTCTCTTTCCTTTCTTCTTGTGCTTTTTATCACCTCAGCACGGTTTCCTCCCAAGGATTCCCAGTCCCACGCAATCGGATCTGCACTCGCGCCTGTTCCTTAGGTCCTCTCAAAGGACAAGTTTCAACCTTTTTCATACCCCTATCGGCATCGCCTTGTTACCAGACCTCAATTTTCATCTTTTCTTCAAGGAGTCTGCTGACTTGTTCCTCCCTTTCAGTCTACTAGACCCAGGGGTCCTGACCCTCGTCCTTGCAGGTTTTACGCTACCCACATTTTAAGCCATGGGGGACAAATCCCTTTGTTTTCTCACACAGGGAGTTGTTTTTTTCTGGATGGCAATTGCCTCTCTCCGCAGAGTCTTTAAATTTGCAGCGTTTTCAGGTAAACCACCTTTTTTGTTTTTTTCTGGTCTCCCAGACAATGTTGTCCTACGTCCGGTTGGTTTTTTCCTCAAGATGATGGTGTCCTTTGTTGTCCGCCTACCTGAATATATATTTCTGACGGCCTAAGTCCAGCGCCAGTTTCATCCGGTCAGAATTACGCTACATTACTAGACCTTGGTCAGAACCCTACGCATATACGCGCCCAGGACAAGTTCCCTTTAGCAATCTCTTTTCCTTCTTCCAGAAGGATAAACACAGCAGGCAGGCCAGGTTCTACAAATACTTGATCAAATGGCTTAAATCCACCATCCATGCTTGTTGCATTGTTAAAAAAAAAAAAAAAAAAAAAAGGTGAAACATAAATTAATATCGTTTATATTATTAATTTTTAGGTGGCACCATTCATCCATGGTGCTGTATCCTTCCGGCTGCGGGCACAGCACATTCTACTATGACTGCTGGGGTCTCCTAGGCTGCTGAGCTATTAGGCACCAGGAATTACCACAACAAGTGTGTAAAGCATCCACGCGGCCAGCATGCTCATGCTTGCCAGACGCTTTAGGTTTTCACTCAGTCCTCTGCAAATGCAAGTCTGGGAAACTCTACCCTCCAGGTGGCAGTAGCCCACCTGTAGGTGCATCGTTATTTTTATCATTAGTGATTTTCCATTGCTGTTCCCACCCAGGGACTGCTTTAGGACGTCCCACGGTCCTGTGTCCCCCAATGAGGCGAAGGAGAAAAGGAGAATTTTGTGTACTCACCGTAAATTCCTTTTCTCTTAGCCTCTAATTGGGGGACACAGCACCCACCCTGTTGCCCGTTTCGGGCCGTAACTAGGTTCTCATCTTACTCCTGAGAGGTTATATAGTTGCCTGTTTATTTTACAGGCCTGCTTATACTGTTATTACGTAGTTGCCTGTTCGGTTACACGTTTTACCTTACTGTTATTATGT
Source organism: Allobates femoralis (assembly GCA_033576535.1). Taxonomy (NCBI): domain Eukaryota; kingdom Metazoa; phylum Chordata; class Amphibia; order Anura; family Aromobatidae; genus Allobates; species Allobates femoralis. The sequence goes on from JARQOC010000002.1 coordinate 235,120,190, forward strand.
GGCTGCCTGTTTACTTAACAGGCCTTATTTTACTGTGATTCTTGTCTTTCTTCTGTTAATTCTCCTACTGCTTTAGCACAAAACTGGAGAAGCTCTTCCTGCTCTAGGCTGTATATGCTGTAGAGGAGGAGCCACTTAACTCTTTTGCAGATTCTGCTTAGTGTCGCCTCCTAGTGGACAGCAGCATAACACCCACGGTCCTGTGTCCCCCAATTAGAGGCTAAGAGAAAAGGAATTTACGGTGAGTACACAAAATTCTCCTTTTTTCTTATGAAATTCTCAATACGTTTGATGTGTCACGTGACCCTCATCCCATTAAAAAAAATAAAGTTGGATCCAAAATGGCCAACTTCAAAATGGCCACCATGGTCACCACCCATCTGGAAAAGCTTTCCCCCTCTCATATACTAATGTGCCACAAACAGGAAGTTGATATCACCAACCATTCCCATTTTATTTAGGTGTATCAATATAAATGGCCACCCTGTATAGTAAATTAAAAGCAATGACTATTTCCCCAAAATAGTGCTAAAACATCACTCCAAAAAGCTACCGGAAAGCTATGTCAATTTATCAAATATTGTTGGTAGGGGAAGAGGGAGGACATAAGCAGAAAGCACAAAACAGTGGTACATCTATCACATGTTGGACATTAATGGGCATACTTATTTGTTGTTGTCTTTCAGAATTCGTTGAGATGTCAATACGTTTGATCGGAAAAAAAAAATTTCATACAGTATTATTATTCACATAAAGATGACATAATCTGTGTTTAAGCAGATGACACAAAAATGAGCAGCACCTTACTGGCAAACATTTTACTGCTAAAACATGTAAATATACAACATATAAGGGCGCTTTCACATAGGCGATCTTTTTGTATCTGCATCTGACTGGAGATGTTTTTTGCCCTTAAACCAGATAAAACTATAATGATATTATACCGGATCCATACACCGGTTCAGTTAGAACCCGTTCGCACAATGCGTATTTTGACGAGTATGTGCTGCGTATACACAGCAGATTTGCACTAAATATGCAGCAGCATGTTTTCCCAGCAAAGCCTATGGGTTTTGCTAATTCCTGTCTGCATGGTGCCACTAAAATATGCAGCAGATACGCTGTGTATTTTAGTGCAGGAAAATCTGCAGCATGTCGATTCTTGCTGTGGTTTTTCCCACACTAAATGGGCTGTATATATAATATTGAGGCTACTGCTGGGCTGTAGCCAGTTGCAGCCTCCAAATAATATATACAGCTCAACACAGCTTCCAAGTAACATATATAGCCCAACGCAGCCTCCAAATGATATATATAGCCCAGCACAGCCTCCAAATAGCACATACATATTTTCTTACCTACCATGTCTCTGCTTTTGATCATTCCTCATGATCAGTCTTCCATGACCTAGAGTTAGTTCTCCAGCCCCTTCCCATGTTTTATTACCTTTGTCTAACCCCCATCATCTGGTCACTTCATCCACACCCAGCCACTAATCAACACCTGAAACCTCTTTAGCTGCAGATATATTCTGATCCACAAGTCTGATCCAGACTTAGTCTGATCCACGTATCTTTCAAACTACATCTTCTAAGTACAATACTTAGAAATAGACTAGAAATGGACTGGAAAAGACTGGCAGGTAAAGGAATATAAAGCCACCACAATGTTTCCCTTCTAATCTCTACCACCCTTACTACTTCATTTCATATTAACTCCTTCAATCCCTTCCACAAGTAAGGAACTAGTCATCAGTCCACCATCCTCCCCAGACATCTTACCTCCTCTTGACTACTATTTCTCCCCATACTGGCTGCATCACCTTGTCCTAGGCTCCACCATCCTGTCCTGGACTGCTAGATCTCGTCCCCAGCCACATCTCCACTTGGACTGTAGCTCATACCTTGATGGCATTCCATCCCGGACTGAACCCTAGATGCCTCACCTGTCCCACGGCTGCTCCATCAGCCAAGCCCGCAATCGCCTCTGTCAACCCCGACCTCCTCGACTGATCCCCCAACTTCCACATCTGACCCATCCATCCGACCCCCCACCTTGCATCTCATCCCCGGTCATCACCTCATCCCGTGACTACTCCCCACTGATGACCATTCACCCACTACCACAACTTTCCCCACTCTGCTTCTGACCCCTGCTGCCACACTCACTCCCTGTTCTCCGTATGCAATGTTCCCGCTACTCCTCACTCTCACTCCCATCCTTCTCCACTTCCTACTACCCCCACTTATACCCCCTCCCAGCAACAAAATACTGCTCTCACCCTCCATCCTGCCGAACCACCTCACCCACTTCACCAACCTTTTCATTCACTTTCAATCCTCAATCACCAAACAAGCACGCCCGCCTCGCAAGCTCTCATGCTCCCACCTGCTAACCCTCTGCCTACTCCTCCTCCTTGCCGGTGACATCTCCCCCAATCCTGGCCCCCCCCCCCCGCAACATCCCCACAACAACCTTCATCCCACGACCCACTGCCAACCCTCGCAACCTCACCACCACTAGCCCTCGCAACCCCACCAACATCAGACCCATTCCCCCAACCCATGCCCCACCTACCGCTCTACCTGGCGCACTCTGGAATGCCCGCTCAGTGTGCAACAAACTCCCTGACATCCATGATCTTTTTATCTCCAGGAGACTGTCATTCCTTGGCCTCACCGAGACCTGGCTCACCCCCTCCGACACGGCCTCCCCTGCTGCACTATCCTACGGCGGCCTCAGCCTGTCTCACACCCCCCGTACCTCTGGCAAACACGGCGGTGGAGTCGGCATACTGCTGTCCAACTCCTGCACCTTCAGCCCTATCCCCCCGCCCCCATCTGTCACTATCCCCTCCTTCGAAGCCCACTCGGTCCGAATCTTCTCCCCCTGCAACCTCCAAATAGCCATCATCTACCGCCCCCCCGGACCCACCGCCTCCTTCCTTGACCCCTTCACCACCTGGCTACTTCACTTCCTCTCCACTGACATCCCCTCCATCATCATGGGCGACTTCAATATCCCCGTTGACGCTCCCTCCTCAGCCACCTCCAACCTTCTTTCCTTGACCACTTCCCTAGGGCTCTCACAATGGTCCTCCTCTCCCACCCACGAACAAGGCCACACGCTTGACCTCATCTTTACCCGCCTTTGCTCCCTCTCTAACCTCACAACCTCGGAACTCACACTGTCCGACCACCATTTCTTGACCTTCTCTGCCCTTTCCTCCCCTGCCACACTCTCCGCAAACTTGATCACCCTCGCCGAAACCTAAAAGATCTTGATCTTCCTTTATTCTCTGAATCACTCCTCCCTATCACCGACATACCCTCCGCTGACGACATTGACATTGCCACCACCCTATACAACACCACCATAACGAACGCTCTCGACCTAGCCGCCCCCCTCACTCTCCATGCTCCACGCATTAACAGGCAACCCTGGCACACCACCCTCACTAAAAACCTGAGGGTCGCCGAGAGGAGATGGAAAAAGTCCCACACCCCCGAGAACTTTGCTCTGTTCAAGCAATCCATCACTGACTTCAAGATGGCACTTGCTACCGCCAAGCAAGTGCACTTCTCATCCCTTATAACCTCTCTGTCCCGCAACCCCAAACAGCTCTTCAAAACTTTCAACTCCTTACTTCGCCCGCCTGCTCCTCCCCTTTCTCCCCTCATCTCTGCTGAAGACTTTGCGACTTTCTTCAAGGAGAAGATCGACAAGATCAGAAGCAGCTTCGGTCCACTATCCCCACAACTCCCCTTCCCACCTACACTGCCCTCCTCCTCCATCAGCCACTTCCCCCCCATAACTAAAGACCAACTCTCCTCCCTCCTGTCAAAGTCACACCTCACCACCAGCGCCCACGACCCACTCCCATCCTACCTCATTCCGAACCACACCTCCATTTTCATCCCAGCCCTCACCCACCTCTTTAACCTTTCACTTAGCACTGGTGCCTTCCCCTCGGCCTAATCACGCCCATCCTAAAAAAAAACCTCACTTGACCCTACCTCTGTCTCTAACTATCGCCCCATATCTCTTCTCCCATTCGCCTCTAAGCTACTTGAACAGCACGTCCACTCCGAACTGTCCTCTCACCTCTCCTCGTGCTCCCACTTCGACTGCCTACAGTCCGGCTTCCGACCCCTCCATTCCACCGAAACAGCCCTGACCAAAGTCACCAACGACCTACTGACTGCCAAAAACAAACACCACTACTCCATCCTCCTCCTCCTTGACCTGTCTGCCGCCTTCGACACGGTTGACCACTCCCTTCCTCTCCGGATCCTGGAATCCCTTGGCATCACCCACCTTGCCCTCTCCTGGATCTCCTCATACCTAGCGGACCGGACCTTCAGCGTCTCGCACTCCCACACCTCCTCCTCACACTACCCCCTTTCTGTCGGAGTCCCCCAAGGTTCAGTCCTGGGACCCCTACTTTTCTCCATTTACACTCTCGGCCTAGAGCAACTCATCGAGTCCCATGGCCTCCAGTACCACCTCTACGCCGACGACACCCAAATCTACCTGTCCGGCCCTGACATCACCTCCCTACTCTCCAAAATCCCACAATGCCTTTCCGCCATCTCATCCTTCTTCTCTGCTCGCTTCCTTAAACTCAACATGGACAAAACTGAATTCATAGTCTTCCCCTCAAGAAATTCCACCCCACCTCCCAGCCTATCCATCTGCATCAACGACTGCGCCCTCTCCCCAGTTCCCCAAGCCAAGTGCCTTGGGGTAATCCTTGACTCCTTGACTCCTCCCTATCCTTCAAGCCCCACATCAAGGCCCTCACCACATCCCTTCGGCTCCAGCTCAAGAACATCTCACGGATCCACTCCTTCCTCACCCACGACACCGCTAAAACACTCATCCATGGTCTTATCATCTCCCGCCTTGACTACTGCAACCTCCTTCTCAATGGCCTCCCTGCTAACTCCCTCACACCTCTCCAGTCTATCCTCAACTCCGCTGCCCGACTAATCTACCTGTCCTCCCGCTACTCCCCTGTCTCCCCCCTCTGCCAAGCCCTTCACTGGCTCCCTGTCTCCAAGAGATCCCAATTCAAAACACTAACCATGGCGTACAAAGCCATACACAACCTGGCCCCATGGAACCTAATGGGGCTATATAAATAAATAATAATAATAATAATAAAAAATAATAAAATACAGCCCAGCACATCCTTCAGGTAATATATACAGCCCAGTAAGGCCTCCAAATACCATATACAGCCCAGGACAACCTCCAGATAATATATATACAGACTAGCACAGCCTCCAAATAACATATTGCCCAGCAAATCCTCCAGGTAATACAACCCCTGGCAAAAATTATGGAATCACCGGGCTGGATGTTTATTCAGTTGCTTAATGTTGTAGAAAAAAAGCAGATCACAGACATGGCACAAAACTAAACTAATTTCAAATGGCAACTTCATGGCTTTAAGAAACAGTAAAAGAAATTAAGATAAAAAAATGTGGTAGTTAGTAAGTGGTATTTTTTTCAGACGAAGCAGAGGGAAAAAATTATGGTATCACTCAATTATGAGGAAAACATTATGGAATCATGAAAAATAAACACACAAAATAGCACTCCAATACATCACTAGTATTTTGATGCACCACTTCTGGCTTTAATAACAGCTTGCAGTCTCTGAGGCATAGACTTAATGAGGGACAAACAGTACTCTTCATCAATCTGGCTCCAACTTTCTCTGCTGTTGCTAGATCAGCTTTGCAGGTTGGAGCCTTGTCATGGACCATTTTCTTCAACTTCCACCAAAGATTTTCAATTGGATTGAGATCCGGACTATTTGCAGGCCATGACATTGACCTTATATGTTTCAAGGAAAGTTTTCACAGTCTTTACTCTATGGCAGGATGCATTATCATCTTGATAAATGATTTAATCATCCTCAAACATCCTTGCGATTGATGGGATAAGAAAACTGTCCAAAATATCAATGTAAACTTGGACATTTACAGTATTGAAGATGTAATGACAGCCATCTCCCCAGTGCCTTTACCTGACCTCACATCCAACCCCAGCGCCGCACCCCTGAGACCTGCTGCATTGCTTGTGCCTCCACATGGCTAATTTGCATTGCATGCAAATTAGCCATGTGGACAGTAGCTTTACACTGTAGCTTGACCTGCTGATGAGGAAAGCGACCCATTTCAGCTCAGCATAATCATATGCATTGAGCGGAGCAGGCTCCTTGTTAGTACAGATTCTGCCATTTGACCATGTGTATTATTACCTCGGGGGGCCCCCACCTGCTCAGTGCTCTGGTGCAATGGCCCCGGCTGCATCGGCGATATGTCCGCACCTGCTGCAACCAACTTTTAACACAAAAATGTCAGATCACATATTGCTGGTGCTACTGTGAGTTGCCTATTTGGTGATGATTATTCATTCAGTATTGCAAAACATTCCTTAGGGCCCTTTCACATCAGCGTTTATTTGAAATCGCGGCAGATGCGGTGAAAAAACCGCATCTGCCGGGATTGCCGCATAACCGCTGCACTTGCGGCGCGGTTGCGGTAATCCCCATAGAAAGTATAGGGGGACTTGCGGCAGGTGCGGCAAGTGCGGTTTTGCACTTGCAGCAGGTGCGGCAGCGAAAAAAAACGCGGTCAGCCGCACCTGCCGCACCTGCCGCAAGTCCCCCTATACTTTCTATGGGGATTACCGCAAGTGCAGCGGTTATGCGGCAATCGCGGCAGATGCGGTTTTTTCACCGCATCTGCCGCGATTTCAAATAAACGCTGATGTGAAAGGGCCCTTAGACAACCATTAAAAACTGCACTATGTATATTTCTGCACATGGTGCTCATACTCGATAATGAAGAAAACAAAATGTTTTGAAAATTTAGTTTCCATTTTTTCATCATTCACATATATAACACATTTATCAATCCTTTCATAATGCCACAACTTTTTCTTTTTTGTGTTGAAATTTTAATGTCTAAGGCTGCGATCCCACGTTTAGTTTATTAGTGTCCTGGACACGGCTTATTTTTGCTGCATCCAAAACGCTGTGTTGTACCGTACAAACAAAGTGGATGGTATTATTAGAAACCCCATGCAAATGGTGCTTCCTTTTTACACTGCGCAAACTCACCTGCAGATTAATTTCTTTTATGTAGATGCAGTTGAAAAGCACATGGGTTGTACGTATGTTTTGTTTTCATGAATTGGTTAATCATATTAAGGGTCGGAAAATAATTAAAGAATTTTTGTGTTTTTCTGCTCTTTTTACATACTGGGTTACTAATAGGGGTGTCTAATAAATGTCTCTCCATTACAAATGCCAGCTGACACTATACAGCTGGCATCAACCCTATAAACTATTACCCCGATTGCAATCGGGAAGAGCCAAGACAAAGCACTATAATTGGTGCATCCAATTGTTAGGTTGGGAAGGGCGACATAACCATGGACCTTTCCAGTCTGATAATATGCACCTGCAGCTGTCTGCTTTATCTTGACTAGTTAACAAACATAGGGAGACCCCATGTTATTTTATATATTTATTAGGTTATTAAATTATTTATTAGGTTAAACATTTTAGTGTTTAGCCTGGTTTAATGGAATGGAACTAAACAGTGCAAATATGTAGGAAGGTTGTGACATTATATAGCTGCAGGATATACAGCTCTCAAACATGCATAAGAAATTAATGCGGCAAAATTGCAATGCAAAAATACAAGTGAGCCGATGTGTAGAATTCATTAAAAAAAAATCAGCTATGTGAAAACATGAATAAACCACTGATCGTGGGAATGTACTCTAAGAGTATAGTTTATTGTCTTTAAACCCTTCCCAGGTCATAGAATCCAGCAAAATGGTTACCAAGAAAATAAATCATATTTCTAAAATTCTAACTTTTGGGAACAAATCATAGTGAAAGGGATTCTTTTAGAATAGATTCACTCATCTCTACTGGTGACAGATCCACTTTAGAAAGGAAGAAAACCATAGAAATTAGTTATGTGTATAGTGTTGAAGCTGGTCTTATACATTCTGAGTTTTATTAGTTATTAGAGAAGCAATTTAATTTATGTTTAGACTTTCCAAGAATGCCAAATATTGGTTCTCTTAATACTGTATATGTTATTACTGGATTAACTTCCTTGCTTTAGGATCTTTTAGGATCAATGAATAACATACAGAGCTCTAAGCTATTTCTAGTTACTAACATTAGTCTTGCAGATCACTGAGTGTGATGACCATTGACCGTTCTGCTGGATAGTTCGTTGGAATCTGGAATTTCTAGTTCTGCACATTTTTATTACTTGAGCTAAAGACCTAATAACCACTGTATTTTTTATCCAGTCTAATTCTATGTATAGCCCCTGTACCTTGTGCAACCCCTATCTTGTTGTAGATTGTAAGCTCTTTTGAGCAGGGTCACCTTCATTTCTTGCTTTATTTATTGTATTTTTTTTACATTGACTCTATGCCTATTGTTTTGCATCCAATTATTGTACTGTATTTGTTCTCTACTGTAATTACTTACTGTATATTTTCTGTACTCTAACCCTACATTGTAAAGCGCTGCGGAATATGTTGGCGCTATATAAATAAAGCTTTATTATTATTATTATTATTATTATTATTATTATTTGTAACTAACTCTACATGCAAAGAAAATGTTTCTCTTGGCCACTCACCCTTTACTGCAGCTGTAAACGGCTATTGATCCAAAATCTGTTCCTGTTATTAGTATGTTTCCATTTTTGATCCGCTCAGGTTCTCCACAGATGACCTCTATAGAATGAGACATTTAGTTGTTGTGATTTAGTTTAGTCTTTTAATAACACAATGGGAAACCTTTACATACTAGGAGAATTATAATGAGGGCTTCACTCAGAGACCTAAGCTTCATGGAGCCCATGGCTAAGTTACCCACATTATGTTTTGTGCGCCAAAACGCAGCACAATACAGAACATGCAGCAATACCTCACACCAGCATACAGTATATATATTGTCTGTATATATATTGCATACAGTATATATATTGTCTGTATATATATATATATATATATATATTGTATGTATATATATTGGCTGGAAGAAGCGGAGCTGCAGGAGATTGCATAGGGAGGTGAGTATTACATTTTTTTTTAATAAAATAAATTAAATAGGAGTGGGAGGGTGAGAGATAGGTATAAAGAAATGGAAAAAAGCGCAATAGAGTCTTGTCAATCATATACAGTGGGAGTCCGTGGGATAGCTTGAGCTCACCTAGACAGGTTGTGTAAGAAATAACCACTGCAAAAAGCCTTGTGTGGACAGCCGTTGTAGCCCCATTATCACAGATATGCAAATGTAACACATAGAGGTGGAAAGGGTTAATGCAGCACTGCTGACTAGAAATGGAAGCCAAATCTTTAGACAATTCTTCAGACACTATGGTTTATTATACACGTTTCGGAGCAACCGCCTTCATCAGGATATCCCATATACTGTATGTGATATTCCTGGAATGCGTAGAATAAGAATTGTCTAAAGATTTGACTTCTATTTCTAGTCAGCAGTGCTGCATTAACCCTTTCCACCTCTAGAAGGTGAGAGATGGGAGAGAAGGTGGGACAAAGGACATCATATTATAATAAATTTAGGGTGGCTAGTAGAGAGGAAAAATATAATGAATTCAGGGTGGGGATGGGAGAGAGGACATGTCATAATGAATTGGAAAGGCGGCATGTAAATATAAAAAATGATTACCAATTGGCAGTCAATACTGTCTGTCTTTTTAAACAGTCCTAGGCTCTTGTTCACACCACAAAACTGTTTATTTAAAGAGTCCAGTAATTTACAGATCTTAGGGATCCGGGACGCAGATGGTACAAACCTTGTATGCTCGTAACACAGTCCTATGTAGACTCCGTACCTCTGCCAGGTTCTGGCCTGTCCAGGTCCATGTGCGAGGGCCAAGTGCACACAACTAGGCTGTGTTGTGTCTGCACACAGTCTGCTCACACAAGCTCTGCTGCTCTGAACACTTGGCTCCAAACTGAGAACTACACCCAGTGCTGCAGTCCAGGTTTAAAACACATTCCTGGGCATGAGATTCTTGGAAGACCCGGAATGGAGGGACTTATAGGGTTTCGGAGCACATTCTGGGAGACACAACGGTCGTCATATATGACCCTGGTCACTGCCTCACAACCTCTAATGTAAAATGACATATGGTTACATCAGCACTGGGATTCCCCTTTGTGGGAAGGGGGCTCGGAAAATGTTACATAGATGGCATCTGTATCTAACATTAGTGGCTGGAGCAGAGCTACAATCACAGAGGCATATAAAATGGTTAATGCTCTCATGTACTAGCTGCCATACAATACGATTGTGACTCACCTATGTGTTACCAAATCAGACAAGAAACTGCTAAAGGCCCCTGTCACTGCCATCTCAGTACTCTTGTAAAGCTCAAGTTGAGCGTCTTAGGAGACTGTCAATGAAAAATAATAAAAAGTCTGGCCTGCACCATCACTCTGTGCACCACAGGAGAATGAAATGGGAAATAGATTGTGGATCCAGGCAAAAAACCCTGCTATGGTACAGAATGCTTCCAAAGGAGTTTCCAATATAATGCATCAAAGATAGAACGAATAAAGCTGCACTCACCGAAGGTATTTCTTCATGCGTTTTATTTCAACAAGGATACAAGCGGGCATGTAGGAGGATGTGGGCTACAGATGGGACTACAGCCGTTTTGCACACAGGGTGCACAGTCCCATCTGTAGCCCACATCCTTCAACATGCCCGCCTGAATCCTTGTTGAAATAAAGCACATGAAGACATACTGACATACTCCCCTCCAGTGAGTGGAACTTCATTCCTTCTAGCGTTGATGTCTTAGGAGACGGTAATTTTCACTTTTGTGGTTTTGCAGTAAGTAGTATATTCACTACTGTGGTATTGTAGTACAAAATATCAGCAATTAGACAATTACAGTTTCAAGTCCCCTAAGAATGCTCTAAAGTAAAGTAAGAGTAAAGCATTCAAAAATATAAATAATTGGAAAAAATACATAAAATGCCTAAACACTCATCTTTTTACCCATTAAAATTAAAGAAATAAAAAATGTACATATCTAGTATCACTGCATTTATAAAAGTTCAACCTATCAAACTATGAAATCGATTAACGATATATGGTGCAATAAAAAGTATCAAAATGTTGTATGCGTTCCAAATTAGTATCAAATTATCACCACACCATGCTAATCCAAGCTCTCTCACGTCTCATTCAACAGAAAAATGAAAATCTTATGGGTCTTAGGCTACATTCACACGGTGCACTATTGCACAGTTTTTTCGGACGACCCGCTATTTGCAGTGAAATACAGTGACGTTGGCTGTCCCAACCAATTCAATGCATTTCACAATTTTGGATTAACACTATCAGTTTTGTGCAGATCTGCCTTTGGGCTTAAAAGCGGCTCTGCACAAAGAATGAGCATGTCACTTCTTTTTTGAGTTATCTACTGTGCTATTTACTCACTTCTCTGCACTCCCACTGTGATTTCCAGTGGTGTTCTCCTACCGAAAGGAGAGGACATGTGAGGACCTGACACTGCACCATGTGACTGAGCGACGTCACTCAGTCGCATGTGTAGGCCACATGGTCTTAGGGCCCTTTCACATCTGCGTTTACTTGAAATCGCGGCAGATGCGGTGAAAAAAAACGCATCTGCCGCGATTGCCGCATAACCGCTACACTTGCGGCGCGGTTGCGGTAATTCCCATTGAAAGTATAGGGGGACTTGCGGCAGGTGCGGCAAGTGCGGTTTTGCACTTGCGGCAGGTGCGGCCGCGAAAAAAAACGCGGCTGACCGCGGTTTTTTTCCGCGGCCGCACCTGCCGCAAGTGCAAAACCGCACTTGCCGCACCTGCCGCAAGTCCCCCTATACTTTCTATGGGGATTACCGCAACCGCAAGTGCAGCGGTTATGCGGCAATCGCGGCAGATGCGGTTTTTTCACCGCATCTGCTGCGATTTCAAATAAACGCAGATGTGAAAGGGCCCTTAAGAGGCACAGAACACTGCAGCCTCCGAGAATGAGAACATCGCTGGAGATCACTGGGGGAGAGCAGGGAGGTGAGTAAATAGCACAGCAGCATTCACACACACAAAGCTGCGTTTTGTGAGGGTCCGGTTTTGGTACAGTTTCTGCACCAAAAATGGATCCTCACAAAACACAGCCAAAACGCTGTGCGTGAATGTAGTCTAAGAAAAGGAGGACATAAAGCCTATTTTTAAAAAATTTCTGAAATCAATTAATCTCAACACTTAAAGGAGTTGGCCAACCATAGGCTACAAGTCTGAATTCACTCTATGTGACTGCAGATTTTTAAACTCACTGTGAAATGAGAGGATTCTCCTGGACTGGCAGGTATATGACCGCAAGTATGTGATTTGCATACGTTTAGTCATGTGCTGACAGGATGGGCACAACCTCGTTCACTTCAAGTGTATTGAGCGAGGCCAAATACAATCTAGTCAGAGTGTGGCAAAAACTAAGCAAATTGTATTCTTGTGGACAAAGGATGCAAAATTTAGACCTGGACCCACACCCACCTCTCACACTCCGTGAGCGCACACACATTGGTCAGATGTATGAGCCCCGTGTATATATATCCTGGTATATATGGTCTTCCTCCTCCCACCACCATAGTCTTCCAATTATTATAATGCATCCCCATATTCCTCCATATATTACAATGTGCCCTCATAGTCATCTATGTATTAGAATGCATCTCATAGTCCCCCATAGTTATCCAATCATTATAATGCACCCCCTTTATCCTCTATATAGTATAATGCTGCCTAAAGCCCTCCATACAGCATAATGCAGCCTAATATTCCTCCATATAGTAAAATGCAGCCTCACATCCCCCATATAGTATAATGCAGCCTCATAGTTCTCCATATAGCATAATGCACCCCCCATAGCCCTCTATATAGTATAATACAACTTCACAGCCCTCCATATAGTACAATGCACCCCATATAGTCCTCCATATAGCACAATGCAGCTTCATATCCCTCTATATAGTATAATGCAGCTTCATATCCCTCTATATAGTATAATGCATTCCCATAGTCCTCCATATAGTATAATGCACCCCTATAGTCCTCTATATAGCATAATGCACCCCCATAGTCCTCCATATAACATAATGCACCCCCATAGTCCTCCATATAGCATAATGCACACCCATAGTCCTCCATATAGCATAATGCACCCCCATAGCCCTTCATATAGCATAATACAACCCCATAGTGCTCTGTATAATACTGCCTCACAACCCTCCATATACCCTGTTTCCCCGAAAATAGGGCGCCCGCCAAAAGTAAGGCATGTTTGGGGGGCGCCCTACCTCCTAATATAAGGCACCCCCCGATTATAAGGTGTACCTCCTCAGCATGCCACCGATCACAAGACCGGGCATGCATCTGTGTCTCGCTCCCCGCTGTCCCCGCTGTCCGGTGCCCACCACTCTGTACTGCTCTTTTGCTGCGCTGCAGTGCTCACAGCCCAGGAGCGCAGCCATGAATCACAGCTCCGGAGCTCTGTGCTGGTCTCCGCCCATGAGCCCTGCACCAATAACAGCGCATCAATCATGGGCTAGCTGACGTCAGTAGCCTCTGATTGTTCCTGGGCTGTGATTGGCCCAGGGCTCCTGCACTCTGATTGGCCCAGGGCTCCTGCGCTCTGATTGGCCCAGGGCTCCTGTGCTCTGATTGGCCCAGGGCTCCAGCGCTCTGATTGGCCCAGGGCTCCTGCGCTCTGATTGGCCCAGGGCTCCTGTGCTCTGATTGGCCATGGGCTCCTGCGCTCTGATTGGCCCAGGGCTCCTGCACTCTGATTGGCCCAGGGCTCTTGCACTGTGCACCACCAAAGCAGCACCACAGAGGAAAGAAAGTGAAAAGAAAGAAGTACGGTAAGAAAGTGAAAGTGTGTATGTGTGTGTGGTGTGTGTGTGTGTGTGTGGTGTGAGTGTGTGTACACATATGGGAGGCTGCAGTGGGATACGGTACTGGGATGGAAGGCTGCTGTAGTGGGAGGCTGCTGCAATGCGATACCATACAGTACTGGGATAATGGGAGGCTGCTGCAATGGGATACGGTACTGGGATGGGAGGCTGCTGCAGTGGGATACAGCACTGGGCTAATGGGAGGCTGCTGCAGTGGGATACGGTACTGGGATGGGAGGCTGCTGCAGTGGGATACAGTACTGGGATAATGGGAGGCTGCTGCAGTGGGATACGGTACTGGGATGGGATGCTGCTTTTCTGTAATTTTTTTTTTGGCTAATATAAGACACCCTCCGAAAATAAGACATGGTGCACTTTTCGGAGCGAAACACGGTAGTATATATATAATGCAGCCTCACAATCTTCCACATAGTGCAGTGCAGCCACACAACTCACCAAACAGTATAATGCACCCCCCTCTTCTCCCATGATCCTCTGGCAAGCAAGCATGTACTCATTAAAAAAAAGAAAAATCTGTACTAACCTCTCCTGATTCCCCCACAGCTCCGTTCTCCTTGCCAAAACTGAGACACAGGAAGAGGCGGTGACTGCCTGCATTCCACCGTGGAACGCATAAAGCAGGAAGTGCCACCTACTCCTATTGTGGAGGAGGCAGCACCAGCCTGCTTCAATGCGTTGTGCCACTGGAGCAATGCTAAGCTCATCCCAGGATAGCACATTCTATCGTAAGGGATCCAAGGCAGGGGTCTGAGGAAGTGGAGGAAAGCCTGGGGAGCGGAGCGGTGTTGTGCTCACCCCAGAGGAGAAGCGCCACAAAACGGACACCGGAGTCCGAGGCTGTGCAGGGCCTAATGACCTGACAGCCAATACCAGAAGGTGGGGAATTCCATGTTCCCCAGCCACACTGTGCCTGGAGAGGAGACAAAGTAGCGTAAAGAGCCCAGGAACAACCATCTGAGACATGGGGTTAGAGAAGGACTCAAGTTGCCTGCCATACCGGCACTAAGAAGGAGAGAGAGAGGACCAGCAGCTTAGCTTAAGCAGCAGCAGGGACCTACCAACAAGGCGCAGCAAGGAGGCCTCAGAACCTGTTGGGTGAGGAGAACCCCGAGTTGCTCTTGGGCATAAGGGCTCCGTATACCATCACCTGTCCGTATTCCAGGTAAAAGGAATCAGGAACCAACAAATCATGAGTCTGTCTGTTGCTTTGCGCCCACCATCCTGCACCCTACGCCCATACCACATCCACTGCCCTGGGGATCCGCTCCGCACATGGGGAGCTGCTCCATCCCAGTCACCCATCCATCGTCCCCAGTGGCTCTGCAGCAGCGGGGGCCACTAATAGCCACAAACCACGGGTGTCGTCACTACTAACTTTCCCTTTCATCACCCCTTTCCCTATCAAGCCAAGAACTGTCTTTTACAACTGAACCCAGGGTCTCGGAAGCCGGGTCTCGACCCCTTTGACTCCCCAGAACTCCTTAACAGCCCCGTTCCGAGTACCCTACGGCCCTAGGGTGCGTCAGACCCATATCAACAAAAGTGGTCTCCAACCCTGGGCCCCTCTGCTGTTGCACAACCACAGTTCCTTGTGTGTCTAGCAGCCCGGGATTTGTTGTGTTGTAAGAGGTCTGTAACTACCAGCATGCTTTTTTTTGCAGTACATTTAGTTTACCTGTGCAGAAAGATGTTAATAAAGGAGATCACTCTGATTATTTATGCGTTAATTGTAGCTTAGACCCTCTAATATCAGTACTTTTTTCTGTATACTTTACTACTTACTTTTGCAGAATTCATTAATATTTGACCATGTAAATTCTTCCAGACACTGGACGACAGGAGATAGAAATGGATCATATTTATATCCAGAGAGGCACCTGTAGACTATAATTATGTCAATTGGAAAATACTGTGTATCAGGCATCTCTATAATCTCTGCAAATTTCGGAACAGGTGGATCGGGACAGCTTCCTGTT
The DNA here is from genome assembly GCA_033576535.1 of Allobates femoralis. Classification (NCBI taxonomy): domain Eukaryota; kingdom Metazoa; phylum Chordata; class Amphibia; order Anura; family Aromobatidae; genus Allobates; species Allobates femoralis. Next base: position 235,136,193 of record JARQOC010000002.1, read on the forward strand.
TAAAATAAAATTGCTATTAGTTTTTATTACTGTACATTACAGCCTTGTTCACATCTTAAGTATTTGTTCAGTATGTTACATCAGTATTTGTAGCCACAAAGCGATCTGATCGCTGACAACATTGACGGATGATCGCTGGTGAGCTGTCACACAGGCAGACTCACCAGCGATAATTTTACCAGCGACATCGTGGAAACGATTTCTATATCTCTTCCACGATGTCTGCAGGCTGGTATCCAAGGTAAACTGCGGGTAACTAGACAGTGCGCACTGCCTAGATACCCGATGTATACCTTAGTTACCAGCCTTCTCCGCTCACCGGATGGTATCTAAGGTACACAGCGGATAACTAGGGACCCTAGTTACCCGCTGTGTACCTCAGATACCAGCCGGTGAGCGGAGAAGGCTGGTAACTAAGGTATACATCGGGCATCTAGGCAGCGCGCGCTGCCTAGTTACCCGCAGTTTACCCTGGATATCAGCTCCCAGTGCTTCCTGAGAGGCACTGGGAGCTGGCTGATCGCATCTCCCGGTGTCACACGCAGCGATGCTGTGTGTTCACCAGGGTGACCGTCGTCAGGTTTTAGAACAGGTTCATCAACAGGCGTTCACCAGGGTGACCGTCGTCAGGCTTTAGAACAGGTTCATCAACAGGCGATCATCAACCAGCGATTTATCGCTGGTTGATGTGCCCTGTCACACCAGTCAATATCGCTGCAACGTCACGTGCAGCAGTGATCGTGCACGCCATATTGACGTGTGTGACGGCCCCATTAAACATTTCCTCCAATTGTTCCACTCCTGATTTTGGCTTACAAATACTGTTGTAAAATACTGACTAAATACTGAATGTGTGAATGTGACCTAAGGGTGTTGTCCAGTAAAAATAAAAGTAATCACTTGGTGACTGAAGAATATCCAATTACAGCAATAAACATTGATTGGCAGAACAGGGAATTTTTAGTCCCAAAATTGGGAATTTTATACCCATTAAAATAATGCGCAGCAAGCTGGATACCCGATCTATGTTGCATTCACCTTCTATAAGGCACCCAAGTGTTACACTCAGCTTTTTTCATCAACCCCATAGGAAATGAATGGAGTAGTGGTCAAGTATGTACATGGCCACTACATTCTAATGTGGATAAAAGATCCGTGCTTTACTGATCGGTGCTGATCTCAATGGCCGGACCCGCACCAATCAACAATTATCATCTATCCAATGCTTGGTTATACCTTGTTTTCACAGAACAACTTTAACAAATGAGATTATGAATAATGGATGATCATGCTCAATCACATATCATTTCTGTACACATTATTATATTATTCTTATTGTGCTACGAGGATTAAAAGGCATTGTATGTTAATGTGAATGTCTACAGGATAACTATACAATATGGCAGAAACTATTTTTTATTTACTGTGTTTCCCCAAAGAGACATTCCCCAAAAATAAGACATAGTGGGGGGGTTTGCAGAACTGCTAAATATAAGGCACCCCTGAAAAAAAGACTAACAGGGCATGCAGCTGTGATTCTAGGTATTTACTGGGCGCCCACCCACCAATGTTGTCCACTGCTAGCTGCCGCAGTATTTATTTGGGCGCCGCTCTAAGCTCTCTCGGCCACCATACATGTACGGGAAGCCACCAGCCAATAAGACGCCAGCAGCCGCCAGCCAATCAGATGCCGGCGGCTTCCTGTACATCTACAACAGCTGAGAGGGTTCAGTGCAGCATCCGGTGGCCCAGAATACATGCAGTGGTGGATCAAAGTGTGTGAGAATGTGAGAATGTATGTGTGTGTGTTTCTTTCTACAGGTACCTTAATGGGGATATTGGGGGTTGCACTGGGATATTGGGTCCTGCAAGGGGATATTGGGGGCTGCATGGGAATATTGGGAACTGCAAGAGGATGATGGGGGTATTGGGGCTGCACCACCTGGACTCTCCAGGCTGGTCAGGATAATGGTACCGTCACACGTCGCGATATCACATAGGATATCGCATAGAAGTCACGGGAGAGCACTAGCACGGAGATTTGGAAAGTGTAGATGTGTGACGTGGAGATATCGACTACAAGATTGTGGCAATTCTGGGGTGACATCGTGAATAGCGGTCGTTAGAAATCCTTGCTTTCACAGCGCTGAATGGGAGAAATCGTGGAACACATCAATATCGCGGTGTCACACCGCATGATGCAGCAGATGGCATTATCGCAGATCGCCTGATTTCAGTACATGATCTCAAATCTGCGATGTGCGATCTCACAATATCTCACACTGATATTGCGGTGTCACACGCTACGACGCACTTACGACATCGTTCTGATGTCGCAGCCACGCCTCCAAACACGTGACTTCTATGCGATATCCTACACGATATCGTGACGTGTGACAATATAAGTTTGAGCTATCATTGACAACAGCTGAACATGGCTACTTAAGGAGAGGTGGAAGTGGACACACACTGAAGCCAGCCTTCCTAGCACTACCAGAGAAGGAACAACATTAACCCTTGCTGGTATTGAAGAAATTAACAGCCAACAACTAAAAAGCTGTCACAGACTCGTGACACCAACTGCCATCTCCTATCTCAGTAATGGGAAACTCTGTCTTCACTGATTACAGATTTTACATGTGAATTGAAAATTTTGAGAATAAATGATCAGTCTAGGGAGAATAAGAAGCAGATTTCTCTGATAAGATATAAAATTTCTTATTTCCCTGTGTACTGTTGATGTATAAAAATAACATGAAGATGAAGGTTTCACTTGTCCATGGATTGTGCTGGTAAGTCCAGTTTAGCTATAGTGAGGTTAATGAGGATGAACTACAATACCACGTGCAACCTTTGGTCTGAGTGATTATTGTTTTTAGAAGAAAGCAGACATGTATTTTCTTAATAGTGGACCACCCGATTACAGTATTCCCGGTTTTCCCTCGGGGATGCCAGTATTTTAGAAAATAATCAGGGACATCACTTTGGCAGATATTAGTTCCATTAAAGGTTGCTATAAAGAGATGAGTATACCACTTTCACATTACTATATTCACATGTAAAAAATAAGGTACACTTTTATCCCAATATAAGGGGGTGTGGGAGTGTGTTGTCCCCATCACTGTAATAATGTTCTGTGCTCATGGGTTGGTAACTGTGATAGAATTATGCTTGTTACTTTGCATTTGCATAGGGTTAATGCATTTGAATAAGGATGTGACACTGTGTATTATTATGTGCAAGATATACCAATAGACGCCATTGTGACCTTTTGGGGTATAATAGTGCAGGAGATGTACTCTGTAATACTTAGTGTGAAAATTATGTGACACATAGCTTAGATCTAATGTTAGCAATGATGTGGGGTTGTGAGTATTCAGGGTTAGCAACAGTACTTGTGGGATGCAAGTGCTGTCATTGGATGTATATGTCGGCAAAGGTTATAATATATGACACCGCTGGGGTATTAAGGGTTAATAACAACATTGCGGCGTTGCCATCTGATGATGCTGTCAGTGACGTTGCATCACATGACGCCAGTACAACCAATTGCATTGAGGCACTGGTACTGACGCCGCAATAGAGGGACGAATCACCTTTGGATGCTGGCGCATGCGCAGTATGAACAGTGTGACAGCCCAATGAGTGAGAATCTCAGTGAGGAAGAGTATGTAGCGCTACATCTGATGGGACTATTATCCCAGGGAAATTAAACATGAATGGCCATTGGTTGATGGTTCCCGTGACTACAGACAAACATGGAGCTTGATTGGATGCTGATCCCATTATGGCTACTACACAGGAAGAACAAGGGTGGAACGTTTCTCATGAGATATGGACGTTTCAGGTGATCAGATGATGCGAAGGAATGGGGTAATCTCCGCTATATTTGATTATGGCTATGGGGGATGTTTTAACTATTTGTATATGCAGTTTTTTTAAATGTTTTGATAATTCGTGACACTGATTGGATATTTACTAATGAGGTGGTGGGTTTTATGCTATATAAAGAAAATAATGTTTTGTTGTATTGTACTTGATAAAGGACCATGTGAGGTCCGAAACGTCGTGCCATTTGATGCTGGAATAAAGTTTAGTTGGAATAATCGCACCCCCGTTGTGAGAGGCGCTGTTTCTTCTTCATTTGATTATGTGAGTATCCAGGTTGGACTCCCTGGTTTTGATACTTGCACCCAATGGGACCATACGGGACTGTATGAAGATATAGTGGGTCCCTATAATCCTAGGTGCTGTGAACCATATCTTATCTGGGGTCCGGACTCAAGCCTGACTACCCTACCCCGAGCTTTGAGCCCCTTGACGACAACATGGCCACATGTGAGGTGAGGTGAAAGACCTTCACATATACATTCAGTCAGTATAGAAGAATTTATCAAGTTTCTTACTCTGACAAGTTGGAGTGCTGCCGCTCCAGATTCCTTCTTCCAGGCATTCTCTGTATTGATTTCCCACCAACTTGTAGCTTTATAAAGCATAAAAAGAAAATACACCATAGTTCATGCATACTATATTTTTATTTTTATTAAATATATAAACTTGCAATTACTGGTATATTAAAGTTGGATGTCTATGGAAATCATGTATTGTCCCTCAACTGGTAGCTAATTCCAATAAGGATATTAAAATTATAGTATGGAAATAGGACTCGTCAATGCTAATACTCAATAACTTATATTCATAGTAGGTCTTACCTGAAGAGTCACTGAGCTCTCAATGATAGTCGCAAGCAACATCCAGACATTCCTCTGAAAAACTTCCAATCTCTAACAATGTCATTCTATGTGTTGCTATGAGAGCCAGGGGTCTATTGATGACTTCCATGCCTGTCACTATGGCGCTCCTTTGGCTGGGCTTCAAAGGAGAATGTGATGTTTACCATGTTCAGCAATTAAGTGGTATTGCTGTTTATAGTACAAGTGATCAAGCGATCACAGGTTCAAATTACCTAAGACCACGGTCACACATTAAGTATTTGGTGAGTTTTTTACCTCAGTATTTGTAAGCCAAAAACCAGGAGTGGGTAATAAATACAGAAGTTGTGACGTGTTTCTATTATACTTTTACTATGACTGTTCCACTCCTGGCTTTGGCTCACAAATATTGATGTAAAAAACTCACTAAATACTATACGTGTTCATATGGGGACTAATGAATTCAGTGAAAAAGTTTCTTTTTTTTACAAAATATGAAAAAAAAAATAAAAAAGAATACTGCCTTTTCCAGAAAAGTCTCATCTTTTAATATATTATTAATTATTATTTAAAAACAGAGTGTTATATCAACATAGTACATCCTCTTGAAGAAGCAAGGGCGAAACGCGCATTGGGGCTACTGGTGATGCAGCCTGCAGCCTCGCATATCCTTTTACTGCCAGCTATATTGAGGTAATGTGAAGATTAATATTGTGTATGTATATGAGCAGCACCACACAATTTAAGTATATACATGTATATATGCCTGCATAGAGCCTATATTAACCACATGTATGTGGATATGGTGAATTGAGCACAAAACCAGGCATATGCATTTTACTGCGTATGTGAATGCGTATTTCTGATTAAATTCATATGAGGAGCACCGCGGCTGTAACGCTGCTCCCTGACTAGCAGGCCCTTAGAAGGGGTTAATGTTGCCGGACATCTAGACCACCAGGGTTAAATGGGCCTATCACAGCTCGCTCCCCTCTCATTGGATCCCGGTTCCGCCCCATGGGATATAAGCAGGGAGCAGCGGCCATATTGCCTCTCCTGCATCTGAATCCCGGAGCGCAAACGCTGCTGCCGGACCGAGATGGACCCGCTTATAGACGCGGTGAGGGAGAGAATAGCTCGCGAGGGAGCTGAATGGATTACCGACCTACTGGTCGGCGCCGGCGGCACCTCTGCGAGTTTTACACCCGCTGCCTCGGGCGGGCGGAGGTCTGGCAGGCTTTCTCGCCCGCCAAGACGCCTTAGTCCTAGCTGGGATTCCTCTCAGGGCATACGCAGTAGGCCTGCGCGCGCTCAGGGCAGGTTCCCGCCCCCAGAAGCTGTCCCATCTGCGTCGGCGGCCTTACTCCGGCATCCCGGTCCGGATTTACAGGTGCCCTTGTTCCAAACGGCTTCAGGCTCCCTGCTGCCTGGCTCGGTGGGTCCCATCCAGATTGCCTCCGCTTCCTCCCCAATTAGTGTAGGGAGAATAACATGGGTCAGACCATGGGTGGTGCTATGGGCACGGGAGGCTCACATGGGGAACAGGCTGCGGGTTTGGAAGGACTGGCTGGTTTGAGCCATGACGATATCATCAGGGTCATAATGCAGCCTCAATTACCCCCGGGTCAACTTCCTACACCTCCATCATCTCAGCAGGTACTAGGCTTGGAAGCGGAGAGACTATTGAACCCCTTACAGGCTGCAAGGGGTCTGGAGACGTCAGTGCCATTCCTGCAGGGCCAGTCTTCTCTGGCGCCGGTGGATCGCAGACACATCCCGCCGGGCAGTTTCGGATCAGGGCTACGGGGCAGACCCTGTAGTGCCGGTACACGAGGCCCGTGTCACCAATAGTCGGAGCGCTAGCAGGGCTAGAAGGTCTAGATCTCGCTCCCGCGCTCGGGGGCGCAGTTGTCACATCTGCAGGAGCCGGGCTTCCCAGCACTCGCGTCACCGACGTCACTCCAGGTCTCGCAACAGCCGGAGTCACTCTAGGTCACCAAGCAGACGCAGAGGGTCGAGGTCACTCCGCAGCTTTTCCCGTTCATCCTCAGATGATCCGTCTCGTGGTTCACGTGACGCCTCCAGGCGCAGTCGCACTCCGGATGGGCTTTCGGCCAACAGGCCCGGGACAGTTCGATCGGTCGTAACGCAGCAACAGCCAACAGCTCAGGTTGCACCGCCCGCGGCTGCAGGAGCCGGTGAGTATGCTTATATAGGGGCTTGGGACGGGGCGGCTCAGCGGGTGGGTGTGATTGATGTATTGAAAAATATATTAGCTAACAAAATACTGATTAATCCAAAGGCGCTCCAATCGGCGGAGCAACGCTCTGAGCCAGTGCGACCGGACCTGCATAAAGACACCTTTTTTTGCGGGGTTCCCCCCTTAGGGTCCCATTTGGACCCTGAGGTAGCGCAAAAAATTTGGGCAAATGAATATGTGGACATATGGTCCTTGGTTTCCACTGAACAGAGCTCCGTCGATCGGGAACGAAAAACAGCAGACCGGCCTTTTGAGCGTAAACCCAAAGTGGCAAAGACCATGAACAACTGGATACAGGCCTTCTTCGTGCTCGGGAGCGTAATGGGACAAAAACACCCGGAGCGATGCTCTGAGTTGTTCACGTACGCAGATACGATTTATAATTCTTATAAATCGCATGGCGGTACGGCGTGGTGGAAGTACGACGAGGATTTCCGTCGACGTTTGGCGCTCAACCCCCAGCTGGGTTGGGGCGTGAAGGCCACCGATTCATGGTTGCGCCTTATGATGTCTCAAAAGGCGTCACAGCCCTTTTCAGGCCAGGCCACCTCTGGAGGTTCCGCAACAGGGGCGGTGGCCGTGCGTAGACCGGGTTGCTGTTGGCTCTGTAATGACGGGCATTGCCGATACCAAGCATCATGCAAATACAAGCATGAATGCTCTATCTGTGGCGGAGGACACGTGGCTTCCAAATGCCAGAAACAGCAGCCTAGAAGTGGATCCAGCAGGCCCCACACACCAGGTGACCCAAAGGACACCAGTGAGCGCGGCCGCGATGGACCCATGGTTAATCCGGTACCCCAATAAGGAGGCGGCTGCCACCTTGTGGGAAGGTTTTACGGTCGTTTTTTTCATTCCGTTCACGTTTTCTGAAGAGGGCTCATTCGCGCCAAATCTGATGTCAGCAAGGGATTTGCCACAGGTTTTGGCTCAAAAACTGCAAAAGGAAATTGAATTGGGCCGCATGTGCGGCCCCTTCGATTCCCCCCCTTTTTTATAATTTAAGAGTTTCACCGTGGGGTATTGTGCCCAAGAAAGACCCAGGTGAGTTCCGTCTGATTCAGCACCTGTCCCACCCCCCTGGGTCATCAGTGAACGACGGCATTCCTCAGGAATACTCGTCAGTGAGCTACGCCCCTTTTGACCAGGCAGTATCACTAGTGCGTGACGCGGGCCCAGGCGCCGAATTGGCAAAATTGGATGTGGCTTCCGCTTTCCGCTTACTTCCCGTACACCCTGATTGCTATCACTTGCTGGGCTGTTTTTTCGACGGGGGGTACTATTACGACACGTGCCTTCCTATGGGCTGTTCGATTTCGTGCCTGTTTTTTTAAATGTTTAGCTCCTTTTTGGAATGGGCTGTTTGCCGCCGTTCGGGAGTCAGGTCCATAACACATTACCTGGATGATTTTCTTTTTGTAGGCCCAGCTTCGGCGGAAACCTGCTCCCTCGCCCTTCGCTCCTTTCAGGAGTTGTGTGATGAATTCGGCGTACCTTTGTCCCCGGGTAAAATGGTTGGCCCGGCCAAAAAGATTTCATTCCTGGGTATTGAAATTGACACCAAGGCAATGGTTTTTCGTCTTCCCGAGGAGAAAATCAGCAAATTATCCTCTCTAGTCGTAGAATTCAGATCCGTGAGAAAAGTCACGCTCGTGCGACTCCAATCCTTGCTGGGAATGCTGGCTTTCGCGTGTAGGGTAATGCCAATGGGCAGAATTTTTTCACGGCGATTGAGCATGGCGACCAGAGGAGCCAAATCTGCCAACCACTGGATAAGATTGACGCGTCCGTTGAGGGATGATCTGAAGGCATGGGAAATTTTCTTGGCAGCGTATAACGGCCATACTTGTTTTCAGGCGGCTGAGGTGTCATCTACTGACATTTCCCTCTTCTCTGATGCTTCCGGCTCTTTTGGCTTCGGCGTTGTTTTCGGCAACCACTGGTGTGCAGGGCCATGGCCTGACGAATGGAAGTTTAACGGCTGGACGAAGAACTTGACGTTGTTGGAGCTATTCCCGATCGTAGTGGCCATAGACGCTTGGCCTGACTCGTTCAAGGACCGGAAACTGCGTTTTTTGACGGATAACGAGAGTGTGGTACATGCTGTCAATAATTTGTCCTCGTCTTCCACGCCGGTGATAAACTTGTTGCGGCATATGGTCCTTCGCTGTTTGCAGTTGAACATATGGTTTAGAGCCAGGCATGTACCGGGCGTCGATAACTCGATTGCTGATGCTTTGTCCCGTTTTCAATTCCAGAAGTTCAGGGAGCTGCTTCAACGGCCGACGAGACATGCTCGGAGTTCCCAGAATCGGTATGGAAAATTCCTTTGGGCCCTTGATGCCTCTGGTGAGGGCTTCGCTTGCCCCTTCGACTTGGAGAGCTTACGGTAAGGCCTGGGAGGAATGGGTGTACCTGCCGGGGGGTGCGTGTGCGCAAGCAAGCTGCCATTGCACTGTTGAGAACGTACTGAAGTACTTGTCCAACTTGCGATCGATTGGCATGGCCGGGACTGCGGCGCAACACCGCTTGTCCGGATTGGCTTTCCATCTAAAATTGAGAGGTTTGCCAGACGTTACGAAACATTTTTTGGTTTCTCAAGTGATGAAGGGTTGTAAGCGCGAACGTCGCGTTCTGGACGCGCGGCGCCCAATTTCTTTTGTTTTACTGCAACGCTTGCTGGAAGCTTTGCCCTCGGTTTGTGCGTCGGTTTATGAAGCAAGCCTGTTTTCGCCGATTTTTGGTTTGGCATTTTTCGGGGCTATGCGCCTGAGTGAATTGGTTCCGAAATCTTCAAATGGCGTCGGGGGTCTTTACGCCGACAACGTCGTTTTCTGTCCACAAGGCCTGCGCACACGGTTGCGTCGGTCGAAAACGGACCAGGCCGGCCGGGGAGTGTGGTTCCCTCTTTTTGCCATTTCAGGCCCAGTGTGCCCGTTCACACTAATCAGACAATACGCGTCGGTAATGGCCCATGGCAGGCATTATTTTTCACACGAGGACGGGACCCCGGTTACGGCACCGCAGTTTAAGTTTATACTGAATGATGCGCTCCGACACTCGGGCTGTTGCCCGGAGGAGTACGGTACGCACTCGTTCCGTATAGGTGCTGCGACAGAGGCATCGCGCGCAGGGCTCCCGGACGAAACGATTAGGCGGGTGGGCCGTTGGAAGTCTGAATGTTTTCGCAGATACATTCGTACTGATTTGATGTGATGTTGTTCCCTCAAAAAAAAAAAAATAATAATTTTTTTCTTTGGGCATAACGTTGCCGCCCTGCGGTATTGTGTTAATTTCTGAAGTGTGAGAAGTGTTATTAATTTAGTTTTCTTGTAGATGGTTTTCGGCCGAACGTCTGGATCCTTGGCCATTCGTACGTCTACTGGGCTGCACGTCATGCTGAAACTCGTCCCGGAGGTCGGGCGTTGGGATTCCACGACGTCAGCGTAAATTGGAGGGGCACCAGGGGGCTGGTCTGGGCACAAGTGCTTCCCGAGGTAGTCAGAATCTCCAGGATCGATCCCGGTCCTGTGGTTTTGATCATTCATGCGGGGGGAAACGATTTGGCCAATTTCAGGTTGGGAGAGCTTTGCACACTTATGAGGGCAGATCTGGATAAATTTCATAGCTTCTTTACAGAACTGACCCTGGTTTGGTCGGAATTAATTCCTCGGGCGGTTTGGCAGGGAGCTAGAGACGGAGCGGCCTTGGAGAGGTCCCGCCGGGCGCTCAATCATAGGATGTCACAATTTGTAGCTTCGAAGGGTGGATTTTCCATACGTCACCACCAGTTGGAAATGGATACCAGCCGTTTAATGCTCAGGGATGGGGTCCATCTAAATAATATAGGGCTTGATATCTTCTTATCAGGCTTGCAGGATGGTATTGAGTACGCCCTTAATTCCTTTGTGGGGGGTCGCAGCTCGTGTTTTGGCCCTCGCTTCTCCGTGGCGGAGTGAGTGACGGAGGGGTAAGTTACCTGTGCTGGATGGCCAGTGACAGAACACTTACAGTCACTGGTTTTAAGGCGGTTTTGAGCCTTCATCAAGATGCGGCCAATTTAAATATATTAAATTTCCCATTTAAGAGTTACAATTTTGAGATGGTTGTTGGAGACCCTCAATAAAAGTTATAAAAGGTTAACCTGGTGTCTGTGGTTATTGTCCGGCCGGGGTACGGTGGGTTATGCTAGTCTGAGGAGCACCGCGGCTGTAACGCTGCTCCCTGACTATCAGGCCCTTAGAAGGGGTTAATGTTGCCGGACATCTAGACCACCAGGGTTATATGGGCCTATCACAGCTCGCTCCCCTCTCATTGGATCCCGATTCTGCCCCATGGGATATAAGCAGGGAGCGGTGGCCATATTGCCTCTCCTGCATCTGAATCCCGGAGTGCAAACGCCCACCCTCCCTCCCCCTAAGGTTGTTGGAAATGGTTTGTCGCAGCAGCGGAGTGAGTGACGGAGGTGTAAGTTACCTGTGCTGGATGGCCAGTGACAGAACACTTACAGTCACTGGTTTTCAAGGCGGTTTTGAGCCTTCATCAAGATGCGGCCAATTTAAATATATTAAATTTCCCATTTAAGAGTTACAATTTTGAGATGGTTGTTGGAGACCCTCGATAAAAGTTATAAAAGGTTAACCTGGTGTCTGTGGTTATTGTCCGGCCGGGGTACGGTGGGTTATGCTAGTCTAACTTTATCTCTTACTGTGTATTTAATAATTGTCATACAAATATTTATTGCTATTAGGGAGGGTATTTGATGTATGTACCTGTATTTTGAATCTTTTATTTCCCTTTAACATGTATGTACTTCTATTGAGTTACTAGATTTGATAAAATTGTACTCCATGGGACATGTAATACTGTTAGGTATTTTAGGATAATTTAGGTGCAGCTTATATATCTCCTTATTACGAATACATTTTTACTGTCAACATTCTAATATTTTGTATAAATATATTATTGGGTTCAGGCTGCATTCCTCTTTATTTAAGGACGCACTCTGCTAAAATATAATTCTGTTTTTAAATACCGTATATACTCGTGTTAATCTCTAAAAGGGGGGAAGAGAAAAAGAGTCGGCGCAGATCTAAGTATAGGGATTATTTGATCTTGGTCTAGGTGGCAATGATCAAAAAATGCTCACCTTTTTGGTGTCTTTTGTTCATATGATATAAGGTTTTCTCTTAGGCTTGCAGCCTTCCTCTCCGGAGGGATCAGGTCTTCTCAAGGGAGCCTGGTTCATCAGTATATGGTTCAAAAAACACCGGACTTTGAGGAATAGCGCTTCCTTAAGAGGCACAATAATTTCTTCCAAGAGTTCTTTAATTCATATAAAAGTCAATAGTTAAATATATTGCAGTACAGTACAACACGTTTCGACTTACGTACAAGTCTTCTTCAGGTACATGTGATACCTGAAGAAGACTTGTATGTAAGTCGAAACGCGTTGTACTGTACTGCAATATATTTAACTATTGACTTTTATATGACTTAAAGAACTCTTGGAAGAAATTATCGTGCCTCTTAAGGAAACGCTATTCCTCAAAGTCCGGTGTTTTTTTGAACCGTATATACGCCGAGTTTTTCAGCCCAAAAATTGGGCTGAAAAATCCCCCCCTCGGCTTATACACAGGTCAATACGGTAGGGGCTGTGGTGGGGGCTGTGTCCGGGGCTGGGGAGGCTGGAGGAGGTGGGGGGAGGCTGCTGTATGAGCACCCCGTCACGTGGGGCCGCTCATTATATATGCACTGCTTCCCCCTGTCAATCAGCGGCAGGGGGAAGCAGTGCATATCTGCATATATGGCCCCCAAATGCTGGCATGAGCCCCCTCCATTGTAAGGCCCCCCCTGCTACTTAACTTACCATCCCTGGTCTTCTGCACCGCGCCGGTCCTCCGTGCTCCCATCCTCTACAGCATCCAGGGTCATGTGACAGGCCGGTCGCATGATGTCATCGTTACTGTGACGGCCGGGGACCCCGGATGCAGCCGAGGACGGGAGCACAGAGGACGGAGCACAGAGGACCGGCGCGGTGCAGAAGACCGGGGATGGTAAGTTGAGCAGCAGGGGGGAGGGCCTTACAACGGAGGGGGGAGAGTGCCAGCATTTGGGGGCCACATATGACACACTGCTGGGGCCTGTATACCACTGGGGCCTGATTACCACTGTGGCCTGTATACCACTGGGGCTGCTGTATACCACTGGGGCCTGTATACCACTGGGGCCTGTATACCACTGGGGCTGCTGTATACCACTGGGGCTTGTATACCACTGGGGCTGCTGTATACCACTGGAGCTGCTGTATACCACTGGTGCTGCTGTATATACTGCTGGGGCCTGTATACCACTGGGGCTGCTGTATATACTGCTGGGGCCTGTATACCACTGGGGCCTGTATACCACTGCTGTATACCACTGGGGCTGCTGTATATACTGCTGGGGACTGTATACCACTGGGGCCTGTATACCACTGCTGTATACCACTGGGGCTGCTGTATATACTGCTGGGGCCTGTATACCACTGGGGCCTGTATACCATTGCTGTATACCACTGGGGCTGCTGTATATACTGCTGGCGCCTGTATATGCCACTGGGGAGGCTGCTGTAATACCGCTGGGGCATGTATATACCACTGGGGAGGCTGCTGTATACTACCACTGGGGAGACTGCTGTAATACTGCTGGGGCCTGTATATACCACTGGGGAGGCTGCTGTATACCACTGGGGCTGCTGTATGTACTGCTGGGACCTGTATATAGCACTGGGGAGGCTGCTGTATAGTACCACTGGGGAGGCCTGTATACCACTGGGGGGCCTGTAACCCTGTGCTGGGGTCCACCCTCAGCTTATACACGAGTCAATAGGTTTTCCCAGGTTTTGGGGGCAAAAGTAGGGGGGTCGGCTTATACACGGGTCGGCTCATACACGAGTATATACGGTGATAATTAAGAAATATATATATACTAGATGGCGGCCCGATTCTAAAGAATCGGGTAGTCTAGAATCCATATATAGTTTATTTACTAATAGATACTGGAGAGCGGTGAAATGAATTGTGTGAATACAGGCGGCTCTGTGGGTAGCACAGTATACGGTGGCTCAGTGGTTGGCACTGCGTGGTGGCTCAGTGGTTGGCACTGCGCGGTGACTCAGTAGTTGGCACTGCGCGTTGGCTCAGTGGTTGGCACTGCGCGGTGGCTCAGTGGTTAGTAGTGAGTGCGGTGGCTCAGTGGTTAGCAGTGAGTGCGATGGCTCAGTGGTTAGCAGTGAGTGCGGTGGCTCACTGGTTAGCAGTGAGTGCGGTGGCTCAGTGGTTAGCAGTGAGTGCAGTGGCTCAGTGGTTAGCAGTGAGTGCGGTGGCTCACTGGTTAGCAGTGAGTGCGGTGGCTCAGTGGTTAGCAGTGAGTGCGGTGGCTCAGTGGTTAGCAGTGAGTGCGGTGGCTCAGTGGTTAGCAGTGAGTGCGGTGGCTCAGTGGTTAGCAGTGAGTGCGGTGGCTCAGTGGTTAGCAGTGAGTGCGGTGGCTCAGTGGTTAGCAGTGAGTGTGGTGGCTCAGTGGTTAGCAGTGAGTGCGGTGGCTCAGTGGTTAGCAGTGAGTGCGGTGGCTCAGTGGTTAGCAGTGAGTGCGGTGGCTCAGTGGTTAGCAGTGAGTGAGGTGGCTCAGTGGTTAGCAGTGAGTGTGGTGGCTCAGTGGTTAGCAGTGAGTGCGGTGGCTCAGTGGTTAGGAGTGAGTGCGGTGGCTCAGTGGTTAGCAGTGAGTGCGGTGGCTCAGTGGTTAGCAGTGAGTGCGGTGGTTCAGTGGTTAGCAGTGAGTGCGGTGGCTCAGTGGTTAGCAGTGAGTGCGGTGGCTCAGTGGTTAGCAGTGAGTGCGGTGGTTCAGTGGTTAGCAGTGAGTGCGGTTACTCAGTGGTTAGCAGTGAGTGCGGTGGCTCAGTGGTTAGCAGTGAGTGCGGTGGCTCAGTGGTTAGCAGTGAGTGCGGTGGCTCAGTGGTTAGCAGTGAGTGCGGTGGCTCAGTGGTTAGCAGTGAGTGCGGTGGCTCAGTGGTTAGCAGTGAGTGCGGTGGCTCAGTGGTTAGCAGTGAGTGCGGTGAGATTGGTCAGGGCAGCGCCGTGGGCGTAGTGGTCAGGGCAGCGCCGTGGGCAGAGTGGTCAGCACAGCGCCGTGGGCAGAGTGGTCAGCAAAGCGCCGTGGGCAGAGTGGTCAGCGCAGCGCCGTGGGCAGAGTGGTCAGCACACACATACATACATACACACACACACACAAATACACACACTCCGCTATAGTTAGCACCGACCCTGCATCTTCCCCGCCGGCTGGATCCGGAGTTGACATGTCGCCGCCCGCGGACGACTGGATCCAATATGGCGTTCGGGAAGTTTGGGGAGACTTCTTGGACGCTATATTGGATCAAGTAGTTCAGGGGTGGCGACATGTCGACTGAGGATCTAGGCGGCTGATGCATGGCCGGTGGTAAGTATAGCGGAGTGTTTGTGTGTGTGTATGTGTGCGGACAAAGTGAGGGAAGTGCGGACAAAGTGAGGGAAGTGACTACATACACACATATATACACATACTGTACATTGCATATGGAGGGGTGAGGAGAGCGGAGGCTGGAGGGGTGAGGAGAGCGAAGGCTGGAGGGGTGAGGAGAGGAGAGGTGAGGACAGGGGAGGCTGGAGGGGTGAGGAGAGGTGAGGACAGGGGAGGCTGGAGGGGTGAGGAGGGGTGAGGACAGGGGAGGCTGGAGGGGTGAGGAGAGGGGAGGCTGGAGGGGTGAGGAGGGCAGAGGACAGGGGAGGCTGGAGGGCAGAGGACAGGGGAGGCTGGAGGGCAGAGGACAAGGGTGGCTGGAAGGCAGAGGACAGGGGAGGGTGGAGGGCAGAGGGGAGAGTGGAGGCTGGAGGGCGGATGCTGGAGGGAGAGCGGAGGCTGGAGGGGAGAGCGGTGGCTGGAGGGGAGAGCGGAGGCTGGAGGGCGGAGGCTGGAGGGCGGAGGCTGGAGGGGAGAGCAGAGGCGGGAGGGAGAGGCTGGAAGGGAAAGCGGAGGCTGGAGGGGAGGGCTGGAGGGGAGGGCGGTGGCTGGAGGGGAGAGCGGAGGCGGGAGGGGAGAGACTGGAGGGAGGGGAGAGGCTGGAGGGGAGAAGGGAGGCGGGAGGGAAGAGGCGAGAGGGGAGAGCGGAGGCTGGAGGGCAGAGGATGGAGGGGAGAGCGGAGGCTGGAGGGGAGAGCGGTGGCTGGAGGGGAGAGCGGAAGCTGGAGGGTAGAGCGGAGGTGGGAGGGGAGAGGCGGAGGCTGGAGGGGAGAGTGGAGGCTGGAGGGGAGAGCAGAGGCTGGAGGGGAGGGCGGGAGGGGAGAGCGGAGGCTGGTGGGGAGAGCGGAGGCGGGAGGGGAGAGGCTGGAGGGGAGAGCGGTGGCTGGAGGGGAGAGCGGAGGCTGGAGGGCGGAGGCTGGAGGGGAGAGCGGAGCCTGGAGGGGAGAGCAGAGGCTGGAGGGGAGAGCAGAGGCTGGAGGGGAGAGCAGAGGCTGGGGGGGAGAGCGGAGGCTGGAGGGGAGAGCGGTGGCGGGAGGGGAGGGGCTGGAGGGGAGAGGCTGGAGGGGAGAGCGGTGGCTGGAGGGGAGAGCGGAGGCTGGAGGGAGAGCGGTGGCTGGAGGGGAGAGCGGAGGCTGGAGGGCGGAGGCTGGAGGCGAGAGCAGAGGTGGGAGGGGAGAGGCTGGAAGGGAAAGCGGAGGCTGGAGGGGAGAGGCTGGAGGGGAGGGGAGGACGGTGGCTGGAGGGGAGAGCGGAGGCGGGAGGGGAGAGACTGGAGGGGAGGGGAGAGGCTGGAGGGGAGAGAGGAGGCGGGAGGGAAGAGGCTAGAGGGGAGAGCGGAGGCTGGAGGGCAGAGGCTGGAGGGGAGAGCGGAGGCTGGAGGGGAGAGCGGTGGCTGGAGGGGAGAGCGGAGGATGGAGGGGAGAGCGGATGCGGGAGGGGAGAGGCGGAGGCTGGAGGGGAGAGTGGAGGCTGGAGGGGAGAGTGGAGGCTGGAGGGGAGGGCAGGAGGGGAGAGCGGAGGCTGGAGGGGAGAGCGGAGGCGGGAGGGGAGAGGCTGGAGGGGAGAGCGGTGGCTGGAGGGGAGAGCGGAGGCTGGAGGGCGGAGGCTGGAGGGGAGAGCGGAGGCTGTAGGGGAGAGCGGAGGCTGGAGGGGAGAGCGGAGGCTGGAGGGGAGATCAGAGGCTGGAGGGGAGAGCGGAGGCGGGAGGGGAGAGGCTGGAGGGGAGTGGCTGGAGGGGAGAGCGGTGGCTGGAGGGGAGAGCGGAGGCTGGAGGGCGGAGGCTGGAGGGGAGAGCGGAGGCTGGAGGGAGAGAGCGGAGACTGTAGGGGAGAGCGGAGGCGGGAGGGGAGAGGCTGGAGGGGAGAGCGGAGGCTGGAGAGGAGAGGCTGGAGGAGAGAGCAGAGGCTGGAGGGGAGAGCAGAGGCTGGAGGGGAGAGCAGAGGCTGGAGGGGAGAGCGAAGGTGGGAGGGGAGAGGCTGGAGGGGAGAGCGGAGGCTGGAGGGGAGAGCAGAGGCTGGAGGGGAGAGCGGAGGCGGGAGGGGAGAGCGGAGGCGGGAGAGGCTGGAGGGAGAGCGGAGGCTGGAGGGGAGAGCGGTGGCTGGAGGGGAGAGCGGTGGCTGGAGGGGAGAGCGGATGCTGGAGGGGAGAGCAGAGGCTGGAGGGGAGAGCAGAGGCTGGAGGGGAGAGCAGAGGCTGGAGGGGAGAGCGGAGGCAGGAGGGGAGAGCGGAGGCGGGAGAGGCTGGAGGGGAGAGCGGAGGGGAGAGCGGTGGCTGGAGGGGAGAGCGGAGGCTGGAGGGCGGAGGCTGGAGGGGAGAGCAGAGGCCGGGGGGGAAAGGCTGGAGGGGAGAGCGGAGGCGAGAGGGGAGAGGCTGGAGGGGAGAGCGGAGGCAGGAGGGTAGAGCAGAGGCGGGAGGGCAGAACGGAAGTTGGAGGGGAGAGGGGAGGCTGGAGGGGAGAGTGGAGGCTGGAGGGGAGAGCGGAGGCTGGAGGGGAGAGTGGAGGCTGGAGGGGAGAGCGGAGGCTGGAGGGGAGAGGGGGGGCTGGAGGGCAGAGGCTGGAGGGGGAGCGGAGGCCGGAAACCGGAGGCTGGAGGGGAGAGAGGAGGCTGGAGGGGAGATTGGAGGCTGGAGTGTAGAGCGGAGGCTGGAGGGAAGAGCGGAGGCTGGTGGGGAGAGCGGAGGCTGGAGGGCGGAGGCTGGAGGGAGAGCAGAGGCTGGAGGGTGGAGGCTGGAGGGGGAGCGGAGGCCGGAGGCTGGAGGGGAGAGCGGAGGCTGGAGGGCAGAGGCTGGAGGGGAGAGGGGAGGCTGGAGTGCAGAGGCTGGAGGGGAGAGGGGAGGCTGGAGGGGAGAGCGGAGGTTAGAGGGGAGAGCGGAGGCTGGTGTGCTCCGGGCTCCGGGCAGAGCAGGCGCGGGCAGGAAGTCCCGTCCCCCCTCCTCTCCGGGTGTGGGGCGGGCGGCTGGCAGCACGGGGCTCCCCAGGGGGTGGGGGCAATGGGCCCCTCATGCCTTGGGGCACGGGGCGCTCGGCCCCCCTGCCCCCCCGCTAGGTACGGTGGTGGGTGGAGGGCAGAGGCTGGAGGGCAGACGGAACTTCCGAGAGCGGAATGTTCCTCCGCCGCTCCCTGTAGCCAGGGGACCGCACAGTGGTGACGTCACCACCATGGGTCCGAAGGCCATCATGGAAGTACCCTTCGGGTATTCCGGAAGTGGCCTTCGGCTTTTATATATTAGATTATATATATACACATATATATATATATATAATATATATATATATATATATATATAATATATCAAGCAAAACTACAAAGAAGACACCGGGCACTTAACGTATTTGCTGGCACGGGCTATCACTCCTGTGATGTATGCAGCCGTATACTGGCGGTGCCGGCTTCCACAAGCAATTCACAATCAAGTTATGTAGAAGTAAACGAGCCGCACTCACCAGTAGTTGATCTTGTATCTTTTTATTCCAAGTTCATTCCAGTCCGGGACATGAACACAAGCAAGGGAGGGGGTGCAGGGATGGAGAACAACGGCCTGCCGTTTCGCGGTCGTGTACCGCTTCGACGGGTCCTCTAAAGCGTCTGTCGTCATGTCCGGACTATAACCAGCCGGTCCTGACGTCACTACCGCTTTAGTTGAAAATTATACTGTGCAATTAAAACTTACATATGTTAACAAACAACAAAATATTGTGGAGTGCATTACATGCTGAATCTAATCAATAATGACATCTATTTCATAACAACATGTTTCTATCTAATTAAAGTCACGGAGCTGCTCGCTCCCCTGTTGAGCGTCCCGTTGCCCTGGTGATGCCGTAGTACATCTACAAAAGGAGCAATCGTACTGCTGTCTACCGACCTAACGCTAGTGCGAGCGACATCTCAATGCCGAACTGTTATATATAATGACTACTATGCACTTAAGGACAAGACCGCACTACCATGCCGCTCAAAGACCAACAAAGGCTCCTGTTGATGATCAAGCAGTACGGTAAACCCTCTGTCAAAGAGTTACCAATCCATTTATCAGCCGGCATAGAGAGGATTAGAGAAAATTCCAACAATTATAGTGAGAAATCATTGGAATACAAACCGGATATTTTCCTGTTTACAAAAACACCAATAGATCGTTTTTGTCGTTAAGCCCCAGCGGGCCACATGCCCTAGTTTCTACTATCCACCTACTTCTTTTTGAAGCAACCATTTATGCGTGTTTCCACCTCTGTCTGACGGTACAACACCTTCGAGCCCCACAAAGGTCAGTGCATCTGCATTGCCTTCATGGGCCTCAATTACATGCTGTATAAGTCTAGAACTCCCAATACCTGTTCTTATGGACCTTTGATGTTCTTTGAACCGTTTATACATCTCTCTAATTGTTTTACCAATATAGAAGCGCCGGCATGGGCAGAAAATGACATAAACTACCCATGTCGTCTTACACCCAATGAACGTGGTGACCCTATGAACTTTGTCACCTATTATGACAGGATTATTGATCTCATGATTCTTACAAGAGCTACAGTTTCTGCATCTAAAGTTCCCTTTTGGCCTTCTCTCTTCAAGCCAGGTTCTTTTTTTATTTTTATCTGTAATCCTATTCCTCACCAGTAGATCTTTTAGGTTATTACACCTTCTGTAGGAAATGATAGGGGGCCTATCCCTATCAAATTTAACTCTCTATCTCTTTCAAGAACGTGCCAGTATTTGTTTATAGCGCCCGCAATTCTATTATACATAGGCCCGTATTTGAAAGAGAAGAGAAACCGTTTCTTCAAATTTTCCGCAGTCTTACTCTTCTGGTGCCCCTCTTTCAGAGCTCTACTCCTGGTTTCAGTTAGCAACTTATCTGGGTAGCCTCTATATTTAAAACTTTTTTCTAATTCTCTTAATTGGTCATCACATTTAGAGGGAGTGTTGTTCATTCTTTTAGTTCTTAGAAATTGGCTATAGGGGAGTGCTCTTTTAGTGTGATGGGGATGCGCACTATCATAGTGCAGCAGTGTGTTAGATGCCGTAGGTTTCCTGTACAAAGATCTTACAAGAACGTCATCCTCTAAACATAGTCTAACATCTAAAAAATCCAGGACTTTATTCCCATATACTGAAGTGAATGACATGTTGTAGTCGTTATTGTCGTTCAGGAAGGCGACGAAGGAACTAAAGTCCCCTTCATCACCTTCCCACACGACAAATATGTCATCCACATATCTTACAAATAATTTGATAAATTTCAGGTAAGGATTAGAGTTGTTATAGACTATGTGGTCTTCAAAGTGAGCCATAAATAAGTTAGCCAGAGTACAAGAGACCGGGGTCCCCATTGCGGTACGTTGCTAGAGCTTCAGGGCACTGTTATTTAACACTATGGATTCTGAGGTGGAAGACCTGGAGGAAAAGAATGCAGCTGATCTATCTCTATCTATCACAGCAGGGAGGGAGGATGCAGAGATGTTTTTTGTGGAGTGTAATACGGCTGAAATTTCCACTCTGTTGAGCACCAAAAGCCTGGAACAACGTATATTAAATCTAGCCGAACGGGAGGTCAAAGCCTTTTGGACTATCCAATCCCTTAAGGGATATGTGACAAGTAAAAGGGTCCCAAGAGGACTGAGGCTGATGAAAGCGATGGCATTCGGTAAAGACGACCCTGTTTTTTCTAAAGAGTGGCATAGTTTGTTGGAAGCCAGTTCTGATAACCTGCTTAGATTGGTTCTAAAGCAAAATATTAAAGAGCATGAGAAGATTAATGATCAATTAAAGTCTTTGAGAAGCGAATTAGAGACAAGATATAGTAAAAAACAAGATTGGACTGCCTTTCTAAAGAAGTTAGACAAAAAGCTAATTCGCCTTCCTGAACGACAAGAACGACTACAACATGTCATTCACTTCAGTATATGGGAATAAAGTCCTGGATTTTTTAGATGTTAGACTATGTTTAGAGGATGACGTTCTTGTAAGATCTTTGTACAGGAAACCTACGGCATCTAACACACTGCTGCACTATGATAGTGCGCATCCCCATCACACTAAAAGAGCACTCCCCTATAGCCAATTTCTAAGAACTAAAAGAATGAACAACACTCCCTCTAAATGTGATGACCAATTAAGAGAATTAGAAAAAAGTTTTAAATATAGAGGCTACCCAGAAAAGTTGCTAACTGAAACCAGGAGTAGAGCTCTGAAAGAGGGGCACCAGAATAGTAAGACTGCGGAAAATTTGAAGAAACGGTTTCTCTTCTCTTTCAAAAACGGGCCTATGTATAATAGAATTGCGGGCGCTATAAACAAATACTGGCACGTTCTTGAAAGAGATAGAGAGTTAAATTTGATAGGGATAGGCCTCCTATCATTTCCTACAGAAGGTGTAATAACCTAAAAGATCTACTGGTGAGGAATAGGATTACAGATAAAAATAAAAAAAGAACCTGGCTTGAAGAGAGAAGGCCAAAAGGGAACTTTAGATGCAGAAACTGTAGCTCTTGTAAGAATCATGAGATCAATAATCCTGTCATAATAGGTGACAAAGTTCATAGGGTCACCACGTTCATTGGGTGTAAGACGACATGGGTAGTTTATGTCATTTTCTGCCCATGCCGGCGCTTCTATATTGGTAAAACAATTAGAGAGATGTATAAACGGTTCAAAGAACATCAAAGGTCCATAAGAACAGGTATTGGGAGTTCTAGACTTATACAGCATGTAATTGAGGCCCATGAAGGCAATGCAGATGCACTGACCTTTGTGGGGCTCGAACGTGTTGTACCGTCAGACAGAGGTGAAAACACGCATAAATGGTTGCTTCAAAAAGAAAGTAGGTGGATAGTAGAAACTAGGGCATGTGGCCCGCTGGGGCTTAACGACAAAAACGATCTATTTGTGTTTTTGTAAACAGGAAAATATCCGGTTTGTATTCCAATGATTTCTCACTATAATTGTTGGAATTTTCTCTAATCCTCTCTATGCCGGCTGATAAATGGATTGGTAACTCTTTGACAGAGGGTTTACCGTACTGCTTGATCATCAACAGGAGCCTTTGTTGGTCTTTGAGCGGCATGGTAGTGCGGTCTTGTCCTTAAGTGCATAGTAGTCATTATATATAACAGTTCGGCATTGAGATGTCGCTCGCACTAGCGTTAGGTCGGTAGACAGCAGTACGATTGCTCCTTTTGTAGATGTACTACGGCATCACCAGGGCAACGGGACGCTCAACAGGGGAGCGAGCAGCTCCGTGACTTTAATTAGACAGAAACATGTTGTTATGAAATAGATGTCATTATTGATTAGATTCAGCATGTAATGCACTCCACAATATTTTGTTGTTTGTTAACATATGTAAGTTTTAATTGCACAGTATAATTTTCAACTAAAGCGGTAGTGACGTCAGGACCGGCTGGTTATAGTCCGGACATGACGACAGACGCTTTAGAGGACCCGTCGAAGCGGTACACGACCGCGAAACGGCAGGCCGTTGTTCTCCATCCCTGCACCCCCTCCCTTGCTTGTGTTCATGTCCCGGACTGGAATGAACTTGGAATAAAAAGATACAAGATCAACTACTGGTGAGTGCGGCTCGTTTACTTCTACATAACTTGATATATATATATATATATATATATATATTGCACATTTTTGGTCACTTCTATGATTCTAATTATTTTATGACCTCTTTATGGTAACCATGATATGAGATAGATTGCACAGATAGATGCTTTCTACCCCAACACCACCACTTACATTGCCATTAGTTTTTGACAACAAGCCATGTTATTTAATTGTCCGGAGGTTGATATCAGGGAATGTGGTCTTATAGTTTTATGATTCTACACAAACTTACCCACTATTACAGATGAAAAATACTTTTGACTGAAACTTGTCGTCTACCATTTCCACATCTCCATTTTCCACTTCACCTGGTGAACCGCAGGATACTCCTTAAAAACATAAATATATGGCTTACTGCTCTGTGTGAATGTTTTAACATGAAACTTCTTAAAGCTTTTTCCCATGAACAATATTTCATTTTTAAGTTGATTTTAATCAATAGATTTTGGAATCATAATAATTTCCACAATTGTATGTGTTTAAAAAAAATGTTCCCGCGCTGAGATAATCTTATAAATGTGCCCCTGCTATGTACTGTGTAATGGCCGTGCCTCGCCATACCATGGTCTGATCATACCACATCTCCTGGTCAGGGGGGATAGTAAAAAGCTAGTTGATTCTTTTTGCAAGATTAAGTATTTTCCTGTTTGCTTTTAAAAAAGTTTTATCTCAAAGAAAAAATTATTTGTGATCCCATGCTCTAATGTCTGTATACCCTTTAGCGTCCTCCCCTGTCCAGTAGATGTGGAAACGTCTGACCATGTTCCTGTACAGTCAGACACATCCATTACACATTACATAGCAGGGACACATATATAAGACTAGCTGTGAGCCCGATGCAAATGCATCGGGATTCTAGAACGTGCATTAATTTGATTATAGTAGTTATAGCTGTTAGCCTGATGCGAATGCATCGGGTATCTAAAATATGTTTATTGTTTTTTTAAAGATTTTTAAATAATAATCGCATCATCAATAGCAATAATATAAGCCATAGCATTATTATTAGCAGTAATAGCAGTATTAATAGCATTATTAGCAGTATTATGAGCATTAATAACAGTATTAATAGCATTAATAGCATTATTATTAGCATTAATAGCATTATTAATAGCATTATTAGCATTAATAATAGCATTAATAACATTATTAATAGCATTAATAGCATTATTATTAGCATTAATAGCATTAATAATAACATTATTAGCATTAATAATAGCATTATTAACATTATTAATAGCATTAATAGTATTATTATTAGCATTAATAGCATTAATAATAGCATTATTAGCATTAATAATAGGATTAATAACATTATTATTAGCATTAATAGCATTATTATTAGCATTAATAGCATTAATAATAGCATTATTAGCATGAATAATAGCATTAATAACATTATTAATAGCATTAATAGCATTATTATTAGCATTAATAGCAATATTAATAGCATTAATAACATTATTAATAGCATTAATAGCATTATTATTAGCATTAATAGCATTAATAGCATTATTATTAGCATTAATAATACCATTAATAGGATAAATATTAGCATTAATAGCATTAATAGCATAAATAATAGCATTAATAGCATTATTAATAGCATTAATAGCATTATTATTAGCATAAATAGCATTAATAATAGCATTATTAGCATTAATAATAGCATTAATAACATTATTAATAGCATTAATAGCATTATTATTAGCATTAATAGCATTAATAATAGCATTATTAGCATTAATAATAGCATTAATAAAATTATTATTAGCATTAATAGCATAATTATTAGCATTAATAGCATTATTATTAGCAGTAATATCATTATTATTATCATTTTTTTTTTTAATTATTATTTTTTATTTAATTATTTATTATTTTTTATTTATTTATTTATAATTTTTTAATTATTTTTTAATTATTTTTTTTATTATTAAATTTATTATTTAGGCTGAGACCCAGTTCTCTTTCAGGTCCGCTGAAAGGGCTGATCTAATTAGCATATATTTAATTTTTTTATTATTATTTTTATTGAATTATTTATTATTTTTAATTTATTTTTTTATTATTTTTTAATTATTTTTTAATTATTTTTTTTATTATTACATTTATTATTTAGGCTGAGACCCAGTTCTCTTTCAGGTCCGCTGAAAGGGCTGATCTAATTAGCATATATTTAATTTTTTTATTATTATTTTTATTGAATTATTTATTATTTTAAATTTATTTTTTAATTATTTTTTAATTATTTTTTAATTATTTTTTTTTATTATTAAATTTATTATTTAGGCTGAGACCCAGTTCTCTTTCAGGTCCGCTGAAAGGGCTGATCTAATTAGCATATATTTAATTTTTTTATTATTATTTTTATTGAATTATTTATTATTTTTAATTTATTTTTTTATTATTTTTTAATTATTTTTTAATTATTTTTTTTATTATTAAATTTATTATTTAGGCTGAGACCCAGTTCTCTTTCAGGTCCGCTGAAAGGGCTGATCTAATTAGCATATATTTAATTTTTTAAATATTATTTTTATTTAATTATTTATTATTTTTTTATTATTTTTTTATTATTTTTTAAATATTATTTAATTATTTTTTTTATTATTAAATTTATTATTTATTTTAAGTGAGACACAGTTCTCGTTCAGGTCCGCTTATTTATTTTTTAAATATTATTTTTATTTAATTATTTATTATTTTTTAATTATTTTTTTATTATTTTTTAAATATTATTTAATTATTTTTTTTATTATTAAATTTATTTATTATTTTAAGTGAGACACAGTTCTCGTTCAGGTCCGCTTATTTATTTTTTAAATATTATTTTTATTTAATTATTTATTATTTTTTAATTATTTTTTTATTATTTTTTAAATATTATTTAATTATTTTTTTTATTATTAAATTTATTATTTATTTTTAGTGAGACACAGTTCTCGTTCAGGTCCGCTTATTTATTTTTTAAATATTATTTTTATTTAATTATTTATTATTTTTTAATTATTTTTTTATTATTTTTTAAATATTATTTAATTATTTTTTTTATTATTAAATTTATTATTTATTTTAAGTGAGACACAGTTCTCGCTCAGGTCCGCTTATTTATTTTTTAAATATTATTTTTATTTAATTATTTATTATTTTTTAATTATTTTTTTATTATTTTTTAAATATTATTTAATTATTTTTTTTATTATTAAATTAATTTTTTCGCATTGAAAAACATTAGCGGGGTGTCGGCGATTTTATGGCCGCGGAGCTGGTTCTATTTGTCGGGCCTAAAATCGCGGACACACCGCTAATGCATGTGTATAGGCAGTGAGCTCGAATTCTGATTGGTCTGCGTCCACAGTGAGCTCGAATTCTGATTGGTGTGCGTCCAATCCGAAATCGGGCGGACTGGCCATAGAGATGCATTAGCGGTGTGTCGGGGATTTTAGGGCCGACAAATAGAACCAGATGGGCGGCCATAAAATCGGCGACACACCGCTAATGTATTTCAATATGATCTGAGGTGCTCTTCTGATTGGCTGAGGGCATTAGAGAGTGACCAATCAGAAGAGCAGCTCACATCTCATATGGTACCTTTACACGCCGCGACGGCAGGCTGGATACATCGCGCTACAGGCTACAAATGTAGCTTGTAGCGTCCATATCGCCTGTAGTAGCGGCGTCTGAAGAGGCGACGCTACAGCCGGCGACAGATACATCTGTTTATGGTCTCTGCTCATAAACTTAAGGCAACATCGCCGATTGTAGCGAGCTGTATCGGCGTGTAAAGAAGCAACGGAAGGCAACTCTGGACACCCGGCGATGTGGCTGCCATGTATCTAAGGCATGACACAGTCGCCATGTTACCGCGCCCCATCTGCGATCATTGGAGGTCGCTCCTGCTTTATGATTGGTAGTCGCAGCATAGGGCGGGATATTTAAGGAGCTGACCAGTCACACTACACAATTACTCGAGCGTGCTGTATTAATCAGCCTACTGCGATGCCTGGCCAATCCTGATGATATTGCGCTGTCCTATCATCGTACGGACGGCTCGTAATCCAAGATTGTTGCACGCCTATGTGCTATCCCTGCTGCACCGGGTCCGCCCATAGTAGCTTGTTGGAGCGGTGTGTAAACATGGTACGCTACGCTACAGCTGGCTACTTGAGACACCCGGCGATGTAGCTAGCTATAGATGTAGCGTGGCGTAGCGCACCTTATGGCGGCGTGTAAAGAGAGTGCGTTGACCGTTTGTAGCCGTTCGGGCGTGCTCGTGCACATGAAGTAGCGCGATGTATCCAGCCTGCCGTCGCGGCGTGTAAAGGTACCAATAGAGATAGAATGGCGGATTTAGCGTCCATTGTATCTTAATGAGAAGTGAAGAGGACGTCGGAGATGGAAGTTGGCGGAAAGAAGACAGAAGACCCCGGGGGCCGGACGAAGAGCCGGAGATGGCGGAAAGAAGAGAGAAGAGCGGCGGGGCCGGAGGAAGAGGACGGCTGGCCGGACGAAGGGATTGTGGATCGGACGGACGATCAGATGACTAAGAAGGCATGTAAGTGATCGACGGGGGTGTTAGGTTAGGGCACGGCGGGGGCTTCGGGTGTAGGGCCTTAGGTGTTAGCGACGGAAGCTTAGGAGGCGGCGGGGCTTAGGGGGCAGGGGGGGGTAGGGGTTTAGGTGCGGATTCGGGAGTAGGGGGTTAGGTGCGGCTTAGGGGGTAGTGGCTTAGTGGTTAGGTGCGGCAGAGGGTAGGGGGGTCGGCAGGGGGTAGGGGCTTGCGGGGACTGCCCCTCATGCGGCGGGGTAGTGGGTTAGTGCGGCAGGGGGTAGGGGGGTCGGCAGGTGGTAGGGGCTTGCGGGGTAGTGTCTTAGAGGTAAGGGCTACAGCGGCGGGGTAGTGGGTTAGGTCGGCAGGGGGTAGGGGCTTGCGGGGACTGCCCCTCATGCGGCGGGGTAGTGGGTTAATGCGGCAGGGGGTCGGCAGGGGGAAGGGGCTTGAGGGGTAGTGGCTTAGAGGTAGGGGCTGCAGCGGCGGGGTAGTGGGTTAGGTCGGCAGGGGGTAGGGGCTTGCGGGGACTGCCCCTCATGCGGCGGGGTAGTGGGTTAGTGCGGCAGGGGGTAGGGGGGTCGGCAGGGGGTAGGGGCTTGCGGGGTAGTGGCTTAGAGGTAGGGGCTGCAGCGGCGGGGTAGTGGGTTAGGTCGGCAGGGGGTAGGGGGGTCGGCAGGGGGTAGGGGCTTGCGGGGTAGTGGCTTAGAGGTAGGGGCTGCAGCGGCGGGGTAGTGGGTTAGGTCGGCAGGGGGTAGGGGCTTGCGGGGACTGCCCCTCATGCGGCGGGGTAGTGGGTTAGTGCGGCAGGGGTAGGGGGGTCGGCAGGGGGTAGGGGCTTGCGGGGTAGTGGCTTAGAGGTAGGGGCTGCAGCGGCGGGGTAGTGGGTTACGTCGGCAGGGGGTAGTGGCTTGCGGGGACTGGCCCTCATGCGGCGGGGTAGTGGGTTAGGTCGGCAGGGGGTAGGGGGGTCGGCAGGGGGTAGGGGCTTGCGGGGTAGTGGCTTAGAGGTAGGGGCTGCAGCGGCGGGGTAGTGGGTTAGGTCGGCAGGGGGTAGGGGCTTGCGGGGACTGCCCCTCATGCGGCGGGGTAGTGGGTTAGTGCGGCAGGGGGTAGGGGGGTCGGCAGGGGGTAGGGGCTTGCGGGGTAGTGGCTTAGAGGTAGGGGCTGCAGTGGCGGGGTAGTGGGTTAGGTCGGCAGGGGGTAGGGGGGTCGGCAGGGGGTAGGGGCTTGCGGGGTAGTGGCTTAGAGGTAGGGGCTGCAGCGGCGGGGTAGTGGGTTAGGTCGGCAGGGGGTAGGGGCTTGCGGGGACTGCCCCTCATGCGGCGGGGTAGTGGGTTAGTGCGGCAGGGGTAGGGGGGTCGGCAGGGGGTAGGGGCTTGCGGGGTAGTGGCTTAGAGGTAGGGGCTGCAGCGGCGGGGTAGTGGGTTAGGTCGGCAGGGGGTAGGGGGGTCGGCAGGGGGTAGGGGCTTGCGGGGTAGTGGCTTAGAGGTAGGGGCTGCAGCGGCGGGGTAGTGGGTTAGGTCGGCAGGGGGTAGGGGCTTGCGGGGACTGCCCCTCATGCGGCGGGGTAGTGGGTTAGTGCGGCAGGGGGTAGGGGGGTCGGCAGGGGGTAGGGGCTTGCGGGGTAGTGGCTTAGAGGTAGGGGCTGCAGCGGGGGGGTAGTGGGTTAGGTCGGCAGGGGGTAGGGGCTTGCGGGGTAGTGGCTTAGAGGTAGGGGCTGCAGCGGCGGGGTAGTGAATTAGGTCGGCAGGGGGTAGGGGCTTGCGGGTTAGTGGCTTAGAGGTAGGGGCTGCAGCGGCGGGAAAGTGGGTTAGGTCGGCAGGGGGTAGGGGCTTGCGGGGACTGCCCCTCATGCGGCGGGGTAGTGGGTTAGTGCGGCAGGGGGTAGGGGGGTCGGCAGGGGGTAGGGGCTTGCGGGGTAGTGGCTTAGAGGTAGGGGCTGCAGCGGCGGGGTAGTGGGTTAGGTCGGCAGGGGGTAGTGGCTTGCGGGGACTGGCCCTCATGCGGCGGGGTAGTGGGTTAGGTCGGCAGGGGGTAGGGGGGTCGGCAGGGGGTAGGGGCTTGCGGGGTAGTGGCTTAGAGGTAGGGGCTGCAGCGGCGGGGTAGTGGGTTAGGTCGGCAGGGGGTAGGGGCTTGCGGGGACTGCCCCTCATGCGGCGGGGTAGTGGGTTAGTGCGGCAGGGGGTAGGGGGGTCGGCAGGGGGTAGGGGCTTGCGGGGTAGTGGCTTAGAGGTAGGGGCTGCAGCGGCGGGGTAGTGGGTTAGGTCGGCAGGGGGTAGTGGCTTGCGGGGACTGGCCCTCATGCGGCGGGGTAGTGGGTTAGGTCGGCAGGGGGTAGGGGGGTCGGCAGGGGGTAGGGGCTTGCGGGGTAGTGGCTTAGAGGTAGGGGCTGCAGCGGCGGGGTAGTGGGTTAGGTCGGCAGGGGGTAGGGGCTTGCGGGGACTGCCCCTCATGCGGCGGGTAGTGGGTTAGTGCGGCAGGGGGTAGGGGGGTCGGCAGGGGGTAGGGGCTTGCGGGGTAGTGGCTTAGAGGTAGGGGCTGCAGCGGCGGGGTAGTGGGTTAGGTCGGCAGGGGGTAGTGGTTTGCGGGGACTGGCCCTCATGCGGCGGGGTAGTGGGTTAGTGCGGCAGGGGGTACGGGGGTCGGCAGGGGGTAGGGGCTTGCGGGGTAGTGGCTTAGAGGTAGGGGCTGCTGCTGCGGCGGGGTAGTGGGTTAGGTAGGCAGGGGTTAGGGGCTTGCGGGGACTTGTGCGGCGGCTTGCGGGGACTTCTGCGGCGGTGTACAGCGCGATGGTATACTACAGTCCCATGGGCATACGCGAGTCGTTGGCGCATGCGACTGTAGTATACTATAGCGGTGTAGAGTACTTCTGTGGCTTGGTTAGCGTTGGGTGGCAGCGCTTTGCGGGCATTGCTTCGCGGGGCTGCGACGACTCGCTACTCGCGGGGCTGCGACGACGGGGCTACGCGGCCACGGACAGAGTCCACGATAAGAAACCTGGACTCGCTAACCAAGCCACCGGAAGTCGCGCCGCTCCGACGGAAGTCAGCTACGGCAATTATATAATAGATTATCTCAGCACAGGAGATGTGGTATGATCAGAACATGTCCGCGTATGGTCAGACACATCCATTACACAGTATATAGCAGGGGCACATATATAAGATTATCTCAGCACAGGAGGTGTAGTATGATCAGAACATGTCTGTGTATGGTCAGACACATTCATTACACAGTACATAGCAGGGGCACATATATAAGATTATCTCAGCACAGGAGATGTGGTATGATCAGACCATGTCCCTGTGTGGCCAGATACATATAGGATTATCTCAGCATAGGGATATTTTTTTAAACACATCCAATTGTAGAAATCCATATTATTGCAAGATCTATATTGATTAAAATGAATTTTTTGTAGGACAATCCTTTTTTAGGACAAGGCTATTTTGGACAATTTATTAGAGGTATACATACATTTAGAATTAATTTTTGTTTATTTAGTAATATAAGCAAGAAAAAAGCAACAGCTTTTTCTTTATTCTGTTTACCGTATATACTCGAGTATAAGCCGACTTTTTCAGCACTTTTTTTGGGCTGAAAAAGTCACCCTCGGCTTATAATCGAGTCAGTAACTTCACTAACTTCTGCCCTTCTGATCGCTCCTCATCCTAGCCGTCCCCCAATAGCCCCCCAACACCCCCCTCGCCCCTGCTGCTTCATTACCAGGTATCCCGCTCTCCTGCCGGTCTGATCTTTGATCCCTCCGCTGGCTGGGGCTGGGATGTGGTGCCCGGATCCCTCCGCCGCTGGCTGGGGCTGGGATGTGCTGCCTGGATTCCTCCGCCGCTGGCTGGGGCTGGGGTGCCTGGATCCCTCTGCCCTGCTCAAGCGATGTGCGGCTTGGATCCCTCCAACGCATCGCTTCGTACTGATGTAGCGATGTGGTGGCCGGATCCCTCCGCTGCATCACTCTGTCCCTGCACAGTGCACGCACAAAAAAGTCCCCTGCGGCCAGACATTGACCTAATGCACAGTGTGGCCGCAGGGGACTTTAATTACGGTACTATACTGTCCCAGTCTAATGCTGCTTTCACATCAGCGGTTTTCGCTGATCGCGGCAGTTGCGGTGAAAAAACCGCAACTGCTGCGATTACCGCATAACGGCTGCACTTGCAGTTCACTTGCGGCAAGCCCCATACGATGTCTATGGGGCTTGCGGTAAGTGTGCGGCAGGTGCGGCAAGTGCGGTTTTGGCACTTGCGGCAGGTGCGACCGCGAAAAAAAACGCGGTATGCCGCGGTTTTTATCGCTGCCGCACCTGCCGCAAGTGCCGAAACCGCACTTGCCGCACCTGCCGCACGCCCCATAGACATTGTATGGGGCTTGCCGCAAGTGAACCGCAAGTGCAGCCATTATGCGGTAATCGCGTCAGTTGCGTTTTTTTTCACCGCAACTGCCGCGATCAGCGAAAACCGCTGATGTGAAAGCAGCCTAAGGAAGGAGGTGAGGCACCATTAGAGTATAGGATTGTAAGTTTAGCATAATAGAGCAGGGAAAAGAATAGTGAGGGAAAGATGAGTAGAGCAGGGGAAAGATGGATTCTCAGGGAAAGCACAGTAGTAATAGAGTAGGGGAAAAAAGATTAGTGAGGGAAAGGAGAAGCAGTGCAGGGTATAGAATTAGCTGGGTGCTTAGGGAATCAATAGATCATTAAGGCCACTTTCACATCAGCGTTTTTTACCGCATCTGCCGCCTAACAGCCGAGTTGCGGTTTACTTGCGGCAAGCCCCATGCATTGTCTATGGGGCTTGTGGCAGGTGCAGCAAGTGCGATATAGTTGTGGTTTTGGCACTTGCGGCAACTGCTGCCGAAAAAAAAATGCGGTAAGCAGCGTTTAGTTCACAGCCGCAGCTGCCGCAAGTGCCAAAACAACAACTATATTGCACTTGCTGCACCTGCCACAAGCCCCATAGACAATGCATGGGGCTTGCCGCAAGTGTACCGCAAGTGCCGTTAGGCGGCAGATGTGGTACGATAAATCTGCCGCAATCAGCAAAAAATGCTGATGTGAAAGGAGACTTATGGGGCCGTCACACGCGTCAATATCGCGTGCAATATCGCTGCTGCACATGACGTTGCAGCGATATTGACGTGTGTGACAGGGCGTTTCAACCAGCGATAAGTCGCTGGTTGATGGTCGTCAGGTTTTAGAACCTGTTCTAAAGCCTGACGACAGTCGCCCGGTGTACACGCAGCATCGCTGCGTGTGACACCAGGAGATGAGCGATAAGCCAGCTCCCAGCACCTCTCAGCAAGCGCTGGGAGCTGCCTTGGGCCACATTACACATGCAACAGTGTTAAAGATTGATAGTATATAGTATGGGTGCATAATAAGCCATTATGTGTCCCAGATGTAATTCAGTAAATTTTTTTGGGGGGAGGATATGGTTCCCCAAAGCAGAGATAGAAGCTATAAATTTGATCTGCAGAACCATAGTGCAGTCCATTCACTATACTATGAGTCTGCATAGATGTCTATGATCATCGGTGCGATCTCGTATCACAATACATTAATTGGCTGCATGTTTCCCGACTCGAGTGTGACAGCTTGATATATTTTTATAAGAGTGTCTCGCTCGGTTCAAAAGATGCACAGTCAATCTGTGTATTGAGATCCGAG
Organism: Allobates femoralis; assembly: GCA_033576535.1. Classification (NCBI taxonomy): domain Eukaryota; kingdom Metazoa; phylum Chordata; class Amphibia; order Anura; family Aromobatidae; genus Allobates; species Allobates femoralis. The sequence goes on from JARQOC010000002.1 coordinate 235,169,551, forward strand.
ATAAGACCAATCATTGCAGATATCTAGAAGAGCTCTTATGGCCACTTTACACACACCAACGTCTGTGTCCAACTTCTGAACAGATCTCTATGATTTCACTGCAATCAGTAAGTTGGTCAGAAGTTGGACAGATAAGTTGGTGTGTGTAAAGTGGCCCTTACTGTGTGTATTAGCTTGTCTTCTTATTGCCAATCAAAATAGCATTAATGACTTTGTAATCTGGTGAGCATTGGACACACACGACACTTTTGGTGGAGCCTCTTTTCATTAACTGACATTTATTTCACCAGTCGGGCAACACCTTTATTTCAGATTATACAGTAAATTGGCTAATAGATTATATTTGCTAATAATAAATTCTAATATTTGGTGAATATATACTTACTTGTGCAAAAGTCTATGATTTTTGACCATGTGAAATCACTTTGACATGTGGAAGATGATGGCACCAACAAATTGGGTATAAAACCAGAAATGCATGAATAGACAACCTTAGCTGACTGTGGGTAATAGTGGGCAATTTGGCTTGTTGTTGAATTTATTATGGCAAACTGTAAGATTGGAGGATCAGGACAGGTTCCTAATGGAATGAAAAAATGAAAATAACTATACTGTAAATTATGAAAGCATAGAGCTCTAAAGTAAGATGCATTGTATATACTGTTGTATTCTTATACCACAAGTAAATGGACGAATTATAGAATGTATGTGATGTGACCATCCTTTGCCTTCAAAACAGTATCAATTCTTAGGTATACTTACCCTCAGTTTTTGAAGTATCTCGCAGGGAGCTTGTTCCCAATATCTTGTAGAACTAAATACAGATCTTCTGTGGATGTAGACTTGCAAATTCCACAACTCTGCAAAATTGAATTTTTTGAAAAATACAACAGAAGTTTTCACTGATATTGATGTAATTTGGTGTGCGGATTACGAAAATGACCTCCATTTTTTTCCATCACGTAAGGATTTTTTGTAAAACCAAGATCAATATTTTTGCTAAAATCCTATTTAAAAATGAATTCTGTCAAACAATTGTACATGTAATATCTGGCAACAGTGGTTCTTATCCATTTAAATTTATGTATAAATATACAGACCGCCCCCCCTGCTGGCACACGGCCCCCCCATCGGTATACAGAGGTTCCCCTGCTGACACACGGCCCCCCATCGGTATACAGAGGACCCCCTGCTGGCACACGACCCCCCCTTCGGTATACAGAGGCCCCCTGCCTCCGCATTGATCTCAACCTCCGATGTCCGCAGGCACCCGGGGTCCTCCGTCCACTCTCCTCGCTGTATGCCGGGTTTGCTGAGAGCGGCGCAGCAGGGATGACGTCATCACTGCGCCCGGCGATCACATGTAGAACCCGCTGGCGTACAGCGAGGAGAGTGGACATCGGAGGTTGAGATCAATGCGGAGGCAGGGGGCCTCTGTATACCGAAGGGGGGGGGCCGTGTGCCAGCAGGGGGCCTCTGTATACCGATGGGGGGGCCATGTGCCAGCAGGGGGGCCTCTGTATACCAATGGGGGGGCCGTGTGCCAGCAGGGGGGGCCTCTGTATATTTATACATAAATTTAACTGGATAAAAACCACTGTTGCCAGATATTACATGTACAATTGTTAGACAGAATTCCTTTTTAAATAGGATTTTAGCAAAAATATCGATGTTGGTTTTACAAAAAATCCTTACGTGATGGAAAAAAATGGAGGTCATTTTCGTAATGAGCACACCAAATTACCATATATACTCGTGTATAAGCCGACCCGTGTATAAGCCGACCCCCCCACTTTTGCCCCCCAAAACTGGGAAAACCTATTGACTCGCGTATAAGCCTAGGGTGGACAATGCAGCAGCTACCGGTACTGAAAAATTTCAAAAATGAAAATAGATACGAATAAAATTTTGAACTTTTATTTCAAACAGAAACAGTAAACAAACTCTGTAAGAGGAAAAGAGGCTCACAAAACCAATATGGTGTCAACAATAAAACTTTAAAAGTGCAAAACCCTGAGCTCAATCAGCAACCAAGCTAAAATACAAGAGTTAAAATCCTTCAAAACTGGATTCCTCCTCATCATCTGTACTCCCAAATAGAACTTCAACTTCTTCTGATGTGAGGTTGTCAGCATAGACATTATCATCATCATTGAATTCGCAGTCATCATCATCATCATCGCTGCTGTCGTCCTCATACAAAGCGCTGTCTTCACTGCCATCTAGAGCATTACTGATGCCACATTTCTTGAAGGCACGTTGCACCATGTCCTCTGGAATATCTTCCCATGCATCGCGAATCCACTTTGCTATTAATTCTATGTTGGGCTTCTGCAGATTTCCAGTTTTTGTCAGTTGGGCTTGACCAGATGACATCCAATCATGCCACATCCTTCGCACACGGTCTTTGAAGGGTTTATTTAAACTCACATCTAGGAGCTGTAATACAGATGTAAGCCCGCCTGGAATAACGGCCAATGTAACTTGGGATGACTTTGCCAATTTTTTATGTTCTCAGATGTGTGGGCTCTGAACGTATCCCATACTCGCAGTGATGGTTTTTCCTTTAAGGCTGCTCCTGGTCGTCCGTTCCAAATTTCTTCCAGCCATTTTTTGTTCCATCTTCATCCATCCAGCCTTTAACATGTGCACGCACTGTAATTCGTGCTGGGAATGTGACCTTTTTTGGCAAGGTCTTTCTTTTAAAAATAATGACAGGCCGCAGCTTAGCTCCATTAGCCACACATGACAGAACGACGGTGAAATGGTTTTTCTCATTTCCTGTGTGTTCTGAGTAAAATAGTTTTTTCTCCCAAACTTGCCACAGTTCTGTTGCTTGGAAGATCAAAGGTCATGGGAGTTTCATCCATATTTCCAATATCTCCCAGGTCATAGTTATGGATCTTTCTTTGCTTTATGATGAATGAATGGAATGACATCACTTTGTCCTCAAGGTCTTTTGGCAGCTTCTGGGAAATCTTTGTTCTTTGCCTCAAACATAGAGAAAACCTATTCATGAAGCGGGTACACCATCCTGCTGACGCAACAAAATTTTCAATGCCTGGTGCTTTTAATCTGTCCTCTTTAGCCAATTGAAGGGCACGTAAGCGAATTCCCATGCGTGTTACGCAGTAACCATTTTGACGACACTCCATAACCCATTTATGCAATTCAGTCTCTAGTGCCCCATATGAAGTTGTGGAACCATGTTGAGCTTTTTTTGCCTTTGGAATCTTTTCCAAGTCAGCTTTCTTTTTCCGCCACTCCCTCACTTGTTTTTCGTCAACGCAAAATTCCATACTTGCTATACAGTTATTGCTTTCTTCTGCTCTTGACACAACCTTAAGTTTGAAAGCAGCTTCATATGACCTGCGTCTTTGTTTTGATCCACCTGTACCAGTAGAAGTACTGGCAATTTATTTCTAAGAGAATAGAAAAGAGGACTTCAAAAAGAATGCCGTACTACCGTATTCTCAAAATATGGTATATCGTACGCCCTACAACAAAAATACCATAAGCCCTAGTACGGTAATAGTTCTACAAAGAGGTCAATTTACGGTACTGTAAAAATGGTGGTGCCCAGATAAACAAGTACGGTAAAAGCCTTTGGCAATAAAAAGTATAGACTCCACGATACCTCCCCAGGAAATACCGTAGTGCCTCTGCATTGTGGCAACATAAGGTACCCTAATACGGTATTCCAGAAAGTGATGACATGACTGTTTGCATAGAGCAACCTTTGTTAGGGTTCATTCGGTAATTGTTGTAGGACTGGTTCTGTTTATCGGTTATTGTTGTCGGTTATGACTACGATCACCGATATCCAGAATCTTCCCTTCCTTACCACTTTCTGTTCCTATGCTGATTAACTATATATATATATGTATATACCGACTACTTAATGAAAACAAGTCTGTTCTAATAAATGAATATTTATTAAACACACCCAAAAGTCTACAACAATAATATATATATATTCTAGATAGCACAAAAACTAGGACACAATCAATTACTGTTACAATGATGTAAAACCCCCAGAGTTACTAATACCCACGTTACCTAAATATACAACAGGCACACTATATTAATGATCTATCTATCCCTATAGAGAGAGATATAGAGAGAAATATACAGAGGGAGAGAGAGAGATATATAAATATAGGGAGAGAGAGAGAGAGATATAATACTTAGAGAGAGAGAAAGTGATAGAGTTATAGGATGATACTTATGCCAGAAGGTGCTGTCTTATTCCATCGTGCGTCCAGGTAGAAGAAGAGAGAGAGGGTCTTGAATTCACCTCCTTTTATAGTCACATTCCCACCCACATGCAACCTACAACTCCGCCCTTCTCAGGTATGTTTTGTGGCAACTATTTCCAATCACCTCCTGTAATATGCAGTAATAATTCCCTGCCTGCGGATGGCGTACTTGTATCAGGGAAGAAAGTCTTGTGTTAAATAAGTTTTAACACTCTTTGATATATCCTGGAGCCAATCTGAAGAAACAATGGTTTATCAGTCAAACATCACCAGTATTGTCTTAGCAATATACATCTCCATTGGTTGGAGACGGAATGTCTGCCTGAGTACTCCAAACCCACAAAGGTTGTATACATATGTAAATGACATTGGATTTAGCAAACAGCTTCTGCATTCTAATTAGGAGGCTGTAGGGCCAGAAACCATTTAATATGTATGCAACCTTTACTACTAAAACCAAAAAGACCTCACACAGAAGAACAATGCTGTACATGGTTGAAATATTCAGATCATTAAATCCAATATGGAGTTCAGTGATTCATAATAATTATGCCATCACTTCCCCCTCAACATTCCCCCTTTTGTCGGAAAATACGACAATAAAATGAGTGGGAAGTGTGGAATATATTTGCCTACTCAATCCTATCACCAATAACCGTTCAGGATGAAATGAAGTAAAATTTTGCACTTAGGTATCTAGACATCACCCATCGCCATCACCTCTCCCCTGCCGTTCGCCGTAATCCAGTGTCTCCATCCATAGATTACACCATAGTCATCTTTGTGGATCTTCTTGGTCTCTTTGGTTCAGGAATAAAGTTCTCCATTTGTCAGTACACTTCTGATCTTGTCATTGCCAATCTCGAGAAACTCGCCTATCCCCAAGTAGTCTTCTTCCCAGCTTGACTGCTTAGATTCTGGAGTTGCTGCACCTTCGTCTCTTGATCGGCCCACAGAGTTTTCCTGTGCTCGCCCCTCTCCCTACCAGATTTTTTTTTTTTTTTTTTTTTTTTTTTTAAGTTTGGTGTGTAGGTGCCGGGGATCAGACTCTGTAGCTGGGCCTCACCAGGTGGTTTCTTGGAGCACCTCCTTCTTGGGATTAGATCAATCAGGGGATGGCATTCTTCTTAGCTGAGGCACGACTTTCAACAGAGACTTCTCCTGCAAGCTTGATTGAAGCATCTATCGTTAATGTGGTTCTTCCATGGATAGATAGTTGAATCTCTACTAGGCAGGTCAGAGTTTATTGGGTAGGGGATGATATCAGCATACCTAAGTTGACTGTGAGAAGAACGCAGTCCAACCGACCTTCAATCCATCCCTTATGAACGTTTACCGACTCAAGGGTTGAAGTAGCAAATACCTTAGACTCTTTCCTCATTCATACAAAAAAAACAAACAAACCTATATCCCAATGTAAAAATTAAACAGTGTATAATGATACCATATTTCCCTCCCCATCCCTTAACCATAAATCAAAGTAAAAGCCAAACAAAATATACAATGTTATGAGGTTTCAGGGCGGAGTTGACGTAATGTCCTAAACACTCTTATCAAATATAATATCAAGGTTTCAGGACTTTTAGTGCTAAGTCCTGGACCTTCTTCGGCGGTTAAATTCATGAAGTTCTGCCTGGTTCTCTTGTATCTGGTGGGCAAGTCTCTTTACTCTCCTGTAAACTAGGCACAGTCCAATGTACATAACAAGAACAAGAACCAGGAGAACAATCACAGGGTGGATCATGAAATTAAAAAACGATGTAGCTGTCGGACTATAGCCAAATAAACTTTCCCACCAGGACACCTTAGAGTCTGTATCTAAGGCATTGGTAATCCTCGTTATCTTGGTTTTGTCATGCTCAAGCTGAATAGTGGCTTGATTCTCAGCCTCATGAAGATTTCGGAGTATGTCGTCTTCTTTGCTGAAATCTAACAAGAGACGCTTGAGCTCACGACCAAAACCAAGAGGAATCTTTTGCAGTCTCACAGGAGTGTCAGGGCGAATGTCGAGTCTCTTCTCCGGTGTTATCGGGGTCCTCCCCTGCTGATCTGCGACATCTAAACCTAAAACGGGACTAAGGGTACAATATGCTCCTGGGAGGAGTATGCCTCTTTCGGTGCAATTAGTGCCATATAAAGAATACGTTACATTTTTCCCTTGGTACCAACACCAATACCCTTGACCCAAATATTTCAGACGAGAGGAGGGTATTGTGTTAGTCTTCATCTCACATGACCCCTCAGAGTCCCAACACTGGTGCCTAAGCACCCTATCTTGACTCCCTTGACAGAGGATAGCATCCTCTTTCCTCCAACATCCCTCTGTATCAAACAGATAAGGATGGCCTCGCTCATAGGTTAGGATGTCTGAGGTGAGCTGTGGATGAAGCACCGTCTGATTGCTAACAACAATTCCTATATTCATGGCACTGTACCCCTTCTTGATATTACCAGATACAAGTGCCAAAGAAGATGCCGTGCAGGTGAGATTATGACACCCATGCCATTGAACCAGCCACCAGTTTGTATGGTTGGCTGCAAACGGGGAGATTAGGGAACTTACTCTTTGTCTGAGGTTGAATGGGAAGTGGCCCTTGTATAGAGAGGACACTATATGCTTTAGGTTGTCAGAGAGTTCACTCTGGACCTGCGTACATGCTAGGGAAAACTGAACTCTGTCTTGCACTTCTACAAGACCTGCAACTAACCTTCTAAACTTCTCTCGTAGAGCTGAAGATAGAGAGGTAGTGGCATCAATGTGCGAATGTTGCAAACCCTCTAAGACATGGTTTACATCAAGCTGAGTTCTGAACCCTTCCCCAGCATGTCGCGCAATGTCCCCGAGCTTACCTCTCAGGACTTCCATATCCATAGTGTTCAGGGCACCTACTCCCAATGCACCTCCACTAATTCCCATTTCTATCAAGTCTCTCCTACTCCTGAATTTCCTGTGTCGGGGATCATCTTTTCTCACTTCTTGCCCCGCCTCTACCCATCCTCTCATCATGTCAATTTGGTTCCTCACAAACTCCTCACATCTGTGATCCCAGTGATCTACTCTGAAGTCATCTACAGAAATTCGCCATGTATATAGGACGAATTTAGTTCCTGTGATGATCTTCCATGGGGATGACAGTTGAGGAGCTATGGGATCTGCCAATTGGTGGGTAGAAACATTGCAAGAATCCAGGTGCGGTTTGACTGGTTGGAGACCTTCAGCCTCATATGGGACCCTTACCACGGTCACACATACTTGTCCTCTACCACTGAACTGGTACCACTGATCGCTATCTCCTGCCTGTAACGCTAGGTTTCCTATTGGTTTGGATTTGGACAGATAGACCCACTGTGTAAATGACCAGCACCCTTCGTCCACCGCCTCACAAAAAGGCCACTTAAATGGACCGTCTATATTGATGTCAAAGTTAATGTCCCTGCCTCTGGGGTCTTTCCAGTCAGAAGACACGTATTTGCTTCGGTATTCCTCAGTCATAGGGGCGCCATCCATCCATACATCCACAATTGGGGTGTCCACCCCATTGCATACTAAGTCCCATCTCCAGGGATTAGTATCCAATTTTACCATCTGTGTATCCGGTTCCCAGTGGGCATAGGTGATGAAATAGTATCCCGTCACCTCCGATACACAGACTTCTCTCATGATCGTAATCATGAAAGACCGTATGGATGGCGACCCCTCTACTCGAGTATACCTCAGATCCTTGGCATCAGTCCGTACCTTTAAAACTGTTGCTCGGTATAAGCCCTCCAGTTTCACTGGACCACTCTGATCGTTCCATAATGCCTGGCCAGAGTTACTGCAGTTTAACTTTAACATCAATACACTAGTCCGTAAGTAATTTGTGGACACATGTCCTTGGGCATATTTGGATTCCCTGGTGATGGTCATCTGGGAATCCCTCAACATACAATATGCCTTAAGGGTGCCTTTTACAAGTACGGGTCTATCAAAGTACGTCCTTACCCTCAACCCATCTTGACTATCCTTCCTAGTGAAGGTAGCCTGTAAGATATACCACCCACTATACTCTGCTCCAGTGACATCTTCAGGACTCAGAATGCCTTCTTTTAGTTTGGTTTGCCTCACTGCAATCTGGAATGCAGGGATCTGATCAGTTCCTGGTTCCCGAAGGACACCAGACACTGCTGCAAACTTGGCCAGTTCGTCGGCCTTGTTATTTCCTATGGTCAAAGGCTGTTCTCCTCTTTGATGTGCTGGGACTTTTATAATGGCTGCCTCCGCTGGATGTGCCATGCCCCAATCCCACAATTCCTTTAGGACTGTAACGTGGGCCAGAGGTTTATTCTGGCTGTCCACAAACCCTCGTTTTTTCCACGTGTTCAGGTGCAGGGTGAGAGATCGAACTACATATGAACTGTCACTATATATAGTTCGATTCCCTGGAGGTTGAAGGAGGAGAGCCTCCTTGACAGCCTCCAGTTCAGCCCGTTGTGCTGACATTTGACCAGGCAGCCAGACAAGACTCTGGGTGCCTGTGGTCTCATCCAGCACTGCAAATCCGGACACATACGTGCCTTCCAGACAGAAACGAGAGCCGTCAACAAAGATGACCCTGTCTTCTGGATGTGTGTCGGTCCTGACTATTTGTGATGTACTGGAGAGTGATTGTTGACCACAGTCATGTTCAGTCCCTGTCATGTTTAACAACTGGGACAGAACATACTTTGCCTTGTGGTCCACTTTCAGATTCCAGCCACTGAGATCCATGATCCATTTCCCGAATCTCTGTTGGGAGACTCCAGGGAGTGTATCTCTGAGTAAAAGAACCAAAGGAGAATGTGGTGTCTGTACAGTCAGAGATCTGAAACCTACAATATGCTCAGTGGTTTTAACGGCATAGTGTATGGCAGCCAGTTGTTTGGCACATTCGTCGAACCCTCGTTCGACTGGCGAGAGGAGTCGGGAAAAGTATCCCAGTGGTCTGCTATCATGTCCTATCTGCTGTAGAAGGACAACAGAGATAGACTCAGTCCCAGCATGTGCCTGGATGGCCATTTCTCCATCTGGGTTGGGGGTGGCTAACACAGGTGCAGAGGAGAGGTCTCTTTTCAGAGTTGAAAAGGCCTCATCCTGTGCTTCTGACCAGCCCTGGAGTGAGGGTTCTTCTCCTCTGAGGAGTTCATAAAGGGGTTTCGCTTTGGCAGCAAAATCCTCAATGAATTCCCTCATGAAGTTGGCCACTCCCAGGAACTTCCGTAAGTCCTGTAGAGTGCCAGGCTGAGGTAACTTGACCATAGCTACCACTCGAGCCGCCACAATTCCTTTGGCTCCAAAAGAGACCTGCACCCCAAGGAAAGTCACCTCTGTTCTGGCCAAATTTGCCTTGTGTGGACTCAGTTTGAGTCCAGACTGTTTGTTCCCCACTGTGAAAGCAAATTTGTACCTACAGTTTTCTGTGAGTTCAATAGAGAAGAACCCATTGGCGACATCAATGGTCGAGAATATGCGGCTTTTGCCACTTATCCTTGCCATTATGTCAGGAGTTTGTGCAACTACGGGGGCAGACATCGGAGTGTACTTATTAAGGACACGTAGGTCTATGGTGAGACGCCACGCATCAGTGTCCTTTTTCTTCACAGGCCATAGAGGGTTGTTGCACTTTGAATTCCCCTCTATGACCACACCCTTGGTCTCCAATTCCAGGACAGTGTTGACTATCGACTGTGTCGCTTCCGGTGGAAAGCGATATTGACGTTGAGGGGGTGGGTCTGGCCCCTGTATGTCCACCTGGACACCAATCAATCTTCCACAGTCGTTTTTTACCCTGGGCCCACAGATCAGGATGTTCATACACAATGGGTTCAAGGTCTATATTATGAGAGACCTCTGGCCATTTGTGTTCGAGCATATCAACTGAATTCTCCATTGCTGGCAAAGGTGGTCCCAGACACTGGTGTTGTATGACACACACCTTGGATTGTCTGGGTCCCTTCCACACAATGCAGTTTGCCAAATCCAGGATCCATCCATTTTGGGTCATTACATCAGTTCCGATGATGTTGTCAGAACCAGGGTAATACCACATTGGGATCTTGAGGGTTAAGTGTTTGGCAATCTGGACAATCACTTCCTCAATTCTGTGGGCCTTCACCCCCCCTTGTTGGTGATCAAATCCGATCACCACACACTGAGGACTGTTTGGATGCAAATCATGTTTGATATTTGTAATGGAGATTTCCGCACCAGTATCAAGCATAATTTGTGTGTCCTGATCTTTAATTCTGGCTTTTATGTGGGGCCTCCCTGAAGAATCCAGTATGACAGGACATACTGGAGCCAGCTCTTCAGGGATCCCTAATTGTCAATCGATGTTGACAAGATTTCCAGTAGGTACCTGAGAGGTACATACTGCAATTTGGAGATCCTCAACCGTAGTTCTAGTTGTGGAATCAGTAGATTCCACAACCCCTGAACTATCAACTGGGGCATTTACAGTGGCAACACATTTTGGTGTCTGCTCTTGTAAATATCCCCGAGACCCATCAGCCTGTTCCCCCACTGTTCTGGCATAATTAGGTTTCATATTGAAACCATTATTATTGCCAGATTTTTCAGGGCTGTTTCGGCTCCGTACCCACTGAGGACAATTTTTCTTCATGTGCCCAAATTGCAAACATAGAAAGCATTGAATGCTCCCTGTCCTCTCAAATGGTGGGGCCGAGGGGCGAACAGCTGACTTCTTTCTAGCATGGCGCACATGTTCATCTTGTGATCTAACGTGTACAGGCACATGCTCCCTAACCTTAACCGACTTTTTATTGTGCAGTATATCTTGTCTACACTGCTCAATAATCATGGCCGCATCAGTGAGCGATGGTTCTCTCGCTGCACTCAACCTAATTGCAGTATCAAGGTATGGGAATTTTTCCACAAACATGCGGATCATGCCTTGTGGAAAACCGATACCTTGATCCATAGTGACCTTCCTGTACATAGCTTCAAACCGACTACACAGCGATAAAGGTTCATCGTGTATAGTTGGTCTGAATTTCATCAGGATTTCTGGAGTCACGTCCCCGTGGCCCGTTGCCAGTGTCATTAGTAAGGAAAGGCGTTCTTCCTTATCATGAAACTGTCCATTACTGGGTTCCGTGCTCCCCATTGCCTCATACCTCTGATTGAGGTGTGTAGGCAACCACAACTTGAATAGCTCCATTCGAAGTTCTGGAGCCACAGAATATTTATTGCAGTGACCTTCAAAGATATCACATGCAGTAAACGCATCTAGACTGGGATCAAATTTTGGGATCTCCTTACAGATCCGTAACAGAAATTTTATCCTTTCCATACTGTTACGGTTAGGATAAAATTCATCTGACCTTACAGAACGATTTGGCGGATTGGAAGTGGTGTGATCCCTTTCCCACCTACCTCCATATCCCCAACTCTCGTCCTGACCCTGGAAGCGGTCGCTACGTGTATACTCCCTTGGTGTTTGAGTGAAATGTAGCGACCGTTCCACCTGTCCCCTGGACTCTATAGCTCCGGATCTCTGATCCATGGGAGACGTGGACCATGTTGCCGCGGTCTCCCCATCCTGTGCAGTACCCCAAACACAAACCTGTTTCGTGGGCAAAGGCACCATGCTATTTGTACCAGGCCGTGACAGATTAGAGATGACCTGTTGCAAATTCACAATCGTTTGCGACTTTGCAGCCAGATCTTCTCTAAGTGTGCTCACTAGTGCATCCATGGATGCAACTCTGCTCTTGAACTGATTTATCTCAGTATACAGACTGAGGAGCTCTCTATCCATGTCAGAATAATAGGTTTCTTTCTCTGAGATCCTGGATTCTAACACACAGATTTCCCGGCCCCTGTCGGCTGTACACTGGGCCCTTTCTTCTAGCTCAGTTTCTAGAGTGTGTATACGTTTTATGCTTTCCACACAACAATGGCAGTGTAGGTTATCCGATGTGGAAACTTTGTCTGCCTTTCTTGTGGTAGCAAGTGTTTCCACATGCTCCGGCCTGCAAATGCTGTCCTCAAAAGTATACACTAATTTTGCCAGCATTTGGAGGCGTTTCTTAGTTTTGTGGAAAACACTTTTACTAATACAAACTCTATCATGTGCGTATGCCTGGTCCAGTAAAGTTGACCAGAGCATCTCTGTGGACTTATATGCGGTGGGCAGTATTGGGTTAAATGTGCTATTTCTACACAGGTGTTTAAGGGTGGAGAAGTTCATACTCACCTGTTCAGATGCCATGTTGCTTGGTGTCGTCTGTTCCTTCGTCTCTCTTGTGCTGCTTGGAAAAAGGTCCTTTACTCCGGAACGCCTTCTTTCCCGACCAGCTGGACTCCTCAGATGAACCAAACGTTGATGGTGTTTGAACGAAGTGACGTGATGATCTGCCTCGCCGATAGACGTGTGAATCGTGTAAAGGAATCAGAAAAATCGTTAAAATCAGAAAAAGGTTCTCTGATGAGGACTGTGTCCTGTGTCTTACTAAGACTGAAAACTGTGTCACCGTCTGAGCTATCAGGGCACTGAACGCACAGAATAACGGATCACTTCACTGTGCCTCCTGTTATCTGTGTCCACGTTCCTCTGGCCTGATCCGCTCCAGATGATGACCACAGGTTTTCAGTACAAAAGACACTAGAACAACCTCAAACAGTGGGCCTAGGCTCGCCAATTTGTTGTAGGACTGGTTCTGTTTATCGGTTATTGTTGTCAGTTATGACTACGATCACCGATATCCAGAATCTTCCCTTCCTTACCACTTTCTGTTCCTATGCTGATTAACTATATATATATATGTATATACCGACTACTTAATGAAAACAAGTCTGTTCTAATAAATGAATATTTATTAAACACACCCAAAAGTCTACAACAATAATATATATATATTCTAGATAGCACAAAAACTAGGACACAATCAATTACTGTTACAATGATGTAAAACCCCCAGAGTTACTAATACCCACGTTGCCAAAATATACATGCACACTATATTAGTGATCTATCTATCCCTATAGAGAGAGATATAGAGAGAAATATACAGAGGGAGAGAGAGAGATATATAAATATAGGGAGAGAGAGAGAGAGATATAATACTTAGAGAGAGAGAAAGTGATAGAGTTATAGGATGATACTTATGCCAGAAGGTGCTGTCTTATTCCATCGTGCGTCCAGGTAGAAGAAGAGAGAGAGGGTCTTGAATTCACCTCCTTTTATAGTCACATTCCCACCCACATGCAACCTACAACTCCGCCCTTCTCAGGTATGTTTTGTGGCAACTATTTCCAATCACCTCCTGTAATATGCAGTAATAATTCCCTGCCTGCGGATGGCGTACTTGTATCAGGGAAGAAAGTCTTGTGTTAAATAAGTTTTAACACTCTTTGATATATCCTGGAGCCAATCTGAAGAAACAATGGTTTATCAGTCAAACATCACCAGTATTGTCTTAGCAATATACATCTCCATTGGTTGGAGACGGAATGTCTGCCTGAGTACTCCAAACCCACAAAGGTTGTATACATATGTAAATGACATTGGATTTAGCAAACAGCTTCTGCATTCTAATTAGGAGGCTGTAGGGCCAGAAACCATTTAATATGTATGCAACCTTTACTACTAAAACCAAAAAGACCTCACACAGAAGAACAATGCTGTACATGGTTGAAATATTCAGATCATTAAATCCAATATGGAGTTCAGTGATTCATAATAATTATGCCATCACTTCCCCCTCAACAGTAATACACGGTACAAGCTGAGTTGTGTACGCACTCTGTTATTGCATGCGCTGTGTTATCGCATACGGTATGTAAGGGAAGTGCAAACACAACACCTGCAGTAACACAGTGCGTGTACAACGATTCAAGGGGCCCACACTATAGAGGTCATACCGTAAATATTTTTATTACAGTACTGTACTTGTTCATTTTTTGGCCTCTCTCACTGAGGGTACCATATACGGTACCATATATGGTACGGTAAAAGCATTGACACTCTTGTCTCATGGAACAGTTGCGGCAAGACTGCTTTTGGAGTAATGCATTCCTTACGGGACTTGCGGACATGTGCGGCACTTGCAGCTAGCATCATTTTTTTGACTCACCGCAAGTGCTGCACATGTCCGCAAGTCCTGTAAGGAATGCATCAGTCCAGAGCAGTCTGTTGCGGCAGATCAGGCAATATGTCAGATCTACGGTATTGCAAATGCAGAGAAAGTCTGATGTGAAAGGTCCGTAATGGGGCTGTCACACGCGTCAATGTTGTCAGCAATCTCATCGCTGGCGACATTGAAGGCTGATCGTTGGTGAGCTGTCACACAGGCAGACTCACCAGCAATTAGTGGACCTGCGACATCGTGGAAATGATTTACGGGAAATATAATTTCCACTATGTCTTGCTCCCGCTGCCAGGCTGTGGTAAGCGGGAACAGGCTGGTCTCCAAGGTAAACTGCGGGTATCTAGGCAGCGCGTGCTACCTAGATACCCGCAGTTTACCTTGGAGACAAGCTCCCAGCGCTTGCTGAGAGGCGCTGGGAGCGGGTTTATTACTCATCTCCCGGTGTCACACGCAGCGATGCTGCGTGTCCACCGAGCGACCATCGTCATGTTTTAGAACAGGTTCTAAAACCTGACGACCATCAACCAGTGACTTATCGCTGGTTGAAACGCCCTGTCACACACGTCAATATCGCTGCAACGTCATGTGCAGCAGCGATATTGCACACAATATTGACGCGTGTGACGGCCCCATAAGGCCCCTTTCACATCAGCGTTTTTGCTGATTGCGGCAGATGCGTCGCATTTACCGCATCTGCCACCTAACCGTCACACTTGCAGTTCACCTGCGGCAAGCCCCATGCATTGTCTATGGGGCTTATGGCAGGTGCAGCAAGTGCGATATAGTTGTGGTTTTGGCACTTGCGGCAGCTGCGGCTGTGAACAAAGCGCTGCTTACCGCATTTTTTTCACGGCAGCAGTTGCCGCAAGTGCCGAAACCGAAACTACCGGTATATCGCACTTGCTGCAGATGCCACAAGCCCCATAGACATTGCATGGGGCTTGCCACAGGTAAACCGCAACTCGGCTGTTAGGTGGCAGATGCGGTAAATCCGCCGCGATCAGTGAAAAACGCTGATGTGAAAGGAGCCTATTGATTCCCAAAGACTGGCTTCACACTGGCGTTCCCCTCCGCAGCAGTCTGTGGATGGGGAATCACCATGTGAGCGCGGCCAGCGCAAGCCCCTATGTTTATAATGGGAGCGCACAGTGCTGCGCTTGACCGTACGCTCCCATTCATTGCAATATGTGATTTGTACGCAGGCAGACGCCTGCGCACAAATCACTCACTCTCGTCCGCACTAGGAATGTAACATGTCGCGTCCCTGGTGCGGGCGAGACTGTGTGATTTGTGCGTCCGCCTGCTGCGCTCACATGGAGATTCCTCTCCGCAGAACGCTGCGGAGGGGAATGCCAGTGTGAAACCAGCCTACGGTAAGCATCCTGCTAATTCTATACCCTGTACTGATTTCTTCTTTCCCTCACTAGTCTTCTTTCCCCTGCTCTATTACTACTGTAATTTCCCTGAGAATATATCTTTCCCCTGCTCTGCTCATCTTTCCCTCAGTATTCTTTTCCCTGCTCTATGCAAAGTAAACTTACACTCCTATACTATAATGGCGCCTCACCTCCTTCTTCTTAGAGTGGGACACTGTGTAATTAAAGTCCCCTGCGGCCACACTGTGCATTAGGTCAATGTCTGGCCACAGGGGACTTTTTTTGTGTGTGCACTGTGAGGGACAGAGCGATGCAGCGGAGGGATCCGGCCGCCACATGGCTATTGCAGAACGGAGCGATGCGGCGGAGGGACACAAGCCGCACATCGCTATTGCAGAAAGGAGCGATGCGGCGGAGGGATCCCAGCCGCACATCGCTAGAGCAGAACGAAGCGATGCGGCGGAAGGATCCAACCCACACATCGCTACATCAGGAAGGAGCGATGCGGCAGAAGGATCCAACCGCACATCGCTAGAACAGGGCGGAGGGATCCAGCCCGCCACATCCCAGCCCCAGCCAGCCCCAGCCGGCGCGATGCAGCGGACCGGAGGGATCAGTCCCTGGGCCAGGGGCGTATCTAGGGGGGTGCAGGCGGACCTTTTGCCCCGGGCGCCAGTCAGTGGGGGGCGCAGCGCCGCCGCCGGATCTAATCTCCTCGCCGGCCGCCGCATATTGCGCACGGCTACGGGCGGCCGCGGAGCTGCGTGCAGTGCACACAACCATCCCCTGCTGCTGGTCCGCCCTGCCCCCTGGCAGCAGTTAACACCCCCTCCCCGGGCACGTCGCGCTGGGGCTGACGTGACGTCACCCGGCGCGCCGCACAGACGGAGTCACGGAGAGGAGAAGAAGAGGAGCCAAGGTTAGGAGCTGCTGACAGTGACAGCTGTCTGTGGCCTGCCTCCTCCTCCTGAGTCCCGACTCCTGACTCAGATTGAGTCGTCCGGGTGCCGGTCCGTCCTCCTAGGCTAGCTGCGGTGCGCGGCTGTGCCTACAACTCTACTCGTCGCTCCAGACTCCAGTAAAGTAAAAAGTAACCATATACAGGCGGGGGGGTTAATGGGAGGGGGTTGTCTGTGGGAGTTATGAGGTGTATATGTTATCTACATCAGGGCAGGTACAGGCACACACTAAGAGGTATAACATTATACCTCATACTGTGTGCCCCCTGCCTGGTGATGTATACATATATACACCTCACAGTGTGCCTACCTGATGTATACATATATATATACCTGAGGTATATATATGTATACATCATCAGGCAGGCACACTATGAGGTGTATATATGTATACATCAGGCAGTGAAACACATAATACACAGAGCACAGCTGTATATAGATGACTGTCATCTATATACAGCCAGGGGCGTATCCAGGGGGGTGCAGTCGGACCTTTTGCATCGGGTGTCTCTCGGAGGAGAGACGGCCTGGATGGGACGGGAGACATCAGGGGTGACGGACCGAGGAGCCGGGGGAGGAGGAGAGGGGGCAGCAGGGGTGACTGACCGAGGAAAGCCCCCCCCCCCCAGGTCCTCAAACAAGGCTGCAGGTGTGGCGATCTCCCCCCCCGGTCCTCACCTACCTTGGGGGGGGGCGCCAAAATAGATCTGTGCCCCGGGCACCATCAATCCTAGTTACACCACTGCCCTGGGCTGAGGTAATGACCGAAGGGAAGAAGCGGGGGCGAGGGTGGTTGTAGGGGGGTTGTGTGGGTGTTTGGGGGACAGCTAGGATGAGGAAAAATTGAAGGGCAGAAGTTAGTTAAGTTAGTGACTCGTGTATAAGCCGAGGGGGACTTTTTCAGCCCAAAAAAAGGGCTGAAAAAGTCGGCTTATACACGAGTATATACGGTACATAAAAATCAGTGAAAACTTCTCTTGTATTTTTTTCATCGCAGGTCTGTGTTCTTTATTTCTTTTCATCCCAGACAGACTCAGTGATGTTAAGATTAGTGATGAGCCAATTTTACCCGAACATGTTTGCCAATTTATATACGGTAATTACCTATTTATTCTTTAATGACAATTTATTTCATTTTAGAATAGATTTTTATTTCAGATTTTTTTATTTTTTGCCTTACTATTTTGCAATAAACTCTTAAAAAAGGGGAGGTTGTCATATCAC
Organism: Allobates femoralis; assembly: GCA_033576535.1. NCBI lineage: Eukaryota > Metazoa > Chordata > Amphibia > Anura > Aromobatidae > Allobates > Allobates femoralis. Next base: position 235,187,500 of record JARQOC010000002.1, read on the forward strand.
TTTTTACATGTAAGATTGATCTAAGGCCGGCTTCACACCACAGGACGATCCGATCCGGGGCTGTCAGGGGTGAACCTGACAGCTCAGGACCAGATTTGCAAACAGAACCGGAGGGCAAATATGCCCTCCGGTCCGGTGTGCAGCCGGATGCTGCAAAGCTCAGCAGTCCCCTGCGAAGTGGTGCTGAACCGCTTCACAGGGGACAGCTCCCTGGTGCTGAAGTTCAGCATAGCTGACGCTGAACTTCAACCACAGGTGTCCGGTTCCGGAGGATCCAATTTGGGGAGATTTTTGTGTCCGGGAGAAAAGTCCGAATTGCCCCGGATCCTTCCGGACAGATGGAAATCGGGTGGCACATCCGGCTGTTATCCGGCTCCATCGGGCTGCACTATAGTAAAATCGGGTCCGGGGCTGTCAGGTTCACCCCTGACAGCCCCGGATCGGATTTCCCCATGGTGTGAAGCCGGCCTAAGGCTCCTTTCACATCTGCAGTAAGTTTCAGTTAAGGCAAATCTGGAAAACTGAACTTTTGAACTGCAGGTTTGCCTGATGTGCATTTTTGCAAATCCAGCAGAATTCAGCTTTTTTTTTAAAAAAACAGATCCGTCACACTTGCAGCAAGATTGAGTTTGGGCTAATGCAATTTTGTATTGAAGTTAGGCATGTGCAGCACTTGAGTTTTCATCTGGATCTGGCCCTTCAGGCCCTCCCAAATGTATACAAGAAGGTAATACCCTATTTATAGAGAAAGACCCTCTCAAATGTATAGAGGAGGGCCCTCCAAAATCATTGATAGAGCGTCTACCCAAATATACAAGTTCAGATTGGTGATGACCTACTGTGACCTCAAACATGGCATGACTTATTCCTGTTATTCTAAACACATTGCAAATGATGTAATTACTGAACTCTGCAACTATGACTTTCATGGGCCCTCCCAAAGTAAGGGTATAGGAGCACTTGCAGGCTCTCTCAAATTTATGACTGAGGACCCTCCTAAATGTATGGTTGAGCGCCACCTGCTGGACCTCTCAAAATTTGGAGTGAGATTCAAATGAAGACTTTGTGGATATGGTTGTGGAGGAGAAGAAGGCCCAAGCCCGAAATATGGATTGGCATATTGTAGCTGGTATTGTAAAGTGCTGGGGAATATGTTTTGCCCTTTTTAAATAAGAATTATGGATGAGGTTGGGAGGGTCCTCCCAAATGTTTAAGAAAAACAAAAGCAAAAATGCTATGTGTAAATAAATGCTAATAAGGAGGGTTTTTACTTTTGCCTTGTATGCAAGTGATTATACAGGAAAAAATGTTTAACATTTTTGCCTGTAAAATTCAATTTAGGTTTGGTTTGGTAGGTCTTTTTTTGACTCCATAAAAATGGCGTAATCTGACAACATTATTCCCAGAAACCAGACGCGAGTCAGAAATGCATCCAGGCATATTCTCCATGCTTTCCCATTCAGTTTTAGCATTTTTCCATTCATTGCAGCATTTTGCATTTTCACAGCCCCTTCAGACTTCTTTGCGGGTTCCAGAGGAAAAAAATTAGAGTTTCCTGTTCACTTGCATTGGGTTCACTATTTGATACGAATAGTAAAAAATATTCAGCAAGGAAAACCAAACCCGAATATTTCAGTATTCGCTCATTACCAATGGATACCTATCTGCCTGTATTTCTCGGTAAGCTATTAATCCTGACCAAATCACTAACTCCATTTCCTGAATGCAGCCTAAAACTTGTAAGGATCCTCCACCATGCTTCACTTCTACCTGCAGATACTCATTATTTTACTGCTTCCCAGCCATCCAGCAAACATACTCTCTTGTGTTACAGCCAAATATTTCACATTTTGACTCATAAGTTTAGAGAATCTGCTGCCACATTCCTGCAAACATCTACTTATATTACTAAGTTTCTGTACTTACTTGAGCTACTTGTCCTTCTTTACATGTCAAAGGTATGGCTTATAGGTGCAATAATTCCATAAAGATTCATTTTCACCAGGCTTCTACAAATAGATGGGTGTATGGATACCACTGACTGGTGCCAGTTGTGAGATGATGGTACTGCTTGATAACTTCTGATGATATCGAATGAAGTAAGCATGTGGATTCTTTCGAATGCTACACTAATTCACTTGTGTTTAGGGTCCTCATCATTGCCCATTTATTCTATAGCAGGACGACAATCCCAAATAAACAGCTAATGTCATTAAGAACTATCTTCAATAAAAGATAGCAAGGGGTCTGGAAGTGATGATTTGGTCTCCATAAAGCTTTAATCTTAACAGTATTGAGTCTGTCTCAGATTATGTCAAGAGGCAGAAGGATTTGCCTAAATCTACAGAAGGTTTGTGATTATTTCTCCAAAATGTTTGGAACAAAATCCTTACTGAATTCCTTCAAACACTGCCTGCAATTGTACCTACAAGAATTGATGAATTGATGACGTTTTGAAGGCAAACTCACGTCAAATATTAATTTTTTTACAACTATATTTTGCCATTTATTAGTATTTAGATAATTAATAAAAATAAACTATTAGCACTTCTATTTTTTTTTAAATCATTCTTACTTTGCAGTATCTAACCAATACCTGCCTAAAACTCTTGTACAGTACTGTATATGTATATATTCATGTACTATTTACCGTATTTTCCGGCGTATAAGACGACTTTTTAACCCTAAAAATCTCCTCCTAAGTCGGGGGTCGTCTTATACGCCGGGTACAGGGCGCCTGCTGAGGAAAAAAATGCCGGCATCGGCCCACCGTGCTTAATATAAGGGGCCCCTTCCCCCGAAAATGAGCTGTGGCAGGTGGCGGGCAAGAAAAAAAAAATTATACTCACCTGCCTCTGCCGTCCATGTCCTCCGGAGCTTCCCGCTGCCACCGCCGCCGTGTACATAGCCGCCGGGCGCCATAGATGTACGATAATAAGCCATCAGCCAATCAGGCGGCTGCTGGTGTCTGATTGGCCGAGGCATTACCGTACATCTCCTGTACGGAGGCAACTGCGCCGCTCAGTGTGTATGTATGGTAATGCCAGGGCTAATCAGACGCCAGCAGCTGCCTGATTAGCTGATGGCTTTTTATCGTACATCTGAGGTGCCCGGCTACGTACAGGGGCGGTGGCGGCGGCAGCGGTAAGCTCCGGCAGGGTCCGGTGGCACCGCAGTGCAGTGGCACTGTGTATATGTGTGTCTGACTGTGTGTATGTCTGACTGTGTGTGTGTGTCTTACTTTGTGTGTCTGTGTCTGACTGTGTGTGTTTCTGTGTCTTACTGTGTGTGTATGACTGTGTGTGTCTGTGTCTGACTGTGTGCATGTGTGACTGCAGAGGAATATTGGGGGTTGATGGACGCTGTACTCCCCACCACCACTGTAATACTATAATATATGCAGGACTATGGGGGTGCATTATACTATATGGAGCACTATGGGGTGCATTATATTATCTAGAGGACTATGGCGTGCATTACACTATATGGAGGACTACGGGGGTGCATTACACTATATGGAGCACTATGGGGTGCATTATATTATCTAGAGGACTATGGCGTGCATTACACTATATGGAGAACTATGGGGTGCATTATATTATCTTGAGGACTATGGTGTGCATTATACTATATGGAGGACTACGGGGGTGCATTATACTATATGGAGGACTATGATGATGCATTATAATTTATGGAGACAATTATACTATATGGAAGCCATTATAATACTTAGAGGGCTCTATGGGAGCATGATAATACTTGAAGGGGTATGAGGGAGCCTCTATACTTTATGCAGGGCTATTTTAGGGCTGTGTGGTGGCCATAATACAGTGTGAAGAGATGTAGGGGTCATTATGCTATATGTGGGTCCATTATACTGTGTGGGGGTCATAGTGAGAATCATACCGTAGAAGAGGGGTAGTCTTATACGGCGAGTATATTCCAAATTCTGTATCTTAACTGGAAAAGTTGGGGGTCGTCTTATACACCCAGTCGTCTTATAGGCCAGAAAATACAGTATTTATAGAGGACTGTTTACTCCATCGTGCTGCAAATGTGAAAATGAGTTTACAAACGAACTATAACTACAAATCACAATAAGGAAACTAACAATAAAAGACTGGACAAGAGGAGAAGAGTGTCCTGTCCTTACGGGTATCAGTATACAGAATATATAGGGTGAGCCATTTATATGGATGCAAATAAAATGGGAATGGTTGGTGATGTCAACTTCTTGTTTGTGGCAAATTAGTATATGGGAGGGGAATGGGTGGTGACCATGGCGGCCATTTTGAAGTTGGCCATTTTGGATCCAACTTTACTTTTTTCAATGGGAAGAGGGTCATGTGACACATCAAACTTATTGAGAATTTCATAAGAAAAACAATGATGTGCTTGGTTTTAACATAACTTCATTCTTTCATGAGTTATTTACAAGTTTATGACCACTTATAAAATGTGTTGAAAGTGCTGCCTATTGTGTTGGATTGATATATAGGACCAGTCTGGCTCAACCGCAAGCGTAGGTGCCCAGGGAAGGAGGAATAACTATATACAAAGCTTAACCTGGCACTCTACTTAAAAAAGCAAGAGAAGGTTGATCCTTTTGGTGTTTTTTATTTGTGGAGTTTGTGAAAGTTCATCAATCATCAAACGTTTCGGCTCATGCAAGAGCCTTCATCAAGTGATTCTTATATGCAGTAGTGGGAGTGTTACTCCACTTTTTAGCTCAGTTAGATAGGTGAATGCTGCCCTTGGAGGCCTCTGTTTGATAGGGAATGCAGTCCGAGATCCAAATTAGTGGATACACAGACGTGGTCTGGCTGAGCGTATGGGGGTCCATACATCAAGGTCCATCACATGGTTAGCAGAAAGGTAGTTTATGGCTCCTGTCCTTGTGTTGAAGTTTTGTGCATCATGCAGTCATGCTGGAGGGCTCCACAAATAAAAAACACCAAAAGGATCAACCTTCTCTTGCTTTTTTAAGTAGAGTGCCAGGTTAAGCTTTGTATATTGTGTTGGATTGTCAATGCAACCCTCTTCTCCCACTCTTGACATCTTGATTGCAACACCACAGAAGAAATTCCAGCAGAGGCTTCCAGTATCCGTTGTTTCAGATGCTGCACAGATGTTGCGCCCACATTCTGGCAAACCCAACACTGAACCTGTTTCACAAAATTTGGCAAGCACTTTGCTAACTGTAGCATGGAAGATGGGTGGTCTCGTAGGGGGTCTTGCATTGAAATCTGCTGCAATGACCCGGATACTGCGTTCACCAGTCATCAACAAAATTTCCTTCCGCTCCTCACATGTTAACCTATGCGACATGTCAATGGTTGTAAACAAAGAGAAACTTGAAAATAACTCATGAAAGAATAAAATTACGTTAAAACCAAGCACGCCATTATTTTTCTTATGACATTTTCAATAAGTTTGATATGTCACATGACCCTCTTCCCATTGAAAAAAAATAAAGTTGGATCCAAAATGGCCACCACAGTCACCACCCATCTGGAAAAGTTTTCCCCTCCCATATACTAATGTGCCACAAACAGGAAGTTGATATCACCAACCATTACCATTTTATTTCAATGTATCCATATAAATGGCCGAGCCTGTATATACATGAAAAAGTATTTGCCACCTTCCTAATTTTAATTATTTTCCATATTTTTAAAATGTTTCACCAAACAAGTTTAAATATTAGACAAAGGTAATGCAGTTTATAAGTGAAGGTCTTTATAATTAATGGAAAAAGAAATCCAAACCTTGAAAGACCAACGGTTAAAACTTGCCTTTGATAGGCAATCACAAGGAAGCATTCATTTTTTACTCTTCTGCTGAAAAATGAAAACCACTGCTCTTGCCAACCAACGACGGTGTAGATGTGTTAAATGGGCCACAAAACCAGAGACCCTGAAGGCCACATTAGCACGCTTAAGCCGGCGTCACACACGTCAATGTCGTCAGCGATCTGATTGCTGGCGACATTGACGGCTGATTGCTGGTGAGCTGTCACACAGGCATACTCATCAGCGATCAGTGAACCAGCGACATCGTGGAAATTATTTAAATATTGCTTCCACGATGTCTGCAGGCTGGTATCCATGGTAAACTGTGGGTAACTAGGCAGCGTGCGCTGCCTAGATACCCGATGTATACCTTGGTTACCAGCCTTCTCTGCTCACAGACTGGTATCCAAGATACACAGCGGGTAACTAGGGACCCTAGTTACCTGTTGTGTACCTTGGATACCAGCCGGTGAGTGGAGAAGGCTGGTAACCAAGGTATACATCGGGTATCTAGGCAGAGCTTGCTGAGAGATGCTGGGAGCTGGCTGATCGCATCTCCCGGTGTCACACGCAGCAATGCTGCATGTACACCGGGCGACCATCGCCAGGTTTTCGGTCCAGTCCGAAAACCTGGCAACCATCAACTAGCGATTTATCGCTGGTTGATGCACCCTGTCACACGCGTCAATATCACTGCAACGTCACAGGCAGCAGCGATATTGACAGCGATATTGACGTGTGTGACAGCCCCTTTATGCTGATAGTTGCACCAGCGACAGTGATTAGGGATTTAGAATTAGTTTCAAAGGATGTTCTATATGGTAAAATTTAAGTTTAATCTAATGTCCCGAGTATAGTAATTCTCTTTGGCACTTGGCAGTTTCTATATAATGCTGTGGATAACTTTCAATTAATCTCAGCCAAGAATGTGGGGCAAATTATTTTGGGGGTTTGTTTGTTGAAAATAAGTTAAAGCATCTCACAAAGTAAATAAAAAGTCAACATTTTTGCTTTAATTAACCTGATATAACCCTATACTTTTATATTAGGAAAAAATCTACTAACTGTTACATGAAGGCACTGTCCCATTCCACTTTTCATCAGCCAAGCAGTATCTGGTGTCGCTTCCAAACAACTTGTACCTGCAGGATTAAGATCATGTTAGTTTGCTAATGTAATCTACTCTATAATTGCCGTAGGCAAAATCGTGTCGGCCCCCGAAATCGCCGTGGCTATGTCACACTGTGACGTCACCACGCGCGAGCAATGGCCGCGAAGCGGCCATTGCGAGTCGCTGGCCGAAAATAGAACCAGAGGCTCGGCCACAAACTTAGCGATTTACCGCTGAGGTAGCGCGAGCAATGGCCGCGAGGCCATTGCGAGTCGCTACCTCAGCCGCCGCACTTGCCGCAAGTCTCCCTATACTTTGTATGGGGATCCATTGCGAGTCGCTGTGTAGCGCGAGCAATGGCCGCGAGGCCATTGCGAGTCGCTACCTCAGCCGCCGCACCTGCCGCATGTCCTCCTATACTTTGTATGGGGATCCATTGCGAGTCACTGTGTAGCGCGTGCAATGGCCGCGAGGCCATTGCGAGTCTACTTGCGGCGCGGTTGCGGTAATCCCCATACAAAGTATAGGGCGAGTTGCTACTTTGTGTTCTAAGACCCTTACAACATAATAGTTCAATTTTCCTTAAATGATATCAACCATACAAATATATGTAGTTGGTGTAAAGATGTCATTGGAATAATTGGATTATTATTTGAAAATCTTAAAATAAATTTAAAAATAATCTAGACACCCGATGCATTTGCATCGGGCTCACAGCTAGTATAATATAAGTACTGGATTTACACCCCGGTAATCTTAGGACCTCAATAAAGTAGGTAAAACCTTAAAGGCATTATCTCAAAGATAACATTTACAACCTATTCCCAGGACCACTGGGACCCCAGCAAATCATATGAATCTGGTCTCCTATGCCCCTGAGGGCAAATAGAGTGGTAGCTCATGTGTGAACACTGTTTCATTCACTGTCTAGGGAAGCACTGATCACTAGTGATGAGCGAGTAGTGAAATATTCGTAATCGCTATACTCGTAACGAATACTCACGTACTCGTCCGAACAGCGAGTTAGTCAATTAGTGATAACCTCCACCCACACACATCCGGCCATAAAACGAGACTTTCCGAGGCAGAGTGGGAGGGTGGGTATTCTTGCGTTTTGACAGCATACAACACCTTGGTGTGTCCCCCAGAGAGTGCCTAAAGTTCATTCTGCTCTCCTGGGGTGCCAACTGTCTTTGTGCACTGAAGGGAGCTGGCAATATGTGTCAGATCATTCACAGTCGACACATCACTTACAAGCACTAGCGATACTCTCTGAGTTACGAGTATTGCGAATACTGTACTATCCGTGCGAGTATCGAATAGTAACAATTAAACTCGCTCAACACTACTGATCACCAATGTGCATTTCCTTTCTCATACATTCATAGAAGTGAATGGAATGGTGGTGACACCTGCACATCGCCACTGCATTCAAATGAAAAGATCCAGCAATCAAATAAATATTGTCTATCCTGTGGACGTTGTTCATGGAATAATCCCTTTGAAGCCACGTACATCTATTGAATGTTTGTCATCTCTAGCAAGTAAGCACCCTCAACTGCTTTACTCTTGATCGTCCGCAATCCGGTGGAATATAGAAAAGGACACCCAGGAAGGACTACTAATTAAAGCAATACACATAATTCACAAATCATGCATTTACATGTAAATCTCCCTGTCCACAGACAGCCTTCCGAATGATCTAGTGCGGAGTAACACTAACCTTTTGGATATAAATTTACATTTTCAGACTTACCCTTCATTACATTTATAAGATGCATTGGACCCAATCACAGTATCTAAAAATTCAACCTTTCCATTTTGAAGAATGTCTGGGATGTGACAATCCAATTCTGAAAAACGTTAAATGATTACAAATTATTTTATATTAACATGTGGTACGAAGTAATGCAAATCTGATAGCAACATATACATGTTTGCTTCTTTCAGGCTCATTAACATTTTTACTTATAAAGTTTTCTGTACGGGAGCGGATGGAGCAGCTGCTGTATATACACTTAGTAAGGGTGGTTTTACACTGGCGTATTTTGCAATCCGTGTCCATCCGTTTTGAAATAGACACTGATGCATTTTTGCCTTCAATGTTATCCTATGGCCACTGATTGTCCATCCATGTGTCTCTGTTTTGTCATGGATAAGTTTATGTTCATATTTTTCATGCACCCAAAGACACAACATGTTGCATTTTTAGGCTTACATGAAAAATCTGCCAGATCACGAACAGGCACTGATCTATGACTAAATGTCAAGGTTTATAATAGAAGTCTATGGAAAACAGATACATTTCAACACGGATTCGTGAAACGGATCAGTTTTCTTGGACTTGAGCATGCTCAGAAGCCAGAAGGAGCCCCTCTCCCAATACCAGGTGACAGAAAATGGATCTATTATGGCAATGTTGCATTACCATCAGTGGTCATCCTTGTACACGGGATCCATGTCTGTCCATGACTATCCATGTCACAAAGCATTCACTGATCTCAGATCCCAGAGATCAGTGAATGCTTTGTGATGTTGGTCTACTAGGCCTTGCTCCCACCTAGCCAGAATCCTTCTCCACACTGAGGGGCAACACCCCGAAACAACTGTCTGTGGATGGATACCTGGCCTTGGTATTCCCTTGTCATATCTTTAAGCTTGTAAAGAGCTGGATATTGACTGAAATTATGGTGTTCTCTGCAAAGAGCCACCACTTGGCTGGGTCCTTCCCTGGAAGGAGATCTGGCTAGTCCTGTGTTTGAGACTCCTAACCGAAACTCCACAGACTATTTGCATATTCATGACTATCCACGTGTTTGCATGAATTTCATGCAAGCACACGGATTGAAAAATATGCACGTGTGAAACCAGCCTAAGTCTTTTAGTTAGCTTATATTATAAAGCTTTTTTGAGTAGCACATTGCCTACATGCATTATCCTATAAGACTTATGGAATTCCTGGGACACTATAGTCTCTCTGGCTATTCAGCTTTACTCTATATATTATTATATTTACCCTAAATACAATATATTTCCCCACCTTACAGGTCGGCGAGCCACATGTCCCACATGTCGAACTACAGGTTGGGGACCCCGTATCTATATAGTCCATAGGCATAATTTATTTGTTATATGAGCACATAGGCTTTGTTTATCTAATCCATTACACTTGCACATAGGTATTGTATATTTACATATTTTATTACATGGCCAGCATTTGACTGTTCCCTACATCTGGTCAAGCACCTTTGCAAGTTTTGCATTTTATGTATTTTAATTTTACTCTAATCTAAATAAAAGTTCATTTCTAGGCCTAATACTTGTCTGTGTTTTTGTTTGGAATATGTCAAATGCAAGTTAATGGCCTCATATATTGCATTTAAAGGGTAAGTATTTCTAATGTTGTGTGATCGGTAAGAGGTAAGAAGTTTAATGTGACCATCACCTATTGTGAGTAGTGTGGTCTTGTGATATACAGTCATGGCCAAAAGTGTTTCCATCCTTGCAATAGTTCCAAAAAATGAAGTATTTCTCTCAGAAAACTATTGCAATTACCCATGATTTGTTAAACATATGTTTATTTCCTTAGTAAATAAAAACGTAGAAAAAAAATGAAAACTAGACATAATTTCACAGATTTGCCAAAAATTAGCCGGACAAAATTGATGGCACCTTTACAAAATTGTGGATTATCAAATTTGTTTCAATCATATGATGCTCACCCAAACTCACCTGTGGGAAGTAATAGGTGTTGGCAATATAAATATTCACATCTGAGATAAGATAAAAAAGGGAGATTTTGACTTAATCTTTGTATTGTCTGTATGTGCCACACTAAGCATGGAGAAAAGAATAAAGGCCCAGTCTCACATAACAACGCATCAGCGATCCCGATAACGATAATGATGTGCAGAGATCGCTGGTGCGTCGTTTACACATCGCTGGTAATATGTCAAACAGCACAACAACGCAGGAATGACCCAAAGCAGTGTGTAACGATCAATGATCTCACAGCAGGGGCCAGATTGTTGGTGCATGTTGCACAGAACGACATCGCTGTTGCGTCACGGATTTCGTGACGCAACTGCGATCCCAATAGCAATCTCGTTAGCGATCTCTTTATGTGTGACAGGGCCTTTAGGTGTGGGGGGGGACAGAAATTCAATTAACAACTCAGGTAGCTAACAACTTTTATCTTGTATTTCTCTGCAGGATGTTTTGCTGATCTAACAATGGCCTCTACATCTCGCAGAAGACAGTGCTCAAATGATCCAAATATTTTTTGTTACATCTGTGGAAACTTTACTGTGAAGACTCAGAGGCGCAACATTACTGACTTTGTTAAGAGGGTGTATTTTGCGTACTTCAAAGTAAAACTTGGAGACCAAAACAAGCATTGGGCTCCTCACAAAGTGTGCAAAACCTGTATTGAGAGCTTGAGATCATGGTCTCAAGGAAAGAATGCTAAACTTCAGTTTGGAGTTCCTATGGTTTGGAGAGAACCAAGCAATCATTTAGAAGACTTGCTATTTCTGCCTTGTCGATGTAAAAGGTTTCAATAAGAAAAACAAGCAATATTTGCAATACCCGAGTATCCCTTCAGCTATTCCACCAGTTGCCCATAGTGAAGACATACCTGTTCCAAAGTTTACTGCGCTTCCAGAAAACGTTGACACAGATCTCTCCTCATATTGTTTTACTGATGAAGAAGACAGTCCAGATATTTTTCAGCCATGTGATGAAGATTGTGACAAACCAATTCTGTTTACTCAGCCTGCTTTGAATGATCTGGTTAGAGATCTTTATCTGCCAAAAGAGTCTGCTGAACTATTGGCTTCAAGACTACAAGAGAGTCGAATGTTGAAACCCGGTACAAGTGTCTCATTTTATCGTAACAGGGAAGCAGAACTGCAGAAGTATTTCCATTCAGATGGCCAGCTTGTCTATAGTACTGATGTTGAAGGGCTACTTCTCTTTATGGGACTTCCAGCATAAGATTCAAGGGATTGGAGACTTTATATTGATAGTTCCAAAAGAAGTTTAAAATGTGTTCTGTTACACAATTGAAATAAGTATGACTCTGTACCAATAGGTCATTCTGTAAAACTTAAAGAAGAATACAAAAACATCAAGATTGTTCTAGAGAGGTTACAATATAATGTTGATGGGTGGTTAATTTGTGTTGATTTAAAAATGGTTAACCTTCTTTTGGGACTGCAAGGAGGGTACACAAAACACCCTTGTTTTCTGGGCTACTGGGACAGTAGAGCTACAGCAGAGCATTGGGTGAAAACTGAATGGCCTCAGCGACAGAGTTTGGCATCTGGCGATAAGAATGTCATCCATGATCCTCTAGTGGATAGGAAGAACACTGTCTTTCCTCCCTTGCACATAAAACTTGGATTGATGAAGCAGTTCGTCAAAGCTCTCAATCACAGTGGAGTTTGCTTTAACTATATATGTTCAACTTTTCCTGGTCTTAGTGAAGTGAAGAAAAAGGCTGGAATATTTGATGGACCTCAAATAAGAACACTTATGAGAGACCCAAATTTTATCACATCAATGAATGAGACCGAAGAAAGAGCTTGGAATGTATTTTGTAATGTGGTGCAGAATTTTCTAGGGAATAAGAACGCAGACAACTATGAAGAGATTGTGGAAGAGCTACTAATGAGTCTGTGAAATCTTGGATGTAGAATGAGTATCAAGATTCACTATTTACACAGTCATTTGGACTTTTTTCCAGAGAACCTAGGGGATGTGAGCGAGGAACAAGGGGAGCGTTTTCATCAGGACATTAAAACAATGGAAGAATGGTATCAAGGCCGGTGTCAGTGGCGTAACTACCGCAGGCACGGCGGTCCCTGGGGGCCCCGTGTCCCCTGCTTACAGCCGGCCACCGTGATCGCGATAGCGCCGGCTGGAGAGAAGGGAAGATGGGAAGTGAGAGAAACCTCACTTCCTGCAGCTCTGCCCGCCCCGGCGGCAGCGGCAAGTGTAACAGGCAGCAGCGAAACTCCACCGGCACCCCCCTTGCTCCTCATGTGTGGGTGGACAAGCTCAAAAATTTCTATTAGCACCCCCCCCCCCACCCGCTCCTCACACTCCCATGAAGGGCCCCGGAGCAAATCCTGCATCAGGGCCCAGATTAAGCTAGTTACGCCACTGGCCGGTGGGACTCACATATGATGGCTAACTATTGCTGGAGCTTGATGAGAGACAACCCAGAAGCTGTGCATCACAGATCAGCCAGGATAAGAAAGTTCAAATAACTGCCATTTGCCATTCATCTGTGTGCCATGTACTGTATACAGTTAGGGCCAGAAATATTTGGACAGTGACACAAGTTTTGTTATTTTAGCTGTTTACAAAAACATGTTCAGAAATACAATTATATATATAACATGGGCTGAAAGTGCACACTCCCAGCTGCAATATGAGAGTTTCCACATCCAAATCGGAGAAAGGGTTTAGGAATTATAGCTCTGTAATGCATAGCCTCCTCTTTTTCAAGGGATCAAAAGTAATTGGACAATGGACTCTAAGGGCTGCAATTAACTCTGAAGGCGTCTCCCTCATTAACCTGTAATCAATGTAGTAGTTAAAAGGTCAGGGGTGGATTCCAGGTGTGTGGTTTTGCATTTGGAAGCTGTTGCTGTGACCAGACAACATGCGGTCAAAGGAACTCTCAATTGAGGTGAAGCAGAACATCCTGAGGCTGAAAAAAAAGAAAAAATCCATCAGAGAGATAGCAGACATGCTTGGAGTAGCAAAATCAACAGTGGGTACATTCTGAGAAAAAAGGAATTGACTGGTGAGCTTGGGAACTCTAAAAGGCCTGGGCGTCCACGGATGACAACAGTGGTGGATGATCGCCGCATACTTTATTTGGTGAAGAAGAACCCGTTCACAACATCAACTGAAGTCCAGAACACTCTCAGTGAAGTAGGTGTATCTGTCTCTAAGTCAGCAGTAAAGAGAAGACTCCATGACAGTAAATACAAAGGGTTCACATCTAGATGTAAACCATTCATCAATTCCAAAAATAGACAGGTCAGAGTTAAATTTGCTGAAAAACACCTCAAGAAGCCAGCTCAGTTCTAGAAAAGTATTCTATGGACAGATGAGACAAAGATCAACCTGTACCAGAATGATGGGAAGAAAAAAGTTTGGAGAAGAAAGGGAACGGCACATGATCCAAGGCACACCACATCCTCTGTAAAACATGGTGGAGGCAACGTGATGGCATGGGCATGCATGGCTTTTAATGGCACTGGGTCACTTGTGTTTATTGATGACATAACAGCAGACAAGAGTAGCCGGATGAATTCTGAAGTGTACCGGGATATACTTTCAGCCCAGATTCAGCCAAATGCTGCAAAGTTGATTGGACGGCGCTTCATAGTACAGATGGACATTGACCCCAAGCATACAGCCAAAGCTACCCAGGAGTTCATGAGTGCAAAAAAGTGGAACATTCTGCAATGGCCAAGTCAATCACCAGATCTTAACCCAATTGAGCATGCATTTCACGTGCTCAAATCCAGACTTAAGACGGAAAGACCCACAAACAAGCAAGACCTGAAGGCTGCGGCTGTAAAGGCCTGGCAAAGCATTAAGAAGGAGGAAACCCAGCGTTTGGTGATGTCCATGGGTTCCAGACTTAAGGCAGTGATTGCCTCCAAAGGATTCGCAACAAAATATTGAAAATAAAAATATTTTGTTTGGGTTATGTTTATATGTCCAATTACTTTTGACCTCCTAAAATGTGGACTGTTTGTAAAGAAATGTGTACAATTCCTACATTTTCTATTAGGCTGCGTTCACACATTGCGTATTTTGCCGCGTTTTTTTTTTGCGCGCTTTTCAAAATACGCAATGTGCCTTATGTCTGCCTGCAAAGTGAATGGGAAATTCACTTTGCAGTGCAGACATTGCGTAAAAATACGCAGTGCGTTTTCCGGGAGAAAACGCAGCTCCGTAAACAATTGATATGTCAATTGTTTACGCAGCTACTTCTGCGTATTCTCCCAGAGGGGAGGAAGAATCCAGCTTCCTCCTCCCCTCTGTGACAGCTGTGGCCGCCCATTAGACTTCACAGTGTATTAATAAACACTGTGAAATCTAAATTAAACAAAAGCAAGTGTGTGAAAAATAAAAAAGAATGAATACATCACCTGTCCGACGCCTTCTGCCGCTGTGCGATCCCCGGTTCTAAGTCAGATCTCTTCTGACAAGACATGTGGTGACGTCAGAGGGGGGGCATTCCCGGGCACTCGCGGTCATGTGACCGCGAGCAGCCAATCAGCGATGGGACCGCCCCGGTAACGCCCCCTCTGACGTCATCACAGGTCCTGTCAGAAGAGATCTGACTTACAACCGGGGATCGCACAGCGGGAGAAGGCGTCGGACAGGTGATGTATTCATTCTTTTTTATTTTTCACACACTTGCTTTTGTTTAATTTAGATTTCACAGTGTTTATTAATACACTGTGAAGTCTAATGGGGCGGTCACACATGTCACAGAGGGGAGGAGGAAGCTGGATTCTTCCTCCCCTCTGTGACATCACTGCGTTTTCTGGGGGAAAGAAAGCGCAGTGTGTGAAAGCCCCTGCGTATTTTGCTGTGCTTTTTTGCGCGGATGAAAAACGCGGCAAAAAGCGCGCGCAAAAAAGCGCAGCAAAATACGCAAATGTGTGAACGTAGCCTTAGATATTTTTGTTCAACCCTTCAAATTAATTGTTACAATCTGCACTTGAATTCTGTTGTAGAGGTTTCATTTCAAATCCAATGTGGTGGCATGCAGAGCCCAACTCGCGAAAATTGTGTCACTGTCCAAATATTTCTGGCCCTAACTGTATGTGTTTTCATATTTTGTAGTTTAATTCTGTAAGTATATTTGATTTGCTGTACATAGACTTTGTAATCTTTGCTATTTCTTGATTAAAAATATACAAAATGTAGTACCGAAAATCATGTGTTTTTATCATAAAACATTCAATAGAAGTAATTTTCATCAAAAATTCAAAATATCTCAAAATCCTGATGTGATAGCCAAAAAAGGAGTTTAGATTCTTAATCAGCAGCCAAAATTGACTTAAAATATGTTTTAAAACCTTTTGCCAGAAAAATTGCGTTGACCAGTGAATCCTTTTGGTTATACTTTTTTGTGTAACAAATGTGTCTCTCTCCTGAGGTTTTATTAGAGGGACTCTGTCAGGTCCTTTTTCATTATGATACTAATATTACCCTTGAATAGGACCTGGGTAGACTTTGTAAAAACATGTAAAATCATTATTCTACCCTTCATAGTTTCCTTATTATAAGCATTTTCAGACCCTGCAGGGAGCTCCTGCATTAGTCCTGTCTATTAAAAACACAGACGATTAGTCCAGCTGTATATGCACGCCTTCTCAGTAGCTCTCTACTCCCTCCTTCCTTTGCTCTTAGTGCAGTGTCAGGTTCCAGTTTCCATTAGGAATTTCCGTTCTGTTGAGGACACAGAGGGAGAGAGCTATTGCAGGTCTGACTTACCTGATCTAGATAAGGTGTCTACTCCATTTATTTCTCTAAGCAGATATCCTGCTGTGCTGCGAAAGATTCTGTGTTTTATTTGACCTCCTGCTTGGCTGCAAACACGAGCAGAGGGGATAGAGTTCCCCCTACTGATCTCCTGAGCAGTGGTGTGAGTATGTGACATGCATATTCATCTTATGGGGAGTGGACAGCAGAGAACTAAGTGGATCTCTCACTGTGATTGACAGATGGAATGAATCTTGTTATTTGAAGTTTACAGCGGATAGGAGGTAAATATACATAAAATAAATATATCAGTAGAGAAAGTGACACGCCTGGGTTGGGGAAGACTCAGGAGCTGGGCAGCTACTAGTTGTTCTCTCTCTCTTCACTTCTCATTTCTTTTCACGGGGACAGATGGGAGCTGAGACCCAGACCCGTGGCCCTGGCGGTGTCATTTTAATAAACGAGGGTTGTTGACAGGGAAAGTCTGAGGGGAAAAATGGATATTCGTGACGTCACCTGTGGTATGCGGCCAGGGTGGCTGCCACTGCTTTGGAACCTCTGGAGACGGTGACCGGTAGCTTGAATGGCGTCACTCCCCGCAGGTAGAGCGTAGTCCCCAGGGCAGAGGAATGGTTCCCTCGGTTCATACCTTGGCAGATGTTCACTTGGTCGACAGTACCCTCGATGTTCCAGGTGGCCTCTGCGGCCGATAGTGGCCACCAATAAAAGTCTCACACACCACAGCTGCAGTTCTGTTACTTTTACTCAGGTGTTAAACATAGCTGCCAAGTGCATTCCTTGCCAGCCACCGGTATGCTCTTTGCTCTGGTGGTCTGTCTCTCTTCTAGCACTATAAGGAGTAGTTCTCTTCTGGGGTGAGTGCGACACTACTCTGCCCCCCAGGCTCTTAGCGCCTCTGCAGCACAGAGCTTAAGTACCGGCAGCCACGAGTGCTTATTTGTACCCTCTCCAGGGGCACTGTTGTCTAGTTCAGCCACCTTCCCCAAGTTGTGTTGGTTGTTCGGCCAAAGCTCCCATTAGAAGCCTAGGGCCTCCGGTTCAACGGTTTTGGCTTGCAGCATCCACACCATGTTCAGGGCCGGGTCCTTGTGTCCACCAACCCCTCTGTCTTGTCAGATTCAGGTGTACGGGAATAGCGGTCTCTTCCGCAACCCAAGGGCTCTTCTCTTCCTCTAACGGTCAGTCTTTCCCTCCTGTGGGCGAGCGTGGTTAGGCTCCAGCCAACAGGAGTTGGCACCACACCGCCTCTACACTCCCGACTACCACCTTCTACTGTCTACCCCTTACTCTGACACTTCCCTATCCCCTTATGTGAACCTGGATCCTCCCTTAGGGTCCACCCAATGTCCAAGGGCCTAAGGGTTGTGTACTGCGTGTGCGCTTTTTGGGCTCAACTGCACCATCCCAGCACCTGGAGAACAGGAGCACTACACTCCCTAACTGCAGGAGTGCAGTACCTCTGGTGGCGACTCATCCGGTAGGGCATCACATTAGCTTAGAGAAAGGAATTAGAAAATGATAGCAGTTATACATAGATTTTTGACCTGACAGATTCCCTTTAAAAATACTTACAAGTAACAAATTCAATGATTACAACAGTCCAAGTATACTGTGAAGCAAATTGTAATGCCTCAGTTAGCCTGCTTTCACATCACGTTTTTTTTTCCTGTCCGTGAGATCCTACTTTTTGTAGGATCCCACGGACGGGAACGGACAGCATCGGAGGTGACCTCCAGATGCTATTTTTGAGTCTAGGTCCATGATTGTCACGGACCCCGACACAGAAAACCCGAGCCTGCAAAGCGCAGGCAAGTCGGGCACTTTCACTCCCGCAATGTATATACAGTATATACATTGCGGGAGTGAACAAACAAAATTAAAAAAAACATCCTCACCTCTCCGACGGTGTCCTGCGCTTTCTCGCTCCTTAATGACCTGTCGTTGCCTGGCAACACGATCAGATGAGCGGTCATGTGAACGATTGGCTAATTGGCTTGTCACATGACTGCGCGGTTTAAATCTCCAGCGCGACGATCAATTTTGGCAGGCGCAGGATTTAAACCGCTCAGCTGATCGGTCACAAGACTGGCATCAGCTGAGCAGTTTAAATCCTGATTGATTGATTGGCGGGCGGGAGATTTAAACCACGTGGTCATGTGACAACCCGATCAGCTGATCGGTCACATGACCACTCAGCTGATCGGGTTGCCAGGCAATACCAGGTCCTTAAGCCCCAGGAGCGAGACAGCACGGGACACCACCGGAGAGGGGAGCATAATATTTTTTTATTTTTAACCCTTCAGTTACTTAATTTTACTCCCACAATGTATGTATATACATTGTTTTAGCATACTGAGCATGTTCAGTACACTAAAATCGGGTCTGGTAAACGATCCTGTGTTTTCACGGACCCGTGCTCCATATGCCCCCATGTTAATTGCCGCAGATCGGGTGGGATCCGATTCAGTCTAAATTGGTCCGTTGTGCCCAAAATCGGAGCAGTCTCCGATATTGGGCACAGGAAAAAATTGAACAGAATCGGATCCGATACAAATCGGATGGCAATAAGGCTAAATCCAATCTGATCTGTCGCCCATAGGGATATGTGGCACCCTGGCACCCTGTTGGGCACCACAGAACCCTTGGTACACGAATGGAGCAGTAACAGCAAGCAACACTCACAAACAAACAAAACACCTAACAACACCTTAGTACACACCTGTTTCACCCCAGGCCTCTAGGGGGAGTTCCGGGACAAATACGCAGTCTCAGAGGCATCCTCCTTTAGGTCATTCGGAAGGAGACGACCAGAGGGTTTATATCACCTTTTTTTTCTAAGTCTCCGTTCACACTGTCTGCCAAAGTGCTGGTAGATGGAAAAATTGAGACTGTACCAATGCTAGTTGATAGCAGAGTGGGAGTTGTTTTTATGGATTCTTGCTTTGCGCAGACTCATGGCTTGATCTGTTGCACCTTAGCAAGACCCATTCCCATCTCCACCATTGACTCAGTTCCGCTCAGCCAGAAGGTGATATCCCAAGTTGTACATAATGTGAACTTCAGCATAGGAACTCATCACTAGGAGTTCCTCTCTTGTTACATCTTGGAGAATTTACCAAACCCAATTGTCCTGGGTCTTCCTTAGCTGAGAAAATACAACCTGGTAATTGACTGGCGGGCCTGCAAGGTGGTTTGCTGGGGTACTGCCTGTGAGGGTACTTGCCAGGGTACTTCCATCTCTGCCGTGCTGGTGGCACGTTTACCTGTGGGTGGGGATGGAGTGCACACCACGCTCCCAACTCCTGGTGCCTCTGGGCATTGTCCTGGGAAGAGGGGCAGGAGAAGGATGGTTGTTTCTACTGTGCATCCCTAAAGAGGGAGTCCTGGGGTCCAGAGAGACACGCCTGGTACTTGCCTACATAAGCCTGCACCTTCTGACTGTGCCTGCATGTGTGGAAATAAACGTACAGGTCCAGACCTGAGTGTGAATGAGTATGTGTGTAGGTGTTGTCCAAGCACATCAGGTGGAGGCATGCTACTGGGGCTCCTAGTTCTAGGGATGTAGGCCTGTTTCGGATATCGGACATTTGCAATCCTGTGCTGTACCAACTTGGCCTACCCCCAGTTTTAGCAACCCATTAATGTCTTTCATATCTCGTGGCTTAGGGGATGTGGACTTTTGTTGGATGTGTCTTTTGTTGAGTCCGGAGGCCTCTCCTAAAAGAGGGGGGTACTATCACGCGCTTAGTTTGAGCTAACATTGCCAGATGCTGCTGTATGTGTTGTTTTCCTTTAAGGAATGCATGAGGTATTAGTGTGAAGGTCTTGCCTCTTGTGTTGTGCTCTAGAGCTGCACTCATTATGTTTAGCTGCTGGATGAGTGGTTGAAGTGTGATTCACCAGGAATCCCCACCCCCTGGCTTTAAATAGCCTTTCCTTTCCTCTGTCAGACGGCATTTATAGAGTTAGTTGGCTCTTGGTCATTGAGCTGAGAAGACATCTTGCTGCTGTGCTGAAGCCTCTCATGGAGTTCTATTGCTGTGGGAGAAGCTGTGATCCCCGACCCGTGGGTGGCGATAGCCTAGGGCTATGTATAGAGCTTAGGGTAAAGGGTGGAGGCTCAGAAGTCCTCACCATCAGAGGTACCTCAGAGATCAGGGCGAGCCAGGGACCCCAGCATCAGGGTTAGATTAGGCTCTCCTGACTCCCTTTGCCCACCACACCGTCAAGTTACCCGATTCCCTCACCTCCCAAGCGTCCCTAGGCCTTCTATGGTTGTTTCTTTGCAAAGCTCCAGCCTCATTACTTTGAATAATAGCTCACTGTCTGTGTGACATCAAACACCAGGCAAGAAAATCAGACAGTGAACAATCAATCAAGCTAAAGAGTCTGGTGCTGGGTGGATAACAAACCTTGGTCATCCTTATTTGAATATGTATGAAAATAGAAATCACTGCACAGTGTGCCAGTAGATAAAAGATATAAATAAGTCTATGGGTTTAAATTTCATTGACCTGCATACCCATATATATGTTTTTGGGATGAGGGGGTTGGTCTTACTGAAAGACCCCCTTTAAGAAGTAGGAGAGTTTGGAAACCAAAGCAACTCAATCATACAGTGGCCAACCATGTAAAACTACAGTGCATGGCCTTTGAGTACTTAGGAGCATAGGACATAAAAGTCACCAACGCTTTGCTGATTCACTAACAGTAGCATTTCAAACCTCCACTGACATTAACATCACTAAAAAATTGTACCTTAAGCTAAGCAGTTGTATGTAAGCCTTACATCACCAGAGAAATCTTAATGATTCAGCATAACAAGATGTTTTGGACCATTACATGCTTTGAACCATTACAACTTTGTGGCAACAGTTTAGAGAAGGCCATTTTCTGTTCCAGAATGGCTGTGCCCTAGTGCAGAAAGCAATATCCATGTGAAAGGGTGAGGACTATACCTGTTTGCTCCTGATCCTGAAGACGCCAATCGTGTTATATTATAATAGTGTGAAACATGTAATATATTAATCTATATAATGTAATGTGTCATGATAATGCAGTGTACAGTACTTAATGTGTTTATGTATAGAGTATAAGGTAATATGTGACATAGTATTAAAGGGAATCTGCAAGGTCAAAAATACATATGTAACAGATATCATTTTCTAATTCCTTTGTCTAAGGTCTCTCTATTCATGTGTTTCTATAAGAGTTAAAGCACAAAACACCTCCCCCCTCTCAACCCCCTCCCCAGCAACCTGCAGAAGCCGGAGATTCAGTGTAACTTCAGTACAGAGAGCAGGGACAGAATACAAGCTTGTGTAGGCATGGAGATTTAAATAACATTTACACACTCTTAGGAGTCAGGTCAATTACTTTAACAGCTGTCTGCTGGGTGTGCAGGTGCTTATAGCAAGAGAACTACAAAGGGTACATTACTGATTTTTACATATTCTTAAAGGTCTGCCCGAGCACTATTGAAGGGTACTATTCGTATCATACTGAAAAATGACCTGACAGAGTCCCTTTAAGATAAAACTAATGCATAGAGAATGTTTTATAGTAAGATAGTAAGCTTGTTCAGCTATCGACTGTATGGCAAGCAGTAGTTAAGTAGTGGGATCATCCCACTGAGGGTGAACTTAGTCTCTAGGCTTAGAGGAGAGATCCCATCTTAGGTTAGTTAGTTTAGTATGTATGGGAGTAGTTGTGTGCAAGCCATGCAGATTCCTTAGGTGACAATAAGTGGTTGTGTGTGGCAACTGTCAAACTTACATTGATGGACAGAGGGAAGAGAGCTCCTGGGAAGGACTTGAGAAAGAGGATGTACAGGGAACTACCTTCGTCCCTCTGTTATTTGTTCCAAGCCTGAACTCGACATTGGTTACCCTGTCAGTGTACTGTTGGCAGGTGTATGTGTCATCGGGAAGAAGCCCAATATGGGTCTGGGCGTACACGTCAGCATAGTGATGAACGTTAGAAGGGCCCAGTCGACAGTCATAACCGTTGTGTTAATGGGTCCCTGTGGGTGGGTCGTGATCTTGGGTCGAGAAGGGGACTAAATGACTGAATTGAAGGAGTGCAGTGTTAAGAATGTAGCGACCGGTGGCAAGGCTGCGGGTGTGTGTGTATGATCTTTCTCAACAGAATCCCCATACTCAGGTTTAACCGGTAATAACGTTTCTTTACTGTCAAACATGTTTATATCACAGTCAACCGAACTATATGCGCACTTGTATATATTAGAGTCTCTGGATCTTCACTTCTTCCGGGTACGCAGCAAGAAGAAGACAAAGAGAAAAAAACACAACAATGAAGGTATCTTTCCCTAACTTTCCCTAAAATCACGTACCAGTCTATCGCAGAAAAAGATGTCACTCCCACGTAGCAGGCCTGGGGATCTCACGATGACGGGTCCCGATGCAGCGCTGAATGGGGAAACTCCTCAGTCTTCTTGTTTGGTCTCCCTCCACAGGTAACGAAATTTTTCTTTTAATGTCTCTCCCAGTCTCAGGGCACACCGAGCAGCAGAAGGGAGCCCACAGCAGCACAGAAGTCTCTCTCGGTCTCGGGGGCACCTCGAGCAGCAGGAGGGAGATCACGGCAGTACAAATGGCTCCCTTATGTCGGTCACGGCCCCTGCACATGCACTCCGGGTGCTCGGCGGGCAAGGTTTTGCAGAGCGGCCAGAGTCACAGCACCAAAGTCCAGTGGCCCAGGATCAGGCACGGGGGCTTCTGCGGGGTGATTTTTCTGGTAAGGTGTAGCAAAGTAGCCCTCTTTCAACAGACATCCACAAGCAGGTCTTCCCTGGCTCAGCTCTGGATCTGCACTGACTTCCTGCTGCTCTCTCTTCCTGAGTAAACACATTTGCTGAAAAGGGAATTTCCCACTTCCCTGCGTTTGTTTCAGCACTTGTCCACAAGGGGCAGTAGCGGACTGTGCACAGTTCATTTCCATATCCATTTCTATGATACAATCTGAATTGCTCACCTCACTACATACCCCCCCCCCACTTAAAGGTTGAGAGTCCCTGTCAACAACCATCGGCTCCAAGGCAGTGATGGCTGTGGATATCACAGGGATTGATCTTCGGCGGAGTAGGGACCTCTGTTGGGGGAAACCGTCATCCCCCCGTTCACTTTCGCTCCCTTGTTCAGGGCTCACAATATCTCCAATAAACTCAGTCACGTTTTCTACCCGGGGAGAGTAGGATCGCCGGCGGTAGCGGCGCCGGTTGGGGGCAAATCTGCTTCCTTTAACGGGAACACCCCCAGGACCGGTGACGTCGGCGGCCTCTGTACCCCTCTCTCCCTTCACAACATCAAACTGTACCACCTCCCCATCACCAACGCTGCGGAGGCACTTACGAGGATTGTTACGCTTTATGGCAGTCTGATGTACAAACACGTCATCCTTTGTGTCATTCCTGTTGATGAAGCCATACCCATCGCGGACATTAAACCACTTCACCGTCCCCTGGACCCGAGTGGCCAGCACTTGCTTATCGGTCTGGCTCTGTCTCTTCACACCCTTTTCCCTGATCTCCCCTGCCGAGCGAGCCGCTTTGGCGGGGGCGTCTAGTTTAAAGGTGGCTGCTGTTGTGGGGCATAACTTGCTGGTTCTGGTATATCGGACCACGGGTGGAGGATGCGGACAACGGTTTGCCCTATGGCGGGGGTCGCCGCATGTCCAGCACCTTCCCATAGGCCGGCTGGGTTGCTGTCTCGCTTGTCTGTCCGCCTGTTGGTGTAGCATGAGCTGTAGCTGTAGTATCTGTTTCTGCAACTCTGCTACTATCTGCTTCAATTCTTCCGTGTCACTGTTCGGAGTGCTGGCACCGGATATGGACCTGCAGGCCGTAGTATAAGTCTGGTTATAAGCTACTACCGGGAGGAGATTCTGTTGATCACACATCCTGCCGACTACGCCAGATGTAGCGACTCGTGGCAAGGCCGCGGGTGTGTGTGTATGATCTTTCTCAACAGAATCCTCATACTCAGGTTTAACCGGTAATAACGTTTCTTTACTGTCAAACATGTTTATATCACAGTCAACCGAACTATATGCGCACTTGTATATATTAGAGTCTCTGGATCTTCACTTCTTCCGGGTACGCAGCAAGAAGAAGACAAAGAGAAAAAAACACAACAATGAAGGTATCTTTCCCTAACTTTCCCTGAAATCACGTACCAGTCTATCGCAGAAAAATATGTCACTCCCACGTAGCAGGCCTGGGGATCTCACGGTGACGGGTCCCGGTGCAGCGCTGAAGAGGGAAACTCCTCAGTCTTCTTCTTTGGTCTCCCTCCACAGGTAACGGAATTTTTCTTTTAATGTCTCTCCCAGTCTCAGGGCACACCGAGCAGCAGAAGGGAGCCCACAGCAGCACAGAAGTCTCTCTCGGTCTCGGGGGCACCTCGAGCAGCAGGAGGGAGATCACGGCAGTACAAATGGCTCCCTTATGTCGGTCACGGCCCCTGCACATGCACTCCGGGTGCTCGGCGGGCAAGGTTTTGCAGAGCGGCCAGAGTCACAGCACCAAAGTCCAGTGGCCCAGGATCAGGCACGGGGCTTCTGCGGGGTGATTTTTCTGGTAAGGTGTAGCAAAGTAGCCCTCTTTCAACAGACATCCACAAGCAGGTCTTCCCTGGCTCAGCTCTGGATCTGCACTGACTTCCTGCTGCTAGGGATGGGCGAATCTACTCGCTAGGACTCGTTACTCGGCGAGTAGTAAGGGACTCGCAGGACTCGGTACTCTGCGAGTTTCCCAGTGATTACTCGCACGAGTCCAATGCAAATCAATATCAATCCTAGTTTTGTCAGAAACGCTGACAAAACTAGGATTGCCATTGTTTGCATTAGACTCGTGCGAGTAATCACTGGCTACTGTGCCAGTGATAGCAGGGAAACTCGCAAAGTAACTGCTGTTTCTTTGCGGAGCCGAGTCCAGCTGTCTTCTCTGTGCAGCTCCAGGGTCCTAGAGCCCACCTGCTCACAGACATGATGTAGCAGTGCTGAGATTGTTCTCAGTCTGCTCATTCCCTGTGCATAGACATCTATCTATTCACAGGGATGAGCAGAGAGGACATCGCGTTTTGGACTACGTCGGACGGAAGAGGATTTTTTTAATTAAAGATGGAGTCCCTAATGGCTTTTTTTTTATTTCAAATAAAAATTTTTCTCTGTGTTTTTTTAACCCTTTATTGGAGATTCTTAGTGGCTGGGTCAAATGTGGCCTGACATTAAGAATCTCGGGCTTAATACCAGCTTGTATAACAAAGCTGGTATTAACCCCTTTATTACCCAGCGTGCTACCGCCACCAGGGCCGCTGGAAGAGCGGGGTTCAGCGCCAGAGGATGGCGCTTCAATGAACGTGCCATCTTCTGGGGCGGCTGCGGGCTGCAATTTGCAGTGGGGGGTGCCCAGAAAGCTTGGGCATCCCTGCGCTGTGGATTCCAGCCCCCAGCTGCTTAGCTGTACCTGGCTAGACATAGAAATTGCGCGGAGCCCCATGCATTTTTTTAAAATTATTTCATGAATTTCAGAGTCAGAGTCTCAGAGTCAGAGTCAGAATCTCAGAATTTCATGAAATAATTTTAAAAAAATGCGTGGGGCTCCGCGCAATTTCTATGTCTAGCCAGGTACAGCTAAGCAGCTGGGGGCTGGAATCCGCAGCGCAGGGATGCCCAAGCTTTCTGGGCACCCCCCGCTGCAAATTGCAGCCCGCAGCCGCCCCAGACGATGGCGCGTTCATTGAAGCGCCATCCTCTGGCGCTGAACCCCGCTCTTCCAGCGGCCCTGGTAGCGGTGGCACGCTGGGTAATAAAGGGGTTAGGGCCAGCTTTGTATTATCAGCTGGCCCTAAGCCCGAAATTCATGGCGGTCACGCCAATATTAGACATGACCGCCATGAATTTCTATTAAATTGTTTTAAAAAAACACAACACAAAGAAAATTTTTTATTAGAAATAAAAAAAAAAGCCATTAGGGACTCCATCTTTAATTAAAAAAATCCTCTTCCGTCCGACGCAGTCCAAAACGCGATGTCCTCTCTGCTACATCCCCTGTGCATATATATAGATCTCTATGCACAGGGAATGAGCAGACTGAGAACAATCTCAGCTCTGCTACATCATCTCTGTGAACAGACATTCATGTCTGTACACAGGGAATGAGCAGACTGAGAACAATCTCAGCACTGCTACATCAGGCAGCAGGCGGGCTCTAGGACCCTGGAGCTGGGGCAGCCAGAACACAGAGAAGACAGGATCTTATCTGTGCGAGTCAGCGATTACTTACAAAGTAAACGAGCAATGCAAATAAATGACAAAACTAGGATTGCTTCAGGCTGAAGCTTCCGAGACACATCTGCGATTTGTAAATCTCACACTACTTGCTATTACTCGCTTCCCCATTCATTAACATTGGACTCGCTAGACTCGCAACGAGTAGCGAGTCCTGGGCTCGGACTCGCTAGAGTCAAGCGATTCCGAGTAATTTAGGATTCGCCCATCACTACCTGCTGCTCTCTCTTCCTGAGTAAACACATTTGCTGAAAAGGGAATTTCCCACTTCCCTGCGTTTGTTTCAGCACTTGTCCACAAGGGGCAGTAGCGGACTGTGCACAGTTCATTTCCATATCCATTTCTATGATACAATCTGAATTGCTCACCTCACTACATACCCCCCCCCACTTAAAGGTTGAGAGTCCCTGTCAACAACCATCGGCTCCAAGGCAGTGATGGCTGTGGATATCACAGGGATTGATCTTCGGCGGAGTAGGGACCTCTGTTGGGGGAAACCGTCATCCCCCCGTTCACTTTCGCTCCCTTGTTCAGGGCTCACAATATCTCCAATAAACTCAGTCACGTTTTCTACCCGGGGAGAGTAGGATCGCCGGCGGTAGCGGCGCCGGTTGGGGGCAAATCTGCTTCCTTTAACGGGAACACCCCCAGGACCGGTGACGTCGGCGGCCTCTGTACCCCTCTCTCCCTTCACAACATCAAACTGTACCACCTCCCCATCACCAACGCTGCGGAGGCACTTACGAGGATTGTTACGCTTTATGGCAGTCTGATGTACAAACACGTCATCCTTTGTGTCATTCCTGTTGATGAAGCCATACCCATCGCGGACATTAAACCACTTCACCGTCCCCTGGACCCGAGTGGCCAGCACTTGCTTATCGGTCTGGCTCTGTCTCTTCACACCCTTTTCCCTGATCTCCCCTGCCGAGCGAGCCGCTTTGGCGGGGGCGTCTAGTTTAAAGGTGGCTGCTGTTGTGGGGCATAACTTGCTGGTTCTGGTATATCGGACCACGGGTGGAGGATGCGGACAACGGTTTGCCCTATGGCGGGGGTCGCCGCATGTCCAGCACCTTCCCATAGGCCGGCTGGGTTGCTGTCTCGCTTGTCTGTCCGCCTGTTGGTGTAGCATGAGCTGTAGCTGTAGTATCTGTTTCTGCAACTCTGCTACTATCTGCTTCAATTCTTCCGTGTCACTGTTCGGAGTGCTGGCACCGGATATGGACCTGCAGGCCGTAGTATAAGTCTGGTTATAAGCTACTACCGGGAGGAGATTCTGTTGATCACACATCCTGCCGACTACGCCAGATGTAGCGACTGGTGGCAAGGCCGCGGGTGTGTGTGTATGATCTTTCTCAACAGAATCCCCATACTCAGGTTTAACCGGTAATAACGTTTCTTTACTGTCAAACACATTTGCTGAAAAGGGAATTTCCCACTTCCCTGCGTTTGTTTCAGCACTTGTCCACAAGGGGCAGTAGCGGACTGTGCACAGTTCATTTCCATATCCATTTCTATGATACAATCTGAATTGCTCACCTCACTACAAGAAGAAAAAAAGAGGATGGACTAGCAACAGCAGTGATATCAGAAGTTATGAAGTAGCTCAAGGGAATAGTGTGCCTGAGGCCCCAACCACACACTGCTTTTTTTGCTGCGTATTTTTAAGCACAAGCTCATCACAAACCAGGAGTGGGTGATTAAACATATAAGTGGAGCACTTGTTTCTATTAGACCTTTCCTCTGAGTGTGCCACTCCCGATTTTGATTGTTCCACTCCTGGCTTTTTTTGAGCTTGTGCGTAAATATACGCAGCAAAAAAAGCAGTGTGTGAATGGGGCCTTAAAACCAAATTGTTTCAAAGACTTGTTCAAATGTGGTGCTCACAGTATCAGTATGTTCGTGGTGCTGTGCAGAACATTCAGTAAAAGATTGTTAAAAAAGAACTTTGAATCTGTGTCAGTGCTTCCCCAGGAGATAGATCCTAGCTAGTGATAAGGTCTAAATCTAGGTATGGCTTACACCCAGAAAAACCACACACCCAGCCAGGATCACCACAACCAAAACACTCTTGTTCTGTGGGAATCGCTAGGGCACAGACTAGAGGAGGAGTCCTTAAGCCACAAGCCACCCTCACACTTAAATGTATGGTTCTGTAGTTTAGTGTGGAAAAACATGACTACAAAAGCCTTACCCAGAATTACATGAAATATCTTTTTAATTAACTAATATGCGACTCATGCCCTCAAGCCTAACATTGGTGTCTGACATCACAAATGCTCTACTGGATGAATGGACTAAAATTTCCATGGACACTTTCCAAAATATTGTAGAAAGCTTTCCCAAAAGAGTGGAAGATGTTGTACCTGTAACATGGGGATCCATTCTATAGTAACATCTATTGATTTAGAATGGGATTTCATAAAATCTATGTAGGTGTCACATGTAGGTGTCCCTTTATTTTTTCCACATAATGAGTCTTAATTTTTGGTGGAATTGCCCAAACAGAAAGCTTTTACAGGATGAAACGTTTCCTTCAGTTACACAGACTCCACTTTTTTTAATGCTGCTCATAAATATCCAACTGTCCCACATGAAAACATATATAAAGACTCTTCCAAATGGCTTCAACTATAATAACTCTAAAAGGGGTTTCACAAAATTGTAAGTGATCCCTGATACACAAGAAATGGTTTCAACAGCTGAGACCCATATCAAACACAAGAACAGGTGTAATTTAGCCATCTATGGGACAGGCCCCAGACGAGAGAGAAAAGGAGAGAAAAAGAGAGAGAGAGATCTGAATGATCCTAACAGAAATTGGTCTGGTAGGAGCAGTGCATTTGTTCTTAGCATGCTCAGTACCATAAACCGGATCCAGGAAACAATTCTTTTTCTTTCCCAGATCCGGCGCCATAGACCCCATGTTAAGTGCTCTGGACCGGACTGGATTCGTTTCTGTCCGGTGTGCCCAAAAATGGTGCAGTCTCCAATTCTGGGGACGGGAGAAAACAGGACAAAAACGAATCCGGGAACGAATTCACACAAACAGATGGACATATATGACCAATCCGGCACAATAGGGATACATGGGAGGTAAAAACGAATCCAGGCCTCTCCATTTCAAAACAGGTAGACCAGGATCCCCAAAAACATGTTGTTAAAGGGAACCTGTCACCAGGTTTTTGCAACCTAATCTGAGAATAGCATAATATAGGACCCGAGATCCTGATTCCAGCCATGTGTGACATACTGGGCTTCTCAGTATAGTTTTGATAAAATAACTGTTTAACCCCTTCATGACCCAGCCTATTTTGACCTTAAAGACCATGGCATTTTTGTCAATTCTGACCAGTGTCCCTTTATGAGGTAATAACTCTGGAACGCTTCAACTGATCCTAGCGATTCTGAGATAGTTGATAGTTTTTGTGACATATTGTGCTTCATGTTAGTATTAAATTTAGGTTGATAATTTTTGCGTTCATTTGTGACATAAATGAAAAATTTGGCAAAAATTTTGAAAATTTCACAATTTTCAAATTTAGAATTTTTATTCTGCTAAACCAGAGTTATGTGACACAAAATAGTTAATAAATAACATTTCCCACATGTCTACTTTACATCGGCGCAATTTTGGGAAAAAAAATGTTTTGTTTGGTAGGAAGTTATAAGGGTTCAAAGTTCATCAGCAATTTCTCATTTTTCCAGCAAAATTTACAAAACCATTTTTTTAATGACCACATCCCATTTGAAGTCCCGGTGAGGGGTGTACATGACAGAAAACACCCAAAAGTGACACCATTCCAAAAACTGCACCCCACAAGCTACTCAAAGCTACACTCAAGAAGATTATTAACCCTTCAGTTGCTTCACAGGAACAAAAGAAATGTGGAAGGAAAAAATGGACATTTTAATTTTTCTATCAAAAATGTTCTTTTAGCCTCAATTCTTTCATTTTCACATGGGCAACAGGATAAAATGGGTCCTAAAATTTGTTGGGCAATTTCTTCTGAGTACACTGATACCTCATATGTGGTCATAAACCACTGTTTGGGCGCACGGCAGGGCCCGATAGGGAAGGAGCGCCATTTGACTGTTGGAGCGAATTTTAAATTCAAAAAGTGAAATGGCGTTCCTTCACTTCTGAGTCCTGCCGTGCGCCCAAACAGTGGTTTATAACCACATATGAGGTATCTGTGTACTCAGAAGAAATTGCCCAACAAATCTTAAGATGGATTTTATCCTGTTGCCCATGTGAAAAAATTTAGACTAAAAGAAAATATTTGTGAAAAAAAATACTTTTTTCATTTTTACGGATCAATTTGTGAAACATCTGGGGGTTCAAAGTGCTCACCACCCATCCAGATATGTTTCCTGGGGGGTCTAGTTTTCAAAATGGGGTCACTTGTGGGGGAGCTCCAAAGTTTAGGCACACAGGGCTCTCCAAACCCAACATGGTGTCCTCTAACAATTTGAGCTAATTTTCCATTCAAATTGTTAGTGGTCACCATGTCGCGTTTGGAGAATCCCTTTGTGCCTAAACATTGGAGCTCCTCCACATGTGACCCCATTTTGGAAACTAGACCCCCCAAGGAATGTATCTAGATGTATTGTATAGTGAGCACTTTGAACCCCCAGGAGCTTCACACATTGATCTGTAAAAATGAAAAAAGAAACTTTTTGTGGAAAAAAAAGTACTTTTTCATTTTTATGGATCAATTTGTGAAGCACCTGGGGGTTCAAAGTGCTTACTATGCATCTCGATAAGTTCATTGGAGGGTCTAGTTTCTAAAATGGGGTCACTTGTGAGGGAGCTCCAATGTTTTGACACACAGGGGCTCTCCATACGCGACATGGTGTCCACTGACAACTGTAGCTAATTTTTCATTCAACTTATTAGCGGACACCATGTCGCGTATGGCGAGCCCCTGTGTGCCACCAGCATAAGGGCAACTGGAAGAGTTGGGGTACAGCACCAGAAAATGGCACCTCTAATTAAAGAGCTATTTTCTGGGGTGGCTGTGGGTTGCAATTTGCAGCGTGAGGGGCCCACAATGGATGTTTCTCTCCACACTGTGGATTCCAGCCCCCCAACTGCCAAGTTGTACCTGGCTGGCAACCAAAAATATGACAAAGTTACATGTCATTTTATTTGTAGAAGTAATAAAAAAAATTAAGTGGAGCTCCGCCATATTTTTGGTCCAGCTAGGTACAACTTGGCAGCTATGGATTGCCACCAACCCACAGCTGCCTCATTCTACCTGGCTGGCAACCAAAAATACAGCAGAGCCCTTTTTTTCTTTTTTTCTAGAACTAATTCTAGAAAAAAAAATGGCGTGGGGCTCCGCCATATTTTTGGTCCAGCCAGGTACAACTAGGCAGCTGGGGGCTGGAATCCTCGGCATGGAGAGGCCCAAGCGTTCTGGGCCCCCCATGCTGCGAATTGCAGCCCGCAGCCGTCCCAGAAAATGGCGCATTCACTGAAGCGCCATTTTCCAGCGCTGTACCCAAACTCTTCCAGTTGCCCTGGTGCCGGTGGCAAACTGGGTAATAAAGGTGTTAATGCCAGATTTTTCATTGGCAGCTGGCACTAAGCCCTAGATTCATAATGTCGGGCCAATGTTAGACCCGGCCATTAGGAATCTCTAGTAAATAGTAAAAATAAATACACCAGAGAAAAATCTTATTATTTGAAAAAAAAAACACAAACAAAATTCGGACTCCATCTTTATTATAAAGATCCGATGTAGTCCACAACAAAGGTCCCACAACGCTCGATCGCCTTCGACGCAGTCCACAACGAAGGTCCCACGACGCTCGATCGCCTCCGACGTAGTCCACAGCGAAGGTCCCACGACGCTCGATCGCCTCCGACGTAGTCCACAACGAAGGTCCAACAATGCTCGATCACCTCTGCTCAATACAGAGACTGCAGCAAGGGATTAAGTGTCCTCTTCTTACAGTCTCTGGGGTCAGAGTTATGGTGCACTGTATGGCAATGATCTGTCATACAGTGCACCATGACTATGATCCCAGAGACTACAACAAGAGGACACTTGATCCCTTGTTGCACCCATCCACCCATGTATGCACCCATCATCCACGCATCCACGCACACATTCATACATCCATGCACGCACACATCCATGCACGCTCACATCCACGCACGCACACATTCATCTATGCACATATCCATGCACGCACACATCCACGCACGCTCACATTCACGCACGCACACGCACGCACACATCCACGCATGCACACATCCACGCACACATCCACGCACGCACACATCCACGCACACACACATCCACGCACGCTCACATCCATGCACGCACACATCCAGCCATGCACACATCCACACACGCTCACATCCACGCATGCACACATCCATGCATGCACACATGCACGCACACACACATCCACACACGCACACATCCACATACGCTCACATCCACGCATGCACACATCCACGCACGCTCACATCCATGCACGCTCACATCCATGCACGCACACATCCAACCACGCACACATCCACACACGCTCACATCCACGCATGCACACATCCACGCACGCGTCCACGCGCACACATCCACGCACGCTCACATCTATGCACGCACACATCCACGCACGCACACATCCACGCACGCACACATCCATCCATGCACACATCCACACACACACACATCCATCCATGCACACATACACGCACACATCCAGGCACGCTCACATCCACGCATGCACACATCCACGCACGCATCCACGCACACACATCCACGCACACGTCCACGCATGCTCACATCCATGCACGCACACATCCACGCACGCTCACATCTATGCACGCACACATCCACGCACGCACACATCCACGCACGCACACATCCATCCATGCACACATCCACACACGCACACATCCATCCATGCACACATCCACACATCTAGGCACGCTCACATCTACGCACACAAACATCTATGCACGCTCACATCCACGCAAGCATCCATCCATCCATGCACACATCCACGCATGCGTCCATGCAGGGACACGTCCGCGCACGCACACATCCACGCACGCTCACATCCACACACGCACACATCCACACACGCACACGTCCACGCACACGTCCACGCACGCACATATCCACGCATGCTCATGTCCACACACGCACATGTCCGCGCATGCACCCCCCATCCATCTATTCATTCATCCATGCACACATCCATCCATCCATTCACCCATGCACCCATCCATCCATTCACCTATGCACCCATCCATCCATCCATTCACCCATGCACCCATCCATCCATCCATCCATTCATCCATTCACCCATGCACCCATCCATCCATTCACCCATCCATCCATTCATTCATTCATTCATTCATACATACTTACCTCCCTCTCGATCCACCGATGAGGAGGAGAAGCCCAGGAGAGGAGGCGGGGCCCACATCAACCGCAGCAGAGGAGGCGCAGCGGCAGGTGCATCGGCGTGTGGAGCCTGCCGGAAGAGGTGAGGGGGGCCAGGACACAGGGCCCAGAGGTGGGGGGCTGCCCGGGGGAAGCCGATGAGCAGCACAGGAGAGGGCTGTAGAGTCTGACCGGCAGGCGCACCCGCAGGTGCAGCCCGCTGGCAGATACATAATAATAGAGGGGGATGGGCGTTGTGGTTTTGGGATGGGGGGCCCTGCTGAGTCATAGAGTGAGAGGGGGTTGAGGAGGGGGAGGGCACTTGCCAATCAGCCCCTCCAGATCTGATTGGAGAGCTCCAATTCGATCTGGAGGGGTGAATCCCTCTGGTTCGCTTTGATCGGCAGTTTCATTTTCAAACTGTCAATCAGAGAGACTTTAGTCACGGGGGGGCTAAGCCAACCAACCTGGCCTAAAGTATAGGTTGTCACTTAGCTGCGGCTATATTAACCTTTTAGTGACCCCGGTTAATAGAGCCGCAGGAAGGGAAACCCGCGATGACGCAGCATATGCGTCATGGGTCGGGAAGGGGTTAATCAGCTGGAGATTATTCTTAGCAGTCTACTTGGCATGCTGCCAGGTAGCCTGGCATATTCACACACTGCTAAATCTGCAACAGAGAAAACACTAATTTTATCAAAATGACTGCAAGCAGCTCAGTAAATGACACATCGCTGGAATCAGGGTCTCTATTTCTACATTATGCTGCTCCCAGATGGAATGGCATAAACCTTGTGACATGTTCCCTTTAAGCTAGCCTATAGCAGCATACAGTATTTTATTATGACAGTTTACTATTTCAGTTGCAATGTATGTAACCGGATTCCAGATAACAAATTATGCTATCACAGTGAGTAGTGAAAATGACAAACAAAACGGTAATACAATAGATCAGCAGTTTTGTGTTTAGCAAAATGTACACTTACTGCGACAGAAAGGTTCCAAAAATTTTGACCAATTTCCATCAGCATCACAGGTTGCAATATTACTTATAGACGGAATTAAAATAAAGCCTGCTGAACAAGAATAATTTACTTTGTCCCCTTCATTGTAGGTATTGTTATCAGCATTGGGTACAGCATACATCAGAGATGGTGGCTTTGGACAAGTACCTGTTTTGAGATATAACCAATACAGTTAAAATGTTACTCAATTACTTTAGCGACAAAAACAACATAGTTTATAGTTGCACACATATTAGTTGTCAAGCAGCATTTCATCAACAAAGCAAGTAGCATTTTCTACATATACAAATTGTTTATTTTATTGCATCACTGAACTAAAATTATATTTAGGGAACATATTGTGATGCAAATGGGGATACCAAATACTTTGGGGGTTTTGTATTTGTTTTTATAAAATAACATTTATTTAAAAAATAAATTTAATAAAATACTTTTCAATATTGATCACTTACAGTAAAGAACACTCCTTTTAAACCAGGGGTCTCAATCACAGGGCCAGAATGTCGTATGCAACCCCTGAGGCTGTCATTTTTGGCCTGTAGGACACTGGAGCTCCTGAGACATTTTGAGGACAGCAAAGAGCAAGCCCAATATAGAGCACTCCAGCAACTCTTAAGGTCCTCACTCTGAAGCAAAATGTTTCAAAGAGCAGTATATGGGAGAAGAGGTGTCTAATTCCTGGTGGTAGGTGAATATGGAGAGGATAATGTTGTTTTATTTTTTCCCAACACCCTTTGTACAACTAAATGGAACTCACAACCATCCCGCATTCAGCAAGACTGTCCTGATTTGAGATTTAATCCTGCTGTCCTGGCACATAAGGGATTTTATCCTGATTTCCACTCAGTCTTTATTCTGGCTCTGTACCTTCTCCTCGGGTGTGGGCTCAGGATATACTGTACATAACTTAATTAAACAACTACCTTACTTTCTTGAGATCTGGTCTCTTCAAGAATCATACCCATGTATCTCTAGCTATGAGCAACAGTCCACAATGAAGAAGATATGACAATTTGGTAATCTTCATGCTACTGTCACGCCATGGACTAGGAAGACTCAAAGTTAAATAAAAACACCGGGGAAAGGCTCCCCTGATCTGTCCCTCAACTACTGAGATCCTGTGCTGTTCCTTATATCAGAGGTACGCCTGAAGGTGGCGAGGTCTGAGCCACCAGCGTAACCCCATCTCATGAGACACGATAGAATAACACCCCTTCTCCCCACCCAAAGGAACAGAGAAAACGCAAAATAATTACTACTTAAAGATGCTGCTTAATTCCAGACAGCAACAGGGAAAACTGCACCGGTTTGGCTGATCTCCACAGCAGTTGCTCACACACATCCACACTCCAGGCTTGTAGAAGTCAGAATGAGCTATTGACTAGAGATGAGCCACCACCCTAGTGTTCTAATTCAATTCGGTTCGCCGAATTGGGCGTTTGTTCATCGAATGTTTGTCAAACACCGTCAAATCCCATTGAAAACAATGGCAGCCAAACACAAAAACATACAAACATAGAAAACACATAGAAACCGCTTCTAAGGTGTCCAAGAGGTGACAAACTACTCAGAAGATACAACAAACATATGGAAAAGTGACAAGCACATATAAAAATGCAAAAAGAAAAGAGATAGATGAGTAAAAGGGGGAGCAGACACAGATATAGGCATGTCATGCCCTTCCAAAATCAGTTTTTACTACAGTAGTTGTAAGGCATCATGCACACAATGAGTAGTTGTTGAGTTTTACTTCAGTATCTGTGATGGTGGGGTTACACGTCCCGATATCGCGGCGATATCGGAGGCAATGGCGCGGCAGCGCGCATTTTTTCAGCCCTTTTCCCGATATCGCATCGCCGGTTTACACGCTGCGATATCGGGAAACAACGTCCCTCCGATGTGTACGCCCACCAACCCAGTAACGACCATTTAACATGGGAGTTAATGGGTGAGGTGCGAGTACACATCGGAGTTGGGCTGTCACACGCTGCGATGCTGCTACAACGGCCATGCGATATCGGGGAGTTGAATAGCTCTGCTATTCAACTCCGATATCGTTTTGGCATCGTTCCAGCATCGCGTTGTACGCTCAAACTGTACAACGCGCACACGATATCGGGTCCAACTCGCGACCCACGTGACTTTTTGTCGGAGTTGGGTCGGAGTTGGACGCCGATATCGCGGCGTGTAAACCCACCATGAGGCCACGTGAAGAAGATGAGTATTTGGTGAGTTTTACTTCAGTATCTGGAAAGCCATGTGCAGACGATGATTATTTGGTGCATTTCACTTCAGTATCTGGAAGGCCATGTGCAGATGATGATTATTTGATGTGTTTCACTTCAGTATCTGTAAGGACATGTGCAGATGATTATTTGGTGCGTTTCACTTCAGTATCTGTAAGGCCATGTTCAGACGATGATTATTTGGTGTGTTTTACTTCAGTATCTGTAAGGTCATGTGCAGATGATGATTATTTGGTGTGTTTCACTTCAGTATCTGTAAGGCCATGTGCAGACGATGATTATTTGGTGCGTTTCACTTCAGTATCT
Source organism: Allobates femoralis (assembly GCA_033576535.1). Lineage (NCBI taxonomy): Eukaryota > Metazoa > Chordata > Amphibia > Anura > Aromobatidae > Allobates > Allobates femoralis. The sequence continues at coordinate 235,225,237 of JARQOC010000002.1, forward strand.
GTAAAGCCATGTGCAGATGATAATTATTTGGTGTGTTTCACTTCAGTATCTGTAAGGCCATTTGCAGATCATGATTATTTGGTGCGTTTCACGTCAGTATCTGTAAGGCCATGTGCAGATGATGATTATTTGGTGCGTTTCACGTCAGTATCTGTAAGGCCATGTGCAGATGATGATTATTTGGTGGGTTTCACTTCAGCATCTGTAAGGCCATGTGCAGATGATGATTATTTGGTGCGTTTCACTTCAGCATCTGTAAGGCCATGTGCAGATGATGATTATTTGGTGCGTTTTCCCTTAGTATCTGGAAGGCCTTGTGCAGGCGATGAGTATTTGGTGCGGTTTTGAATGCAGCATCTGGAAGGTCTCGTGCACACGCTGAGCATTGTGTCATATTTAGGGGACTACAACAAGAGTCTCCATTTTTCCCAAACATTTGGGCTCAGACACCACTTCAGTGGCATCAATTGCCCCACAGTTGCAACCTGGAAATGGTTGGTGAGGTGACTTTCATGCAGCACATTCCAAAATGCACAAGCCTTTAGTCTCCCAATGTTATCTGTAAGATTTGTCACCAAAATGTAAGTAGCGGCCAAAAAATCTAGGTAATTATGAAGACAGCAGGAGAAGGGGCTGCTGTCCAAGTCTTGCCATCCCCACGAGTTGTGCGTCTGCGTCAATCCTCTGTATGTAGACGTTCCTCCACTGCTTCTGCCTCCTCAACCTCATCTCGGTCCTCCACCTGCACCCAAAGCCTGTCTGGTAATGCCACCCGCGTACAATGAATTCTAAACACCTCCTTACTATGATGGCAGCAGGGCTCAACAGCATTTACCTTGAAATGTATGGGAAATGTGAGTCACACAGCTGAGGAGATGTGGCCTGCTGTGGAGACCGAGTTTCATCAATGCTTGTGTCCACTGAACCTGCAGCCAGGGAAGGCCGTGTGCGACAATGCTGCAATGGTGGGTGCAGCCAGCCTCGGACTGCTCTGGCGGGTAACCGGGTAAAACTCATGGTAGGCCCTCAGGTCTAGAGGCGGCCCTGCCCACCTAGCTCCGCCTCTCACTACCCCCTGCTAAGCAGAACAGGCCGAGCAGGGTCCGATCCATGCGACCGTGCGAGTGCACATACAACCAGGGCCAGCGTCAGCACCTGGCACACCCGGGCAAGAGCTGGGACCCTGGTCTGCTGGGGAAGCCCACCGGGTCCCTGGCACTGTGAAATTTGCCCCTGACGCCCCCTGAGCACAGTGCACTGTTACCCCACTCTCCCTCCTAACGTGAGCAGAGCTGCTGATCCAGCGTCTGAGTCTGACAATAATGTAATGTCCCCTGAGCAGATAGCGGGGGACAACATGGCAACACAGGCTGATTTATATTACTCATAGCAGTCTAATTTTAGTTATGGGTTGCCATACACTTAGGGCTAGTGTATGGCAACAGGTGTTGGTTGGCTGGAGTTCAGCCAATGGTCAGGCCTGGGGGTCAGTGTGTACTGATTGGCCAAAGCTGTTGGTGGGCACTGTGAGGCTATAAGTAGGTCACTTTTCTGTCAGAGGGTCAGTCAGACCTCTGACAGAATTGAAGATGGATAACCTTTTGGCTGAGCTTTTGTCCAGGGCTGGTCAGCCAGGCAGTGAGGCCTGGTTGCGATCATGCTTATCACTTCTACCGCCCGACACCTGTAATATCCCAGCCGCTGTAGGTTCAGCAGTGGAGCCTCTGTCCTCTCATAGTGTGGACCCGCTGCCAGCTGACGGGCGCAGCCTCCGCACTCACCGGAGGGCCAGCGCATGCTATTCTCCTTCTTCCCCGCAGCAGCGGGGAATTGGTGCTTCACACAGGATGGCCGGCTCCAGGAAGAAGAAATCGGCAGCGCGAGGAGGCCCTGGTTCTCGTGAGAAGACGCGGGTAAGCAGTGTTGGCGCCCCCTCCAGGCAGTCTAGAAAGCGGTCACGCCGGTGGCCCCGGGAACTTTGAACTGTCAGTGGGAGCTACTGGGCACAGCAGGAGCCAGCCACTGGATCCTCCAGGCCCGGAGCCGGTCTCTGTTAACTCTGTGCAATTTGCTCCATTGGATTTATCTGCTTGGTACCGGGATATGGGCCCCAGTGCTTTGACAGGTGCAGCAAGTATATCTGTTGCAGCTTCACCTTTTGCTCCTGGTTCAGTTTTTGCTAGTCACCCCGTTCCAGTACTGACTTTGCCGGGGGTGCCCTCCCTGCCCCTTCCTCCCACTTCCAGGCCGGATGATGCTCGCCGGGTATGGTCTTCTTCGGACCCGTCGTCTGAGGAAGAACTCGCCTGCGGATCAGCCTCTCTTCAGGTTTTCCCTCCTGCTGCTCCTGATTTCCGACCGGTATCTGGAGCACCTTCAGCTGCAAGCTCGTCATGGTGAGACTGTACCTTATTCACTTCCACAAGTTAAACTTGATGATATTAAGTCGTTGGTGGCCAAAGCCGTTGCTGAAGCCCTTGCGTTATCTGATAAGTCTAGCGCGAAGGGGGTGGGGGCGTCGGCTGAACATACGGATGTACGGTCAGCTGCTGTGTCTGACCTCGCATTTAAGGAAGCGCTTGTCTGTGAGGTTTCCTCTCTCGGGTTCCATCTTCTGCTTACTGTTAAAGAGAAAATTTGGAACCGCGAATATGTCGACATTTTTTCTCTCCTTCCAATGTCTAGGGAGCATCCCGTTAGGGGTGAGAGAAAAGATGACAAATTTGAACACGACTCAGACAAGCGTAAACCGTTTAAATCTTTTCATAATTGAGTACAAGCGTTCGCTATTTTTTCCGCGGTGCTGGGCGAGAAACACCCTTCTTGTTGTTCGGGCCTTTTTCAGCACCTCGACATTATATTGGAAGCCTATAGGAATTTTGGGGGGTCGGCATGGCTTCACTACGATGAGTTTTTTCGTCAGAAGCTTGCCATTCACCCCACTATTGCTTGGGGTGTGAAGGATGTCGGGCTTTGGCTCAATCTAATGTTACCGCAGCGCAGCCAGTCCGCGAAGCCTGCTTGGATTCCGGCTTCGCGGAAAGGAGTGTGCTTTGCGTTCAATGATCCTTCATGTAAGTGGGCTAATTCTTGCCGCTTTAAACATGAATGCTCATTCTGTGCAGGTAGCCACCCGGCCGCTAAGTGTTTTCGTAAGCAGGCTATGCCTGCACAAGTTGCTGCCCCTGCCGGGAATACTTCAGCTAAAAACGTTGACTCCAGTGATTCTGGAAAACATGCTTCCATGGTTAAGCAGTTTTCCAGACAGGGCGACAGCAACTTTGTTAATTGATGGGTTTCGTAATGGGTTTTTCGTACCCCCTTTCGGTGGGAAAGGTTGTGTGGTTGGAAGGAACCTGGTGTCTGCTCTTCAGCATCCTACTGCGGTGGCTCGGCATATTGAGAAGGAACTTTCCTTGGGGCGTATAGCTGGTCCTTTTTGCCGATCCACCGTTCGAGGATTTTAGGATTTCTCCTTTAGGGGTTTTTCCAAAAAAGGAGCCAGGTTCTTTTCGTAGTATACATCATTTGTCATTTCCGAAAGGGGGATCTCTTAATGATCAGATTGACCCCGCAGCAGCTGTGGTCAAGTATGTGCATTTTGAAGCTACGGTCGATTTGTTACAACGTTTCGGTAGGCATTGTTTGTTAGCAAAATCGTACGTTCAGTCTGCTTTTCGGCTCTTGCCAGTTCATACAGTTGGTTTTAATTCTTTGGGCTTTTATTTTGACGGTGGGTTTTATTTCGACCGTTGTCTCCCTATGGGTTTTTCTCTTTCGTGTTTTTATTTTCAATCGTTTTCTACTTTTTTGTCATGGGCGGTTGGGTCTCATTTTCCTTCAGCAGGTGTGTTACATTATTTGGATGATTTTTTTGTTTGTGGGTTCAGGGTTTTCTGATGATTGTTTTTCTCTTCTCTCTCGTTTTTTACGGTTAATGGATCATTTTGGAGTTCCTTTAGCTTCTGATAAGACCGTGTTTGCTTGTACTAAACTGGAATATTTGGGTATCACTATTGATTCCGATAAGATGGAATTGAGTTTGTCCGAGTCAAAACTGGATAAGCTGAAGTGGTTGGTAGCGGGCATGTTATGTAGAGAGAAAGCTACATTGCGTTTTTTTCAATCCTTGTTGGGTAGCTTGAATTTTGCCCTGCGCATTTTACCTATGGGCCGCCCTTTTTTGCGGCGCCTGTATGATGCTACTAAAAGTGTCACGTCCCCGGGTTGCCATATTCGGGTAACACGTTCATTGAAGGATTATCTATTGATTTGGCATGAGTTTTTATCTTCCTTTAATGGTATTTGCTGCTTACAGGATGATTTTGTATCGGCTTCTTCATTAGCTTTATTTTTGCATACGGATCCTTCTTGTGATTTTGGGTTACTCTATGGCCGGGATTGGTGTTCCTCTAATTGGCCTGCGTTTTTTCTTGAGCGAGGGATCTGTATTTGTCATCAATTCACTTTCGTCAAAGTGCCCGCTTATTAGTAGTTTGCTCCGATGGTTGGTGTTATCTTGCCTTCGATTTAATATTTGGTTGAAGGCGACTTATGCCGTCGAGTCTGTTAATATGTCAGCACTGTTTCTCTCTCAGCAGCAGGACCTTTCCGGCAGCGGCTCACTGCGGGAAGGATTGCTCTTCAGGTCTTTGGACAGTTTTGGAAGATCGATAAGAGGTTTCCTTAAGAACTCTGTGGCTCCCTCAACATGGGCTTATTATGCGGCCGCATGGCGGGACTGGTCGTCATTTTGTGCAGCAAAACACATTGCTACAGTTACTAGTGACACTGTTGTCCTTAATTTTTGTGAATCTCTTTTGCAGTCTGGTTGCAGCTACTCGAGCTTGACAAAAACTATTTACGGGGTGTACTTTTTTCATCAGCTCTTTGGAGGAGATTCTTTGACTAGTATGTATGTTGTTCGCCAGTTTTTGAAGGGCGTTCGTAAGGGTGATTGTACTCCTGATACTCGCCGTCCTATTTATTTGGAAGTGTTGAAAAAATTATGGTTGGTATTAAAGGATGTTTGCTTTAATGAATACGAAGTCTCGTTATTTCGTACTTGTTTTATCTTAATGTTTTTTGGTGCCTTTAGGATCGGCTAGGTGGTGTCTTATAGTAAATTTAAATTTTCGGGTCTGAGGGTCGAGGATGTCTCATTGTTTGACAGTTATATTTTGATATTGGTGCATAGATCAAAGACAGACCAGCGAGGTACTGGGATGTCTGTTAAGCTCAATGCACTCCCGAATTCTTTCCTGTGCCCATGTCAAAACATGCGGCGCTGGTTGGCCGTTCGCCACCCTGCTCAGGGGTCATTGTTTATACATGAATCTGGCGATCCAATGACAGTTTTCCAATTTTCTTCTGTTCTTAAAAAGTGTTTTCAACTGTTGAATATGAGCCATCTTCGTTTCTCGTCTCATTCTTTTAGGATCGGAGCTGCCACGGTGGCGGCTTGCGCAGGATTGAGTGCTCAATCCATCCAGCGGCTGGGGATGTGGAAGTCGCATAGAGCAAGATTATATGTCCGCCCGAATTTGTTGGTCTAACATTGTTATTGTATTTTCTAGGACCGCTTATAGTTTGGATCGTAGGTCACTCCTACGTTTATTGGGCCCAGAAGCGGGCGTCGGTAAGAAGCTATACCGAGAATTTGTCCTTTGATTCTACGCAGGCTTTGATATTTTGGTTTGGTTTTAGGGGTATGAAGCTTCAAGATTTATGTAAGTACCTAAGTGAAATTTCGGTTGCCTTCCCGCTGACGGATCTTCTTGTTCTACACATTGGAGGCAACGATATTGGGAAAATACCAACGTTAGATTTGATTAGTTATTTTAGGAGAGACATTGGTCTAATTCGTTCCATGTTTCCGTTTTCTGAGTTGGTATTTTCCGAAATCGTCCCTCGATTGGTTTGGAAATGTGAACCGTTTAAGTTTATGGAGTCGATCCGGAAGCGGTTGAATCGGCTTCTGGAAAAGTTTATCTCATCATCAGGGGGACGGTCTTACCATCATGTGGACCTGGAAGGTTTTATTGTGGGAATGTACCGAAAAGATGGCGTTCATTTGAGTGATATTGGTTGTGACGTTTTTAATCTTGGCCAACAAACAGCGGTTGAGCAAGGTCTTGGGCGTATTTGGGGGGGCCGCACATAGCTTTGTGCTGCCCGGGTGGGATGGTTTTGGTATGTTTAATGTTTAATGCTGTTCTCACTAACAGAATCTCATTGTGATTCCCTTTCTGCATTAAGGTAGATACTATGCAATATATGTACACCAAGATTGAGATACTCTTTGCTAATAGTACTATAGTGACATTTTATATTCTGTCCATCCCTAGGCAGTTCTGTTAGTGAGAACAGCATCTAGAGGTTACTGAGAAGCTATGTGATCAATAAGGTTTGTCTCTTTAACTACTTCCCCATATTTAGTATGAGGCTTTTTCATTTTCTATTGCTTTGGACTATTAGTCACTCTACTATTTTGCTATAATACGCTCATTTAATCCAGACTCACTTTCAGACTACTTATGGGACACATAGAACCACAAAAGTATTAAAATCCTCGGACATAGGCTTCAGGTAAACTACCAGCGATTGTTTATCTTGCTTTGTAAGTACATAGATGGCTTAATACACCCGTTATTGTATTTTATACACAGATCCTATTGACTACATTTGTAAACAGAGCTCATCGCTTTTCTGCATGATCACCATAGAACCACGTTGGGATCCCTTGACATTTGATACAGACGACCCTAAATACTAAATACTGTACTTACCAAACGTCCTATGGTGAGCCTAACTTTATATAACCCCAACCCTCCTTTTTTCAGATACTCACTTTTTTCTTTTTCTTCTATATTTTATTTCAATGGTCTTTTCGTACATAAGTAGTAACTCTGTTACTCCCTACATGGTATACTTTACCCGAGACATGACATATGATAACATGTATGTACATACAATTATGTGTGAATAATTGTTTGTTTCTATACACAGAGTTTTGACATTTGATTTCATTTATCCACGTTGCAGTTTTCCTTTTAAGCACAAAGCGCATTTAGGTATGGGCAGTTCTGCTTTGCCATATGTTCTCCGCACTAATGTATTTGGATACTTTTGTTTCACCTGATGTATCTGTGTTTTATTATTGTCTATTGTATACAATTATGTGAAGAAACATTTAATCTCTATATGTTTTGTGACACTTTTTTCTGTTATTTGTTCACTTGTATCTAGTTAAAAATCAGTGTCTGAAGAAGGCTATAAAAGCCGAAACGTTACACTGTATACTTATACATTGTGCTCGACTGCAAGAGAATAAAAACACAGTTCACTCCACCTACACCGTTTGGCGTGTTTTCAATTTTTTTTCATTCTAATTTTGAGTGCCCCCTCCCAAGAAGACTGTAGGGCCCCAGCTCCCCCTCCCAAGAAGACTGCAGGGACCCCAGCTCCCCCTCCCAAGAAGACTGCAGGGGCCCCAGCTCCCCCTCCCAAGAAGACTGCAGGGGCCCCAGCTCCCCCTCCCAAGAAGACTGCAGGGGCCCCAGCTCCCCCTCCCAAGAAGACTGCAGGGGCCCCAGCTCCCCCTGCCAAGAAGACTGCAGGGCCCCAGCTCCCCCTCCCAAGAAGACGGCAGGGCCCCAGCTCCCCCTCCCAAGAAAACTGCAGGGGCCCCTGCTCCCCCTCCCAAGAAGACTGCAGGGGACCCAGCTCCCCCTCCCAAGAAGACTGCAGGGGCCCCAGCTCCCCCTCCCAAGAAGACTGCAGGGCCCCAGCTCCCCCTCCTCTGTGTTCTCCTATCTGTCCTATGTTCTCAGCAGAGTCAGAGAAGGGAGAGGGGTGCCTACACTGCTCCGACTACAGAAAAGATGAAGTGCTGATCTGGAGACCAGGAAGGAAAAGAAAAAGACCTCCACATAGATGAGTATAATGTGCAGTGTGCAATGTGTAGTTTGTGGTGTTTATTAATAATAATAATGCTTTATTTATATAGCGCCAACATATTCCGCAGCGCTTTACAATGTAGGGGTTAGAGTACAGAAAATATAATACAGTAAGTAATTACAGTAGAGAACAAATATAGTACAATAATTGGATACAAAACAATAGGCATAGAATCAATGTAAAAAAGAAAATACAATAAATAAAGCAAGAAATGAAGGTGACCCTGCTCAAAAGAGCTTACAATCTAAAACGGTTTAGTATGTGTAATGTGCAGCATGAATGTGCCTTGTGTAATGTGCAGTGTGCAATGTGTACTTTGGGGTGTTTAGTGTGTGGTATGTAATGTGTAATGTGCAGCATGTAATGTGCAGTGTGAAATGGGTAGTTTGTGGTGTTTAGTGTGTGGTATGTAATGTGTAATATGCAGCATGTAATGTGCAATGTGTAGTTTCTGGTGTTTAGTGTGTGGTATGTAATGTGTAATGTGCAGCGTGTAATGTGCGGTGTGTAATGTGCAGTGTGTAGTTTGTGGTGTTTAGTGTGTGGTATGTAATATGTAATGTGCAGCATGTAATGTGCGGTGTGTAATGTGCAGTGTGCAATGGGTAGTTTGTGGTGTTTAGTGTGTGGTATGTAATGTGCAATGTGCAGCGTGTAATGTGCAATGTGTAGTTTGTGGTGTTTAGTGTGTGGTATTTAATATGTAATGTGCAGCATGTAATGTGCGGTGTGTAATGTGCAGTGTGCAATGGGTAGTTTGTGGTGTTTAGTGTGTGGTGTGTAATGTGCAGCGTGTAATGTGCAGCGTGTAATGTGCGGTGTGTAATGTGCAGTGTGTAGTTTGTGGTGTGTTTAGTGTGTGGTATTTAATACGTAATGTGCAGCGTGTAATGTGCGGTGTGTAATGTGCAGTGTGCAATGTGTAGTTTGTGGTGTTTAGTGTGTGGTGTGTAATGTGCAGCGTGTAATGTGCGGTGTGTAATGTGCAATGTGTAGTTTGTGGTGTTTAGTGTGTGGTATGTAATGTGTAATGTGCAGCGTGTAATGTGCAATGTGTAGTTTGTGGTGTTTAGTGTGTGGTATGTAATGTGTAATGTGCGTGTGTAATGTGTGGTGTGCAATATGTAGTATGTAGTGTGTAATATGCAAATTACACAGGCACCCAGGGGGGAGAGACAGGAACACAGGGGGACAGACAGGAATACAGGGGGGAGAGACAGGAGCACAGGGGGAGAGACAGGAGCACAGGGGAGAGAGACAGGAGCACAGGGGAGAGACAGGAGCACAGGAGAGAGAACGGAGCACAGGAGAGAGAGACAGGAGCACAGGGGAGAGAGACAGGAGCACAGGAGAGACAGACAGGAGCACAGGGGAGAGAGACAGGAGCACAGGGGAGAGAGACAGGAGCACAGGAGAGAGACAGGAGCACAGGAGAGAGAGACAGGAGCACAGTGGACAGAGATAGGAGCACAGGGGAGAGACAGGACCACAGGAGAGAGAGACAGGAGCACAGGGGAGAGAGACAGGAGCACAGGGGAAAGAGACAGGAGCACAGGGGGGAGAGACAGGAGCACAGGGGAGAGAGACAGGAGCACAGGAGAGAGAGACAGAGCACAGTGGAGAGAGACAGGAGCACAGGGGAGAGAGAGACAGGAGCACAGGAGAGAGAGACAGGAGCACCGGAAAGAGAGACAGGAGCACAGGGGAGAGAGACAGGAGCACAGGGAAGAGAGACAGGAGCACAGGGAAGAGAGACAGGAGCACAGCGAAGAGAGACAGGAGCACAGGAGAAAGAGAGAGGAACCCAGGGAAGAGAGACAGGCGCACAAAGAGAGTAGACTGCACACAGGGGGTAGACATACAAAGAGAGGGGAGAGATAGTGTATAGGGGGGAGACATACACAGAGAGAGGGGACTACATACAGCGGGGAGACATACAAAGAGAGTGGAGAGACATGTCTGTATGTGTAAAAGGGGGCCCACTAAGACTCTTTCGCCCGGGGCCCGCGAAAACCTGGAGCCAGCCCTGCACACAACACAGCCACCCGCAGACAGTCTGCACCCGTCCCTAAGTGACTGACAGTCTGTCAGTCACTTAGGGACGGGTGCTGCAGCGGTGGGGAACGTCTGGCTGCGAAGACCTTATTTCCGGCTAGAGACCGCAGTGCTCGGCCGGCAGCTTCATTATGTGGCTGCTGGCCCTTTAAGCCAGCGCACATGCTGTAAAGAAGCAGAGCACTGTCTGCACATACAGAGACTTCCTCACACAGGCAAGTGCCAGAGCAGCAAGGATGTGGTCTGTGGGCGGCGACAGCACATGAAGTCCTCCGTCCTACAGATGAAGAGGATCAAGCAGAGTTGCAGCAATCAGTGTGGAAGCAGATTAGGTTTGTGTGTCCCCCAGTAGCAGCAGCAATCAGTGCCTCCCACCATAGCAGCAGCAACATATGCTCCCCCGTAGCAGCAGTAGTGTGCCCCCTCAGCTGCAGCAATATGTTTCCTATCCCCACCCCCAGCAGCAGCAATATGTGCTCCCTCCCCATAGCAGCAGCAATCAGTGTGCCCCCTCAGCTGCAGCAATATGTCACCCTCCAGTTGCAGCAATATGTGTCCCCAGCAGCAACAATATGTGTGCCCCCCAGCTGCAGCTGCAACAATCAGTGTGCCCCCCCAACTGCAGCAATGTGTCCCCCCAGCAGCAATGTGTGCCCCCCAGCAGCAATATGTGTCCCCCCCGAGAAGCAACAATATGTCCCCCCCATTAGCAATATGTGTCCCCCAGCAGCAGCAATATGTGTGTATGTGTGCCCCCAAGCAGCAGCAATATGTGTGTCCCCCAGCAGCAATATGTCTCCACCAGCAACAGCATAAAGTGTGCCCCCCAGCAGCAGCAATATGTGTGCCCCCCCAGCAGCAGCAATATGTGTGCTCCTCCAAGAGCAGCAGCAAAATGTGTGCCCCCCAGCAGCAATATGTGTGCCCCCCCCAACAGCATAAGCAATATGTGTGACCCCCAGCAGCATCAGCAATATGTGCCCCCCAGCAGCAGCAATCAGTGTGCCCCCCAGCAGCAATATGTGTCTGCCCCCCAACAGTAACAGTGTGTCTGTGCTCCCCCACCCCCAGCAGTAGCAGTATGTCTGTGACCCCCCATAGCAGCAGCGTGTTTTTGCCCCCCCATAGCTTGGTGCCGGAGAACGGGAGTCGCAGAGGAAGAAGCTGCCGGGTACCTGGTGCCGGACACCGGGAGCCGCAGAGGAAGAAGCTGCCTGGTGCCGGAGACCGGGATCCAAAGAGGAAGAAACTGCTGGGTACCTGGTGCCGGAGATCGGGAGCCGCAGAGGAAAAAGCTGTCGGCTGCCTGGTGCCAGAGACCAGGAGCCGCAAAGGAAGAAGCTGCTGGGTACCTGGTGCCGGAGACCGGGAGCTGCAGAGGAAGAAGCTGCCGGGTACCTGGTGCCAGAGACCAGGAGCTGCAGAGGAAGAGGCTGCCGGGTGCCTGGTGCCGGGTTCCTGGTGCCAGCGAGTGGGAGACTGGGAGCCGCAGAGGAAGAAACTGCCTGGTGCCGGGGAGCGGGAGACCGAGAGTCACAGAGGAAGAAGCTGCCTGGTGCCAGAGACCGGGAGCCGCAGAGGAAGAAGCTGCCTGGTGCCGAAGATCGGGAGCTGCAGAGGAAGAAGCTGCCTGGTATCGGGTTCCTGGTGCCGGTGACCGAGAGACCAAGCGCTGCAAAGGAAGAAGCTGCCGGGATCCGGGATCAGGAACGTAGAGTCAGGTAAGGCGCTGTTACAGCCGAAGATAGTAACCTGGGGGGGACAGAGTGGGATAGATGGATGGATAGATGGATGGTGTGGCCTGGAAGAGGGGGCAGAATGGGATGGATGTGTGGGGGGGCATTATGAAAAAGGGGAGAGAACGTGAATGATGGATAGGGGGGCGGCATAGACAAGGGGAGAGAACGGGATGGATGAATGGATAGGGGCGGCATAGAAAGGGGGGAGTAGCTGGATGGATAGATGGGGCTGGCATGGAAAAAGGGGAAGAAAATGGATGGATGGGGAGAAGGTACATGGATGGAGGGGGGATGGGGAGAAGGTACATGGATGGTTTGGTGGATGGGGGAGAAGGTACGTGGATGGATGGGGGATGGGGGAGAAGCTACATGGAACGTGGGGGGGAGAAGCTACATGGAATGTGGGGGAGAAGCTACATGGAACATGTGAGAGGGGAGAAGCTACATGGATGAGGGATGGGGGAGAGGCCGCGTGGAACAAGGGAGGGGAGAGGCTGCGTGGTGCATAGGAGGGGAGAGGCTGCGTGGAACATGAGAGGTGAGAAGCTGCGTGTAACCTGGAAGGGGGATGGTGGGGAAGGATGAGATGCATGAGACATATTGGGGGAGGATAAGCAACATGAGATTCAGGGGAATGGGGGTGAGGATGAGCTGTATGCAACATATGGATGTAAGATGAGCTGCATGGGACATATCGGGGGTGAACAGTATGGGACATGTGGGAGGAGGATGAGCAGTATGGGACATATGGAAGGAGTATGAACAGTATGGGACATTTAATCTGCATACACATTTATATAGGGAACGTACTGTTCTGGTGATGTAGTGACGGTGGTTCTGATTATGTATTATTGTATTGCTGATGGTTCTGGTTATGTACTAACAGGGGTTATAGTAATGTATTATTGTATTGATGGGGTTTCTGGTGATGTATTGATTGTTTTTAGTGATGTATTACTGTATTGACAATGGTTCTGGTGAGGTATTATTGTATTGACAGTGGTTCTAGTGATATGTAATTGTATTGACGGTGGTTCTGGTGATGTAGTCATGTGGATGCTGTAATCTTTAAAGGAAACCTTACCCCTAAAAATCGCCCCCTATTCTATTAATACCTGTCCCTGCACCATCATTATGCTATTCTACCTATCCCTTTGTGTAAAAATTGTGCAGTTTGAAACTTTCAAAAAGTGATTTTGATACCTCTACAACTACGGCTTCTTGTCTCCTGAGAAGTCACACAGGGTGTTCCCTGTGACTTCTTTTCGCAGCCTTAATGGCTTGTATTCACGCCCCGATGGGCGTGATAAAACATTTGAATCCTCCTCGCCCTCCCCCATGGGCGGATCAGCCGATATGACGCTAATCGCGTCATTTCAGGCCCTGCTGACGTCGATACACCCTTTCGGTGTATCGACAGACCTCAAGCTGCGCATTGTGCATGCGTGAGGTATACTTTACGGCAGCTCATGTGATGAGCTGCGGTAAAGTACACCTCACGCATGCGCAATACTTACATCATTACCAGCAGCTGCATTTTAAAGGCCTTTCCCACGAACAAGGTTAATTTAAAGTTCATCTTAATAATAAGTAGACCCTGTAATGATAATAATTTCCAGAATTGGATGTGTTTAAAAAAAAATGTTCCTGGGCTGAGATAAACTTATATATGTGTCCCTGCTGTGTACTGTGTAATGGATGTGTCTGACCGTAAAGGGATTCTCTCGACATAGGAACATTATTTTTAAACACCTCAAATTATGGAAATTATTATTCCAAAATGTATTGATTAAAATGAACTTTAAAATGAATTTTGTTCATGGGAAAACCCCTTTAATAATTGGGATATAAGTCCCACATTCTCCTGATGATACAGTTTCCACAGGTCGGATTCCACCAATAAATAAGTGATCACCTATTGAACCTGTGGATCACTGATAACTTGTTTTCACCAAAGAATCTCTTTAATATAAAGTACAATAATTGTACATCGCAGTTCTGCTGAGTGCAGAGTGATGTGCAGGAGCCGCCAATATAATGGGTATAACAGCTACCAGGTATTTACATATAGCTGAAGGGTGGGTGGGCCCCTGAAATCAATTTTCCTGGTGGGCCCCAGACACCCCAGTCCGACCCTGGGTGCAGCCCTCTGCCGGGGCAATGTGACACACGTGCCTTGCATATCTCACGTCTTAAACCTGGTTGTCCAGCAAATTTTTGCACACTGTCCGTCCCTTGATGGTGTTCAGCAGAGGACATGGTCGCTGTGTGCTCACTTCCGCCGTTCGCATCCCGTAGCTCAACGCCTTGTATATCTACAAAAGTCGTTCGGCCTGCCAGTTCACCAGATGACATGTGATGTGCTGACACGATGGAATTCAACTCTGCACATGTTGCAGAAACTGTGGCAACACCGATGGGCCCTGGTGCAAAACGTCATAACATATAACCTGGGCCTACGAGATCCATAGATGGGGCAAATTACACTGCTGGAGTGGTCTGAAATGCACCATTCTGTACAGTATTGAAATGTCGACGAAGATGTTTAGTGATGATGATGCCATTATCAGCATGACTATTCCCGTCATTTACATGCTGGAGCACACTTTAAACAGTATTCGGAGTCAGGTGATGGCACTAGAGGAAGGGGAGGAAGTACAGGAGGAGTCATATGCGGAAGGGCTCACAAGATCTCCAAGGTGCAGTTGACACTTTATGAATGAGGGTCTACATTATGCTTGCTCAGAACCTTCTTTATCTGGGCCTGGATCCGACTCCAAAAGCTTCTGGGCATCAGTGCAGATCATTACCTCGTCTTGACTCACAAAAGCTTTTGAGCAGACCTCTGATTCCCAGGCTATAGTATGAGTGAAGAGCGATGCATAGTCAACCATCTGTCTTAAGGTACCGTCACACGCAGCAATATTGCTAGCAATTTCACTGGCAATTTGCTGGTTGCAGTGAAATCATGCACACATTGTTCCATTTGTACACGGCAACAAAATAGAACAATGTGACCATGATTTCACTGCAACAAGCAAATTAGCAGTGAAATTGCAAGCAATATTGCCGCGTGTGACGGTACCTTTACACCATACTCAGATGAGTGGCTGGAGACTTGGGAGCTGTGCGGAAGCAAGTGGGATTGTGGTGACACCTCTGAGGACTGGTGTATTTGTGATGTAGAAGTTGAGGTGGAGGAGAGCCCACTTGCTGAAGCACTTGCTATCCATTTAAGCGCCTGCTCTTTTTGTGCCTCATCGAGAATTGGTATCGATCTTCGTCTGACTCGTGTCCGTACGAAAGGGATCATTTCAGAATCTCCACGGAAAGAAGTAGACATCTTACTTTGGTTGGAAGATGGTCTTTCTTCAGCAGATGTTACTCTTGCTTTCCCACGTACCCCACGGGCACAGACTTTTTTTCCCTTTCCACCACGCCTATTCCCCTTTCCACCAGCAGCAGGCCTTTTGCCACTCATTTTGTATGTGAACAAATTGGCAACTCTGCAGTTGTTGGCAAAAAATATTCTGATGGAAATCGAGTAGAGCTGAGTGGCCAGACAATGCTACTAGGCACAAAAAATTACGTTTGCTTGTTCCAGTAAAAAATTATTAGAATGAACTACACTCAAGGTGTATTTGGTTGTATTAAACGTGGCCTACAGTAAAGGTTTAGTTAACACTGCTTTTAAGCAAAAACTGACAGGTTTGCTTGTTGAAGTAAAAAATTATTAGAATGAACTACCGTATATACTCGTGTATAAGCCGAGTTTTTCAGCACAAAAATTGTGCTGAAAAGTGCCCCCCTCGGCTTATACACGAGTGTCAGTGACGGCTCTCCCCCCAGTGGTATATACAGCAGCCCCCCCCCCCTGTGCTATATACAGGCCCCCCGTTGCTGCCGCCGCACACCTGTAAAAGAAGGGCTTTCATATTTATCCTCCTCGCTGTCACCGAGCGCGCATCCTCCGCTCTCCTTCCTGCTTGTACCTGCCGTCCATCCATGTGACCGCGCACAAGCGATGACGTCATTACAGGTGGGGGGGGCTGCTGTATATACCACAGGGGGGGCTGTATATACCACAAGGGGGGAGGGCTGCTGTATACTACCACAGGGGGGCCTGTATATACCACAGGGGGGGAGGGCTGCTGTATACTACCACAGGGGGGGAGGGCTGCTGTATACTACCACAGGGGGAGACTGCTGTATACTACCACTGGGGAGGCTGCTGTATACTACCACTGGGGAGACTGCTGTATACTACCACAGGGGGAGACTGCTGTATACTACCACAGGGGGAGACTGCTGTATACTACCACTGGGGAGACTGCTGTATACTACCACTGGGGAGACTGCTGTATACTACCACTGGGGAGGCTGCTGTATACTACCACTGGGGAGGCCTGTATACCACTGGGGGGGCCTGTATACCTGTGCTGGGGTCTACCCTCAGCTTATACATGAGTCAATAGGTTTTCCCAGGTTTTGGGGGCAAAAGTAGGGGGGTCGGCTTATACACGGGTCGGCTTATACACGAGTATATACGGTACACTGAAGGTGTATTTGGTTGTATTAAACATGGCCTACAGGATAGGTTTAGTGAACACTGCTTTTAAGCAAAACTGACAGGTTAGCTTGCTGCAGTAAAAAATTATTAGAATCAACTACACTGAAGGTGTAGCTTTTCTCACAAGTGGGCTACACCACTGTCGGACACTGCTAGTCTGCTACTAGCCCGAACAAAGTGCCTGGACTAGCTGCAGCAAAAAAAAAAAAAGCCTAATTAAGAAAGGTGGTGTAGCTTTCTTCACAGCATTGGTACACTACCTGCTCTAATGGATTCAAAGAGCTATATCACTGTGGTCAGATGCTGTGAGAAAGACTTGCACAGCACTGGCACACACCTGACACACACCTGCCTGGCAAAAACTAATAGAGACTGCTCTAACCTAGCCCTGATAAGGGCTGCAATTAAAAAGAGTCCCTGCTTCTATGAAGTAGTCCTGAAAAGAGCTGATAGACTACTAGTCCCTAGTCCCTATCCCTAATCGCTACTCCTAAGGGGCAGCCCTAAAAGGGCTGATATTACTAGTCCCTACTCCCTAAACCTATCTAACTTTGTATTCGCTCACTAGCTGACTAAGAGAACACAATTTACTTTGCACTGTTTAGCGGTCACACACAGCAGCAGCCGCGGGTGCCGTCTAACACCGGCAGCAGCTATCAGCAAAATGGTGGCAATCTTTAAGATGGCCGGGTTTTATCGGGCTAGGACATGTGACAGAAAGAGCCAATGATGACATTAGTTGTGTGAAAAAATGCACTTTGCAGTGCGGCACTGTGATTGGCTAGCAGCCTGAACCGCTCCACTGTACATGCTTTAGGAGAAAAAAAGAGCACGACCTTATTGCTGCAGCTCTGATAAAAGCCCCCCCTGCATACTATACACACAAACTAATATTAACATTCATTTGCAGTGTTAGGGCTAGGTTTAGGTTTTGGAATATTAAGCTTTTGTGGATCGAAGCAATATCGAACATATACTAGAACTGCCAAATTTCAAGCAAATCGTTCTAATTTGGCGAATGACTCAAGCACTGCCAAAAACAGCTCTAATTTGAGATTGGCAAACAATTCAAATTGAACATCGCTCATCTCTACTATTGACCCGCACCAGGGCCGTGGGGTATCAGGTTCTGGGCGTTGATTTTGTTGGGGATGTCACGGGGCCTGTTGCCCGATTCCGTGACCCTGGTGGTCACTGAAAAGGGGAACAGTTAATGGGAATAGTGTTGCGTGACGCCACCTACAGCTCCAGTAAGGTTACCGGCGCTGTGGGACAGACCTTCGGGGTGATGATGAGGCAGCTAGATGGTTAGGCTCTGACCCTCTCATGCAGTCCTCACTTATATGGCAGGCTGTGCGAACTCTGCTGCGGGCACCATTGTATCCACTGTGATCCCAGGCTCTGCTAAGTAGCTGTGTCCAAGTGCTGCATCAGGAGACTTGAAGCCTCCCTGGTCTCTTGTATTCACTGCTGGGCTGACTGGAATCGTGCAGTCTCGGACTCCGGTGTCTGGGCTGTCGACGTAGCTCTTCTGGGGAAAACCGGTTCGACTCCATTCCTCCTGGCTAACTTGCTTCACCTCTAACCCTCACTCTAAGGTCCCTCACACTGGCTAGGCTTTCCCTCTGCATGTGTGGCGCTCCACTATGTAGGTGCCACAACCTTTAAGGCCTGCAGAAAATCCGAAGCACGGGGGTATATCAATATATGGCCTTGATTCTCGAGCAACCAATAGAGGGGACCAGACACAGCAGGCAAGCCGCAGTGATCAATAGAGGGTTACCCGACGGGAGCAAGAGAAGGAAAGAGAAAGTCAGCAGGAGGTCAGATCTACTACATGAGATCAGATTTCACACAAGCTACTGGGAAGCAGGGAAGAATTGGAACAAGAGAGGCACACGCTGGGGATTCTGTCCAGCTACCAGAGATCTGCTTGCAGCCACCCGTAGCCACTTGTCATTTAACATCCAGCTGCACTGAGGACTGTAATAATATTGCTAAAGTTCCAGTAAAGTACCCAGGTGAAGTGACTTTGACTCTGCTGCATCTTCTTTCCACTAACTCATTCCTTCCCCAGGAATTGCTGCCCCAGAAGTCCAGTCCTGCCTGCGGAGGACTACAATGTCTCAGCCGCAATACCACCGACCTCCGGAGGACTGTGGCAGCGCTGGTGACATCTCACCAGGTAATGCAGGTGGCATCACGACAAACTATAAATTTGTACATAATCCCCTGTACATAAATACCCCTTTTAAAGATAGGCCCAGGACACGGGACAGGCGTGGCCACCATTCCCCGTGACACAGTTAACCCCTTCTGCTGCCTGATACCCGAGTACAGCACACCATGGGTGCGACACATGGGCCTAGCGCGGCTCGGTTCACCAGGTGCCTTCCTCAGTACTGCTCCTTACTGAACTACCTAACTCCACCCACGGGCCTGAATTTATAGGGGACCTTGCCTGAAGTCGGCAAGTAGACCCTTCAGGTCTTGGGTGGGAGATGTTGTGTGTAAGTTTACCTGATGTGTAAATCCTTCCCTGCTCCAGGTGTTCCTGTGGCAACCAAACCATGGAGAGGGGTGCCACATTCCTCCCTAGTTAAATTCAGTACTCCTGAAATGAAAAACAATTTTCAAACATTAATAACATTTAAATTGTACAAAGTCTCAAAAGTCAAAAATGTACAAAAACCAATAAGGCGGGAAAAACAGGAAAAAGGTGCAGTCCATACACCACTAGTCCATTCACTGCAGGCTGTTAAAAAGTTTTTGCCACAACCAGTCCCGTGGCTAATTGTCCATGTTTAAGTACGCTCAAAAGTTCATGCAAAAAGTACTGCAGGCACAATACGCTTAACGGTTACGAGTTCACTTGGTTGCAAATAACATACACAAACACATTTACATTTTCCTATGGGCGTCTCAGCTTAGGTGTCCTGTGTTCAACCTCCCATCACCAGGAACTTGCTCTTCCTAAGTTAATATGCATGGGGTTGAATCCAGTTCCTCCACCCTTCTGTACATTAGTATTTACTGTCTATTTACACAAAAGCACCTATTTACACTTTTTCTAGGTACTCTCTATTCTCTATACCTCAGTGGAGGCTGATCAAAGTTACTACGGGTTGATCTGCATAGTACTGTTGTCTCAACTAGTTGTGTACTAGTGTCTACTGCTGATGTCTCAGTAGTGTCTGCACTAGGAGTAGGCCTATGTCTCACAGGTAGGCTTGCCAGTAGTCTGTGACTCCTTAGTCTTACTGTAGGAATGGCAGGTTCACCGATTGCAGAATCCTCTGGTTCTGCTATAACGGATGGTCCTTCTGGTCTTCTTGGGACTTCTACTGGTTGGGGGAAGGTGATCAATGGTACTATTATGGCTCCACTGTGCCACTCCTTTCAGGAAAATCTCCAAGCACAGTACAGATCATCTTCTCTTTCTTTTCTTCTGTTGGTTTAGATGTACAGGGGATGACCTCTTTCTGCTTCAACTGTTCAGGGCATTTCTTTAGATGGTCTCTAGAAACTGCTGTTGATGTTTCTCTTCTGTCTTTGCTGATTAAACATACCTTCATGTTATCAAAGGAGTTATTAAGAAAAAAAATCTTCAGCTCACCTGACACCAGTCTGCCCCGTCCTCCTTCCTTCTAGGTCCGGTGCTCAGATTCACCTCCACGTCTGGGAGAGACTCATTCACAGGAAAAACTTTATAATGGTTCCAGCAACACGGTTTGGTTGATATAAAAGCAGCCTTAATTTCTTCATAATAAAAACAGTATCCATATTCCTTAAAAACGTGCATGTCTTACGCATTTCGGGTTTAAAGACCCTTACTCATAGCATGAAAAATGAGTAAGAATGAAAGTCTTATAAAGCACATACTAGTGGATCTCACACTGGTTCAACTGAATAGACACCATAATTAGTCAGCCTAACACATCATCTATTAACCCTCTATATTCATGGGTTTTCAAAACATTCTCTTTTCCAAATCCCTGTGCATTATATTAATGGCTTGCATATGTATATATCATATAGTTGGAAATAAAATCTGTTCATTCATTATAATTGCGCACCAAGTAAATACCCTCAAATGTATACCTAGATCATATATTCTCTGGTAAGTATGAAACTGCTGTATTGACACCTTATTGTTAAGGCAAAATTCTCATTTTTATTCTATATACTACGATTGATTGGTGATCTCATAACTACAGACAGATTAATAAGGAGAGTCTATGATCGATATAATTATGATTGGTATTTTAGTACACAAAAAATTAATGTGCGTATATTTGATAAACTTCATATTACAAATTTCCCATCTACTTACTATTTTTTTTATATATTTTTTAAATGATATAGTCACAGGCATACCAATATAATCAATTTTTCTATAACGCACATATTTAAAAAAAAAACTCCAATAGAAATTAGTTAATCAATACAATGTTCTTACAATCATACAATACCCTCGATGTTATAATTTGTTATTATCCTCATCCTCAATCATATATTTTCAACATAGTGTATATACCATACCACTTCTTACAATTCATATATAGTTGTGGCCAAAAGTATTGACACCCCTGCAATTCTGACAGATAATACTCAGTTTCTTCTTGAAAATGATTGCAATCACAAATTCTTTGGTATTATTATTTTCATTTAATTTGTCTTCAATGAAAAAACACAAAAAGAATTGTCCTAAAGCCAAATTGGATCTAATTCCTCACCAAACATTAAAAAGGGGGTGGACAAAATTATTGACACTGTTAGAAAAATCATGTGATGCTTCTCTAATTTGTGTAATTAACAGCACCTGTAACTTACCTGTGGCACCTAACAGGTGTTGGTAATAACTAAATCACACTTGCAGCCAGTTGACATGGATTAAAGTTGACTCAACCTCTGTCCTGTGTCCTTGTGTGTACCACATTGAGCATGGAGAAAAGAAAGAAGACCAAAGAACTGTCTGAGGACTTGAGAAACCAAATTGTGAGGAAGCATGAGCAATCTCAAGGCTACAAGTCCATCTCCAAAGACCTGAATGTTCCTGCGTCTACCATGTGCAGTGTCATCAAGAAGTTTAAAGCCCATGGCACTGTGGCTAACCTCACTAGATGTGGACGGAAAAGAAAAATTGACAAGAGATTTCAACGCAAAACTGTGCGGATGGTGGATAAAGAACCTCGACTAACATCCAAGTTCAAGCTGCCCTGCAGTCCGAGGGTACAACAGTGTCAAACCGTACAATCCATCGGCGTCTGAATGACAAGGGACTGTATGTTAGGATACCCAGGAAGACCCCACTTCTTACCCCGAGACATAAAAAAGCCAGGCTGGAGTTTGCCAAAACTTACCAGAGAAAGCCTACAACATTTTGGAAGAATGTTCTCTGGTCAGATGAGACAAAATTAGAGCTTTTTGGGCAAAGGCATCAACATACAGTTTACAGGAGAAAAAAAGAGTCATTCAAAGAAAAGAACACGGTCCCTACAGTCAAACATGGCGGAGATTCCCTGATGTTTTGGGGTTTCTCTGCTGCCTCTGGCACTTGACTGCTTGACTGTGTGCATTGCACACAATAGACCTTGAGGCTGTAGGTCAGAGGAGGGTGGGGAGAGAGAAAACAGGCGCAGATCTAAATGTAAAAGTACAATATTTCTCAGAAGTACACTGGGCAAGAGAACTCACCTTTATTGTGTCTTGTTTCTTTGCATATCAACCCACTGGGGGTCTTACAGAGGTCTTTGTCTCCTTGGTATGCTGCTGCTATCCTCCAGAGAGCGGAACTCCCAGCTATGAGCCCGTGGAATGAAGCAAGTAATCAAGGTATCCAGATGATTGAGCGCTCCCAAGGAGATTTACCTTATGATAAGGACACTGACTCCTTTTTCCTTCTTGGAGATTTATTTCAAATGGCTTCACAGAAGTAAACAGTCATAAAAGTCATAAAAGCATAATTAAAACAACGCGTTTCGGCTATAAATGTCATAAAATAGCCTTCCTCAGGTATATGCATATACCTGAGGAAGGCTATTTTATGACATTTATAGCCGAAACGCGTTGTTTTAATTATGCTTTTATGACTTTTATGAATGTTTACTTCTGTGAAGCCATTTGAAATAAATCTCCAAGAAGGAAAAAGGAGTCAGTGTCCTTATCATAAGGTAAATCTCCTTGGGAGCGCTCAATCATCTGGATACCTTGATTACTTGCTGACTGTGTGCATGGCATTATGAAGTCTGAAGACTACCAACAAATTTTGCAGCATAATGTAGGGCCCAGTGTGAGAAAGCTGAGTCTCCCTCAGAGGTCATGGGTCTTCCAGCAGGACAATGACCCAAAACACACTTCAAAAAGCACTAGAAAATGGTTTGAGAGAAAGCACTGGAGACTTCTAATGAGCCAGCAATGAGTCCAGACCTGAATCCCATAGAACACCTGTGAAGAGATCTAAAAATGGCAGTTTGGAGAAGGCACCCTTCAAATATCAGGGACCTGGAGCAGTTTGCCAAAGAAGAATGGTCTAAAATTCCAGCAGAGCATTGTAAGAAACTCATTGATGGTTACCGGAAGCGGTTGATCGCAGTTATTTTGGCTAAAGATTGTGCAACCAAGTATTAGGCTGAGGGTGCCAATACTTTTGTCTGGCCCATTTTTGGAGTTTTGTGTGAAATGATCAATGTTTTGCTTTTTGCTTAACTCTCTTTTTGTGTTTTTTCATTTAAGACAAATTAAATGAAGATAATAATACCAAAGAATTTGTGATTGGAATCATTTTCAGGAAGAAACTGAGTATTATCTGACAGAATTGCAGGGGTGTCAATACTTTTGGCCACAACTGTATCTATTTTTTTTTCTTTACAACAGATAATTAATAAAGATTCATGAGCTCATTTTTAAAATTTAAGCCTGCTGGATATTTGGTGTAAAATTTTAGTATCCAGCGAGCTTCAGCTTTATGCAGTGCTTTAACTCTGACACTGCCGTGTGGCGGTGCAGTAACTACTTCAATTGCACACACCTGTAATCCACTGATGATGATCCTTCAAGCTCATATAAAAAATGCTTTCATGCGCCAGAGAGTATACGGGTGGTCGTGTTGTTCACAGCATAAATATGCTCCGACACCCTTTTTCTCAAACTCCGTGTTGTGGAACCTATGTACTGTTTTTTACAGGTTATGCAAAAAATACCATAGACACAATTTTCTGAGCCATGAAGGAATTCATGAAGGAATTTAGTTTGTATACTTTTCTTTCGTTATTTACTATGGTTTTAGTGTTTTTTATCATATACCTGCATAAGCCATAATTTCTTTGTCCACATCGAAAAGAGCCTTTGGTGGACAGCCAAGTTTGATTATGTGTACATGGATTATCTTTATAATCACTGGGGGAGATTACATTTCCTATTGTAAGTGACCTTTTTGAAATAAATTTACAACCCTCTTGCAAGATCTTTTTCAAGGTTTCATCAGTGTTTAAAAGTGGTAAATGTTTTCAGATAATATTTATTACTTTAGGGCAGGGACACACTGTCCGATACACATGCGAGTCTCTCGGACGAGACTCGAATGAGGCTGGAGCAGTGACCCGGCACAATTTCTCCCTCTGTGGACGGGGTGTCAGCTGATTGTGGTTTTGTGCAGCTCCACACTCCCCGTCCTGACAGGGAGAGGCCGTTCAGGGTCACTGCTCCACCCTCATCCGAGTTTCATCCGTCAAACTCGGATGTCTATCGGACAGAGTGTCCCTGCCCTAACAGTAGTTACTGTTAAAAATAGTTGAAAAAATCACTCCCTTAGTAAAATTTTCTGTGCTTATTTTCTTTTTAGACTGTGACAGATATTGATCCCTAGTTTTCTCATTAGCTATCGTTTCAGATCGATCTACTACTCTTTTATTATATCCTCTTGCTGCCAATCTATTCTTTATACTTTTGCATTCAGCTTCATACGTCTCATTGTCAGTACAACATCTTTTTGCTCTTTGAAATTCTCCTGTTGGAATATTATTGATAACATGCCTAGGATGTTGACTTGAGGCATATAAGATCGAATTCCCTGAAATTTCCTTGCGGAAAAGACTGCGATTCACTTTTATGTTCAGTTTATCTCCACTTAGTAGTAAATCTAGAAATGCTATGTTGTTTTTATTAGTTTCCAAGGTGAAAGATAAATTAAATTCATTATTATTCAAATAGTTGGCAAAATCAGGAATCAGCTCATCAGACCCTTTCAATACTATAAGAATATCATCTATAAAACGCATGTAATGTTTTATTTGATCTGAAAAGACATTTAGTTTAGTATAGATGAATTTTGATTCCCACCAGTTCATGTACAAGTTTGCCAGGGATGGGGAGAATTTCGCCCCCATTGAACATCCCTGGCACTGTACATAGAAGTGATGGGAAAACGTGAAGTAATTGTTCTGTAATAGAAACAATGTCACATCCAGAATGTATTCTTTCATTGCATCGGAATAATTGGAGTACATCCCCAATTGTTATGTTAGTGCCTGAATAGCAAGATTATGTGGAATGCAAGAATATAAGGTTTTTACATCACTTGTTATCCATGTGTATTTTGCATCCCAATTTACATCTTGCATTGTTATTAACACATGTTTACTATCTTTGAGATAGCTAGGTGACATGGTAACAAGTGATTGTAACCTTTCATCCAGCCATGACCCTAATCTTTCTAATAGTGAATCAACACCCGACACAATTGGTCGCCATGGGGAAGGGAACAAACCTTTATGTGTTTTTAGTAGTGTGTAGCGACCGGTGGTAAGGCCGCGGGTGTGTGTGTATGATCTTTCTCAACAGAATCTCCATACTCAGGTTTAACCGATAATAACGTTTCTTTACTGGCAAAATGTTTATATCACAGTCAACCGAACTATATGCGCACTTGTATATATTAGAGTCTCTGGATCTTCACTTCTTCCGGGTACGCAGCAAGAAAAAAACACAACAATGAAGGTATCTTTCCCTAACTTTCCCTAAAATCACGTACCAGTCTATCACAGAAGAAGATGTTGCTCCCACGTAGCAGGCCTGGGGTTCTCACGATGACGGGTCCCAGTGCAGCGCTGAAGAGGGAAACTCCTCAGTCTTCTTCTTTGGTCTCCTTCCGCAGGTAACAGAATCTTTCTTTGTTAGTCTCTCCCAGTCTCAGGGCACACCGAGCAGCAGAAGGGGGCCCACAGCAGCACAAAAGTCTCCCTTATGTCGGTCACGGCCCCTGCACATGCACTCCGGGAGCTCGGCGGGCAAGGTTTTGCAGAGCGGCCAGAGTCACAGCACCAAAGTCCAGTGGCCCAGGATCAGTCACGGGGGCTCGTCCGGGATGATTTTTCCGGCAAGGTGTAGCAAAGTAGCCCTCTTTCAACAGACATCCACAGGCAGGTCTTCCCTGGCTCAGCTCTGGATCTGTACTGACTTCCTGCTGCTCTCTCTTCCTGAGAAAACACATTTGCTGAAAAGGGAATTTCCCACTTCCCTGCATTTGTTTCAGCACTTGTCCACACGGGGCAGTAGCGGACTGTGCACAGTTCATTGCCATATCCATTTCAATGATACAGTCTGAATTGCTCACCTCATTACAAGTGCATAAAAAATTGGAGTTTTTGGATTATCAGGTGAAAGGAATTAGTTTTGTTTTTGAGTGAATACACCCAATTCTACTCCTTCTTGCAAAATCCTGTCTAGTTTTTTCCCTATGGTTTTAGTAGGATCTCCATCTATTTCTCTATAGGACGAATTATCATCCAAGATTTTTTTGACTTCCCTTACATAGAGATCTTTATCTAATACTACCACTGATCCTCCCTTATCTGAGTTCTTTACTATTATATGGGGGTTATCCTGAATGTGCCTAAGTGCCTGTCGTTCACCTTTACTTAAATTATCTTATCGTTGAAACGTCACAGATTTGTGATCGTTCCAACAGTATCGTTTGTGCGTCGTTGCGTGTAAATGAACAATCTTGAAACGATAAATCGTTGGAACGTTCATCAAAAATTTGAGATCCTGACCTCAAATCTATCATTCGTCGTCCAATTAACGTTCTCTGAACAAGCAACATCGTTCAGTGTGAAACCTTTTTGAACGATGTCATTTACAATATTCGTGCAGCTTTATAAAATCGTTCACTCGTTCTTCTCCAAGTAGCTGGCATGTTGCCAAATTTCACATTGTTAACGATATCCATGCGTATGACAACGCACTAATGATGTCGAAAGGATCGCGGTCACATGACATAGTTAACGATATTGTTCAACGACATCGTAGCGTGTGAAGTGGCCTTTACAGAATCTCTGTCTGGATACTATATAGAAAGTATGAATGTAGAAAACAAATGAACAATCAAAAAAATTCTTTATGAAGGTGCATATTAGACTGCTTTCACACTAGCATCTGTGTGGTCTGTGACAAACAAGATGCCCATGGATCAGTTTTCGTCCCCATTGTCTTTCAATGGCTACAGAAAACACTTCCATGGGCATCCTGGTGTCACTGCTTTGCCGCGGATCCAGGTGGATCCGAGGCATCACGTTACTTTTCACGAAGACCAAAAACGAATCAAGATATGTTTTTGGTCTCCGTGAAAAATAACATGATGCCGTGGATCCACCTGGATCTGCGGCACCATGTGAAAACTCAGAACGGGTGCCTATGGGAATGGACGGTACTGGCTGATCTGTATTTTCGGGCTGTAAAGTATTAACTGCGCATGCACAGGACATGCACATAATGCAGTTATTAATGACACGCCCCTTAGGGAGCATGTCATTATGGGCCCTACGGATCTATGAAAACTATGCAAACGGATACTGCTTGCAGCATCCTGTTTGCCTTTTGTGTGGGAATCTGTGGGCATTCCCGGTTTTCCAGTATGCCCACGGATTCCAAAATTACCAGTGCGAAAGCAGCCTAAAATGCAAAGGTTGGTTAATGTCTTTAGGTCTGTAAAGGGCAACAAAGAGATCATAGTTAAAGGTATTAAATCATTAGGATGTCTCATTATTTCATCAATTGCAATGTTGCAATTTTCTGATTTACGCTGGAAACACACTGTCTGAGTGACATGCGAGTTACTTGCATGAGTGTTGGATCATTCACCCGGGATGGCCTCCCCCTCTCTGGATGGGAGCGTGTAGCTACATAGAAAAACATACCATTGACACTATCCCATCCAAAGAGGCAGGGGTTGTGCCAGGTGAATGATTGGAGACTCATGCAAGTAACTCGCATGTCACTCGGACAGTGTGTTTCCAGCCTTACATGGGAACTTTGTGTCCCACTATAGAGAGACTAAGACTGGCTTCACACCACGGCGTGATCCGGTCCGGGGCTGTCCGGGATGACCCTGACAGCCCCGGACCGGATCAGCACACAGAACCGGAGGGCCAAATGTGCCCTCCGGTCCTGTGTGCAGACGGATGCTGCTAATTGCAGTCGCAGCTGCTGATTTTTCAAGACCGCGGCTTGCCCCATAGGCTCCCATGTTAGGGAGCGCCGGATTGCCCCGGATACGGGAGGATCCGGCCAAATCCAAGATCCGGCAAATGGGGAGATTTTTCTCCCCGGACAAAAAAATGATGCAAGCATCATTTTTGTGTCCGGAGAAAATAATCCGAATTTCCCGAGTGTGCCGGAGTGATGAAACCGGATGGCAGAGAGCTGCCATCCGGCTCCAACCGGCCCCATAGGTTTCTATGGGGCCAAAAAACGGTCCGGGGCTGTCCGGTTTACACCGAACAGCCCCGAATCAAAAAAATCTGTGGTGTCAATCCAACCTTAGACCAAACATGACTCTTACAGGACCTCACTCTTAGTTCTCAGAAAGCAACTTGAATTACCTTCATTCATCATCATTTTATCAGTTTATATACTTCAGTTCCAGTGACAAACATTACTATCTAACAACAGCATAATAAAATATATCCCAATAATTCTGATTGAGACTATATAGTATTCTACTATATAATCATCTTATCGTGTCTGTCTTTCTTTCTGTCTCTCTGTAATGGAAATCCCGCGTCGCTGATTGGTCATGGCCGGCCGGGCGCAACCAATCAGAGAAACAGACAGAATTAGCCACAGATGGCCTGTTCACTGCTCCCTGGCAGCTTGGCGATGGAAAATGGCGGAGTTGTTGAGCAGGGCCAGCATCAGTACCAGGTGTATCCACCCAAATGCCGGGTCCCAGGTGTGACTGAGGGGCTCACTGTCGCGCGCTCACCCGCCCGCATCGGAGGACAGAGGCCACTTAGTCACACTTGGCGACGCTCCAAAGATCCCGACAACGATACGACCTAGAGGTATCGCTGGAGCGTTGCCAAGTGTGCCGCACAAAGGTCAACGGTGACACAGCCGGGAGATGACCGGCGCAAGCCGGTCATCTCCCGGCGACTTGCAACGGAAGTACCCTTACCGGTGCTAGCGATGTCGCTCAGTGTGACATGCAGCAGCGACCAGGCCTCCGCTCTGAGGTCGCTGATCGACGCGATCAGTGAGGTACTGTCACACTTGGCAACGCTCCAGCGATCCCGACAACAATACGACCTGTAGGTATCGCTGGAGCGTCGCCTAGTGTGACAGTACCTTACTGATTGCTGGTGAGGTGTCACATATGCAGATACAGGGGTTGGACAAAATAATGGAAACACCTAACATTTTGGCATCATAATCTTCGAACATGTTATAAACATGCAAACCGTGACATATGTTAATGTTTTGTAGTTGATTATTTGTGTTAAGTGATATGTGTATGTAAATTAACTGTTTGTTTTGCTGAATTGTAAGAACATTGATGAGAACCTGATACCAATGGTAGACCTTTCGGACTTTCAAAAAGGTCAAATTGTTGATGCTCGTATGGCAGGCGCTAGTGTAACAGAAAGTGCCTGAATGCTTGGTGTGTCAAGAGGTACTGTCTCCAAAGTAATGTGACTGCGTTTGAAAGAGAAGGAAAAACGTCCGCAGCAAAGTACAGGTCCGGCCGAAAGTCGAAGTTGACTGAGAGAGACCGTCGGACTCTAAAGCAAATTGTGAGAGAGAATCACAAGACCATGGCTCCGAAAATCACTGCTGAGCTCAATGAACACCTACAGAACCCAGTTTCCACGAAAACTGTTCGTCGGGAGCTGCACAAATCTGGATTCCACGGAAGAGCTGCAATTAGAAAACCGCTACTCTCAATGACAAATGTTTCCAAGCATTTAGAGTGGTGTAGAAACCTCCAGAATTGGTCCCTCGAGCAGTGGAAACATGTGATATTCTCAGACGAATCATCTCTCACCCCATTGTCCGACCTCCGGCCGAGTGTACGTTTGGAGACAGCCGAAAGAAGCATTCCATCCAGACTGACTTCTCCCAACCGTAAAACATGGCGGAGGTTCTGTGATGATCTGGGGTGCTATTTCGTGGAGATCCGCCGGGCCAATGATATCACCTTGTATGAATCCATACCTCGGAGAATTGAGGCTGTTATCGCCGTAAAAGGTGGACCTATACCATATTAAACTAACTTTTGTTGATTTTTCCAGGTGTTTCCATTATTTTGTCCAACCTTTGTATATTGAATGAAGCCGCGTTGCTGATTGGTCGCGGCTGCCTGGTATTGCCGTCGCGATATTGGCGCAGAATTTAAACTCCACTCACAGAGTGAGCAATAACATTTAATGATAATGTATATATTTTACCCCGAAAATCCTGTGCATTCATTGCATTATTCTTACATCTTCATAAATAAACTACATGCATATTATAGAATACCCGATGCATTAGAATCAGGCGAACATCTAGTAATAAAATATGTATAATATATGTATATATTTATAATCAGTCTTACTGTAAATAGTGGCAGCTAGAGTTGAACATAACATGATCCTGATGAGGTTCCATTGAGTGGTCCGTGTAGAAGACATGCTTTTTTTTTTTTGTAAGTCTGCAATGCTGGTGATAAAGCACACAAATAATATAATTAGTAAATACATGTGAAAATTTTTCTAAGGCTGCCTTCACATTACGATCAGGTCCGAACCGTGAACCTTACAGCCCCGGACCGGATCAGCACACAGAACTGGAGGGCTAATATTCCCTCCGGTCCGGTGTGCAGCCTGACGCAGCTGCCGCTGCTGATGCTTCAGGACCGCGGCTCGCAGGGAGCTAGCCGCGGTCCTGAAATAACAGCGGAGTGCAGCCGCAGGTGTCCGGTTTCCAGATCCTCCCAGATCGGGACAATCCGGCCCCATAGGCTCCTATGTTAAGGGAGCGCCGGATTGCCCAGGGAGGATCCAGGGGAATCCGGGAGGATGCAGGAGGGTCCAGGGGAATCCGGGGGAATCCGGGAGGATCCAGGAGATGCCAATTTTGGGGAGATTGTTCTCCCCGGACACAAAAATGTTGCAAGCAATGTTTTTGTGTCCAGGAGAAAAATCCGACTTCTCCCGGATTCTTCCGGAGAGATGGAAGCTGGATGGCAGATAGCTGCCATCTGGCTCCATCTGGGGTTAAAATCCGGTCCGGGGCTGTCACCCCTGACAGCCCCAGATTGGACTTGACCACAGTTTTAAGGCAGCTTAAAGGAATTCTCCTTTCGCACCATATTGATGAGATTGGTGGAGGTCTGACACCTGACATCCCTACGATTAGCTGGTATTTGCTCCAATGGCAGCTGGATGAAAAACTATGAATGTAGTTGTAAAGCACAGCTCCATTCAATGTGTAGCAACCGCTGCCAAGTGCTGTAGAACATTTCTACTCAAAATAATTTTTCTGAACAGTAAAATATAGATACCTTTATATAATAATCATATCAAATATCCACATTTTAACATTAAGATTTAGTAGCGCTACCTCTCGTTTTTTACTTTATAAGGTCAAAAATAAATTCAATTCACAATAGTGGCGCTGCCTCTATATTATTACAATTAGAACAAGGAGAAAATGTGCAAGGGCAACACAGATTATGTGGTGCGCGGTCTGTAGAAGTGAAGGGTTTAATGAAAATTCTGATGGAAGCAAAAATATCCAGGTAGTTTTTAGAGACTCTAAAAAAATGTGAAAGCCATGGCTGCTTTCTCCCCGAAATGGTGCTGCTCTGTGGCTCTAAAGGGCCTGTCACACGTGTCAATGTCGCCCGCGATATCGCTCATGCGTCACAAATTATTAATCGCCTGAGCGATGTGGAATTATCGCGGGTAAGATGTCACACGCGTCAATATGACCCAGCGATGCGGTGATGTCGCCATCTTGCGGACGATCCAGCGAGCGATTTTATTTAGTCGCTTGTACGATGTCAAAATAGAAAATACGTCGCTGAGTTTAGTGTCACACGCAGTGATGCACAAGGTCTACTGAGCGATGAGCGACAGGTTTTACATCTGGCAGTGAAACCTGCGATCGGCGATCAGCGACATATCGCTGGTTGCATCGCTTGGTCACACGCTTCAATGTCGCTCCTGCGTCACTTTTACGTCGCTTGAGCGACTGAAAATCCGTGACGTATGAGTGACATTGACAGCGATATTGACGCGTGTGACATACCCTTTAGTCAGATTAGGAGCTGTTTTCAGAAGAAAACAGGTGTTTTGTTTACTAAAGATGTTGAGCCCCCTTTAAGGAGAACCTGTCACTGCAGTATGCTGCCCTAATCTTAGGTTAGTACAAATTAGAGCCTGGCTGTACAATTGCAGACAGGTATATCTTACTCTGAAGCATCGGTGCATTTCAGAGAAAACTTAAGCGGCCGTCACACGCACTGATTTCTTGCCCGATATCGTTTAAACGATCTTCTTTTTGATCGCTTAAGCGATATCGGGCTTAAAATCGTTGCATGTAATCAAGCGATTTACGATGTAAAATCGCTTGATCGTGACATCGCAGATCTGAGCTCGGAGCTCAGATCTAGCGATGAACGATGTCACGATCTGCCTCATCGTGGTGTATAACACCACGATGAGCGATCTCCCAGCGGCAGAGCCTATGTTGGGAGATGGTAACTATGGTAC
The DNA here is from genome assembly GCA_033576535.1 of Allobates femoralis. NCBI lineage: Eukaryota > Metazoa > Chordata > Amphibia > Anura > Aromobatidae > Allobates > Allobates femoralis. Next base: position 235,257,594 of record JARQOC010000002.1, read on the forward strand.
ACGTCGGGTTACTAAGCGATGCGCGGCGCCTAGTAACCCGATGTGTACCATAGTAACCAGCGAGATCGCAGATCCACATCGCTGGTGAGTCTGTCTGTGTGACAGCTCACCAGCGATGTGAGCGATATTGTAAGCGATTGCGCGTGCACGTGATCGCTTACAATATCGCACACGATATCTGTGTGTGTGACGGCCGCTTTAGTTTGAGAAGTCGGCGGGGGACTATAGAGACTGGACTCATCTGGTGCTACCATCAGCTGGCTTCTATCTGCTAGCACCAGGTGGTTGATCTGTCTCTCCCTATTGCAGAGACATGTGACTGCACAGAAGGGGAGCAGAGAAAAGCGGGCGGATGGGGCCTCAATGGGCTAGTTCCATCTGTCTCTCTATCCTGGCCAGTTCTTCAAACTGTTTTCTCTGAATAACTGCTGTAAATTATACCTGTCTACACTTGGGCAGCATGGTAGTGCATTGGTTAGTTCTGTAGCCTTGCAGCGATGGGGTCCTGGGTTCATATCCCATCAAGGGCAACATTTGCAAGGAGTTTGTATGTTCTCTCTGTATGTATCCAGGATGCCGATACAGTTCAAAGCAATGATGAAAGAGGGAGCACTCCACTGACACTCCCTCCTTCATCATTCTCCCTCAGAACCTGGAGTCTCAGTGCAACGTGCCCGCTGTGCTGAAATGACCTCTCACCACGGAGACTGGAGCCGTGGGGGAACTACAGGAGGTGACTCTTTTTTTTGTATTATATAATAATGAGTACACTGGTGGCCATTATACTAGACAGATGACATTGGCTTGTACATTATTTTATATGGAGAACTATGGTGACTGCAATATACTGTACTATATGGAGAACTATGGGGTATGCATTTTTTATATAAAGGACTATGCGTTGGTTCATCATTCTATATGGAGGACTATGGAGAGTGCATTATTTTATACGGAGGACTATGATATGTGCATTCTATATGAAGGACTACGGAGTGTGAATTATTTTATATGGAAGACTCTGGATGGTGTGTGCATTGCACTATTTGGACAATCATGTGGTGTTCATTATACTATAGGGAGGACTATGGAGTGTACATTATTCTACAAGGAGAACTATGGGGTGTGCAATATTTTATATGAAGGACTATGGGGGGTGTATTATACTATATGGAGAAATCCATGGAGGATTCAGTATACTATATGGAAGACTATACAGGTGCATTATATTGTATAATGGACTATGGGATACATTATACAGTATGGAGGACTATGGGGGCGTGCATTATTCTATATGGAGAATCATAGGGGTGCATTATATTATATGATGGACTATTGGGTGTGCATTATTCTATATAGAGCCCCTATGTTTATAATGGGAGTGAACGGTGCTGCGCTTGACTGCGCATGACCGTGCGCTCCCATTCACTGCAATATGTGATTTGTACGCAAGCGGATGCCTGCGCACAAATCACACACTCTCGTCCGCATCAGGGACTTCTTCTGAGGAGGGGCAATTAGAACTTCTCCTGTGGGGCCCCATTATTTCTATGTACGCCCCTGATAAGTATGATGTTTAAATGTCATTCTTTTTTGCCAAAAAAACAATGGTAGCATTACATAACCAGATACTTTATGCTTTGTTGCTTAGTTTTGGTTGGTTTAAACATTTACTTTAAAGCCTTAGTATGTACTAAAGAAGTCTAATAGTTAAACGACCTTGCAACCTTGCAAACCTCTTTTTTCAGGTGAGTCACTTCTCTTGGGTGTGTCAGGAAGAGAACAATGTCCTCTAGTTCAGGTTTCAATTGTATTTACGGTAATCTATAACTCGTAACATTTTTTTGACACTGACTACAGTTGAGCACCCTTGGATAAAACCCACTTCCATGCACCATATTATTGTTAAACTGTTTATCTACAAGTATTTAAAAATTATTTTTTTTCAACTTTCATTAACCTAATCAGTCTATAGAATGGAGGGTTGTGGCGCCCCGCAACGAGTGCTTCACAAGAGGGTATTGCAGCCATAAATGCAGCCGCAATATTCTCTGACACAGCAGTGACCTGGTTAACTTGGAAATCCAACCCTACATGCATCACCTAGAACAGAGGGCCAATCCTAGGTCCTGGTGGGCGGAGTGCTAGGGTAGTGTGTAGGAGAACACAGACAGAATAGTCGAGAACTCGGAGAGAAAGGGTCTAGAACTTGAACTTGGAGTAGGAGCGGGGGCTCCGCACCCCGTGCAGCCCCCGGGCCGTCACCGGTCGGGTGTCAGCACCTGAGGCCTTACCAACCGGGAATGGGCATTATTCACACGGGTTCCCAAAAGACTCCCGTGCCCACAACTCACAGCCGGTTCACTGGTACCGAAGCTGGCAGCAGTTCACCTCTGCTACGCGAACCAGAAACCTGGAGGAGCAGCTTTACAGGAGCACCCCACCACCAGCCAACTTCCAGTCGTCTAACCAGCGGTGTACCCACTGAGGGATCCAAGGCTCCCCAAAACATCCAGAACGTACATCTTGGATAGGGCATTGAAGCAGCCTCCCCGTACCCGATCTGGTATTCCTGGGCGACACTGGCAATCACTTAGCTAGAATGGAGAGACACTGCGGATTTCTAAGGGACATCATCACTGCTGAGTCCACCCGGTCTACTACCCGTAAGCTGTATACCATGTACTGCCTGCTGGTTACAGTAAAGACCCGTTGCAGAGACTTTTTGTGTCCGTGCTTCCTTATGAACTGTCCGTCCGCACTACAAGGTAACCGCAGCTGCCGCACAACATATTAAGCAGCTCCAGCCTCCGGGGATCACCGCTCAGCCTGTGGGGAGCGTAACATCTTGCTGCTGTCCATCCCCCGGAGGTTCCGCAGCGTCGGTAGTCCTTACCGAAACTACTCATAGGTGGCGTCACGAATAAATTAAAAACCCCTTTAATCTGTTCCTACAAGACGTCTTCACTTTAGATCTGCACTACACCGGGCCCCACTACCGGCAGGCACGGTCCACCCGTGACAAGGAGGAAGGAAGCATCGCCTGTCTAAACCGGAGTCCCGGCCACGGTGAGTCAGAAAATGGCGTCACGAACAGGATACGAGCAGGCCCGTTACCCAACAGGTATAATGTGCTTAAAAATGACTTTATTGTCTACAATTTGGACTTTGTTCGTCCCTAAAAGATCTTTCCCGCCTTTTCACCGTGGGCCAAGATGGCGTCCAAGATGGCGTTCCCGCCACAAGAATCCGCCACGTGCAAGCACAGGAGTGAGTCAACCCCCCCTCATCGTGGAGGGCTAAAGACAAAAGGCGCCAAACTCTTTGTCCGCCCTGATTGCTCGAATCAACCATGGGGGCGGACCCCAAAGACTTTTCCCATGATTGGACTACAAAAGCCCAGAGGAAATGGGAGTGTCACAGACCTTCTTCACCAGCTCTACCAGAACGTTTACCGGTTGAACGGGTGTGGTTTCCCTCCAAGAGAAGAGAATGACCAGCATGAGACTCCAAGACCTAATGCGAGAGGTCGAGGCGGAGGCTAGAGCAGCCATAGGCCAATCGGGTCCGGGTCCTGCCCTTACCGTAGACGGCAGCCCCGACTTCTGGCTAGAGGCTCTACAAGACCTCCGGGTGCGGTTACTAGAGACTGTGGAGTGGACGATTCGCAGCTGGAGTGCGACCCTAGGCAGAAGACTACACCATGCGATGCAGCAGAGCCGACCGGGTACAGCTTCTCCAAGCCCAGACGACATCGCCAGCTTTTCAACAGCCTCACCGTCACCCACCACCTGTCCTGCTTCGTCACCGGAGCCCATAGACTGTATCATTCCTGTGGAGGCCACAGCTCGACCCGTTCCAGCGGTTAGCTCCGCAGCCGACCCCATTCTTGAGCCGGAGCTTCCAATACGCTCCACGGAAGAAGCCGACACGTACCTGGTTCCACCTGCGGAACCCGCGACTAGTTTCCACACTACTGAGACTGTCGCCTGTTTCTCCCCTGAACCGGAGGCCTCCTCTGCTATTACCGAGGCCTACCTGGTGACCGGGATTGAAACACCACTTCCCGCTGCTACAGAAGAAGAGGCAGGCAGCCTGGAAGTCCTGCACAACGATCCCGAGGAGAACTTTGCAGCACAGCCACCCACCGACTCAGAGGATTTCATCCCATCGTCTTCGTCAGCCGAGCAGCCCGACGTAGTCATCGAAGGAGAGGTCGAGGAGGATGACGACGAGATCTACAGCCCAGCTGAGGACCTCTACACCGGGTTCGCCTTCACTTTTGATCTGCACTACACCGGGCCCCACTACCGGCAGGCGCGGTCCACCCGTGACAAGGAGGAAGGAAGCATCGCCTGTCTAAACCGGAGTCCCGGCCACGGTGAGTCAGGGTCATATCATCAGGAATGAGCGATTCTTTTAGGTAGCTGTTATACAAATTTAACAGGCTTTGAAAAATTTGCACCAATAGCTGTCTGGCCCAAGGCGTTGTCATTTTTAGTTTTTTTTATTGTCCTTTCTACTTCTTTCTTTCTCATTCAGAGATCAGTAATTTTTTTCAGATGCAGAAATAGACCAATTTTCATCTATATCCTTGATCAGAAGCTAAAACAGCATGTAGTCAGGTTGTCAATTTTATTAAATGTAAAAAAAACGGACAGAGGTTTCACAACCTTTTCCTATCAAGCAAATATGAAATAGTGACAGTATTAGGGATTCAACCACAATAGCAAGTGCTGAGTTTAGTTTTCACAGACCTAAAAAACTGGATGTGTTATATTTGTGATAAGGATACAAAAAAATTGCTGGCCACTCGGTGCACAAAGAAACATAATCATAGAACTGTATGTGTTTTATCTGTGAAAATATGGATAGAACCTGTCATTGAAATTTTATTCTATATTAATCTTTGATAGCTTAATATTATAGAATCTTATATTAATGTTTGATAGTTTGATACAATAGAATTCTCTATATAGTCTATATTCATTATGTAGTTATGTTAGTATATGAAGGTATTATATTGCTTGCATATGTAGTGGGGTAATTTTCCACTGTGTCTAGTTTACATATTCAAGTCCAAATAGCATGTGTAGAATGTTCCAGGTTTAGGGAGTGCTTATACTCCCTGAAAATGGTGAATGTACTCCTTTTATTTTAAATAACAAGTTTCTCTTATAATGATGGGAAAATACCAAATGCTTGCACCTGCAAATGTGACTTGTATAACGTCATTCTTTCAATGTTGATTATAAAAATAACTGTTGATTCAGAGAAGGCAGACACTCTGCCATATCCCTTCAGAGGTGATGTTTTGAGTCGTCTCCTCATATATGAGAAATAAACCTGGGTGTTGATTCGATTTCAGCCGTCTCCGGCCAGTTTCATTCCATAAACGGAGATTTCCTGACAGAACCCATGAAAATGAAATGTCTGTATCAGCCCTTATTGCCAAACTGAAACATCTTTGCTTCCTTCTTAGAACAAAATATATTTTCTCCCCTATCAAATTAAAATGAATACCCACGTTATGCTTTTTGCAAGGCTTACTTCATTTGATCAATATAAAATTTAGTATAGGCTTGTCTCAACTGTATGCTGACATTTTTTTTTATCACTTAGTTATCTCCTAGTTCACCACTTACTGTATTTTTCAGATTATAAAATGCACTTTCCCACCCCCTGAGGGGGTCGCGGCAGCGTGCGGTGGGTGCTGCCATGCTCTATGTGGCTGGATGCAGTCACTCGCAAGCTGTAACTAGTCGCAAAATGTTAAAACTTAAAGAAAATGCCTGCAGATCTCCATCAGCAAGTCATGATGGGTCCAGAGGGAGGGGGCGATACAGATATATATATATCAGGATGGAGGGGGTCATGTATAAAGGATGGGGGGCACATAGACCAGCAGGTTAGGGGACACATACAACAGGATGGGAGACATATACACCAGGATGGGGGATCCGTTACACTGGGATGGGGGACATATATATCAGGATGGGGGACATATATAAGGGTATGTGCACATCAGTCATTTTTGCATCTTTGCAGACCGGCCGGGAACCGGTGGAGAATTGCAGAAACTGAGTTTTCTGAGCTCAGCAGTGTCCCTCGTTTTGTTAGCGTTTTGCTAACGATTTGCGATCGGTTTATTAGCGTTTGTACAGCGTGTTCTTGGCGATTTCCCCGGCGTTTTTCTTAGCGATTTCCAGACTGGTTTTTGCTGCACTTGTAAGCTAGATCCGCTGGAAAAACGCTCAAAACAAGTCACTTGCTCTATCTTTGAAAACCGGTGGAAAAAGTGGAAAGGAGAAGAAAAAAACGTTCTAATGTACATAGCGTTTTCTAAAAGCCATTGACTAGCATGTTAATCCAACCGGTGACTAGGATTAACATAAATTAACATAAAACTCAGCGGAAACCGCCGACGGAAAACGCTAAAAAACAGCCCACAAAATGACTGATGTGCACATACCCTTAGGCGGACCTCATTTAACATTACAAATTATTTTTCTTCTCTTTTCCTCCACCAAATTTAGGGTGCGTTTTATAATCTGGTGGATTATTATTATTATTTATTTATAGAGCACCATTGATTCCATGGTGCTGTACATGAGTTAGTGGATGATGGTATCCTGTTTCAGATTCCCACTCTGAATAAGACGACTTAAAGGTGAATTTAGAGAAATCTTCCATATTCTTCATACCTCTCCCCTTCAGAGACATATCTATGGATTTATGAATTTTTCTTCAGTTTCCTCTGGTGAACAGCAATCTTCAAGTCTGGCCACAGATTCTCAATTGGTTTAAGGTCTGGGCTTTGACTTGACTACAATACATTTAAACATTTCCATTTCAACCAAGTGAGTGTTGCTTTAGCAGTATGCTTTGGATCATTGTCTTGTTGGAAGGTAAACCTCCCTCTCAATCTCAAATGACTGACAGACTGAAACAGGTTTTGCTAAAGTATATTCCTGTATTTTGCACAATCCACCTTCCCCTCGACCCAGACCATTTTCCCTGTCCATCAGGGGCTGGCTGGCTACTCCGACTCCGGGTGGCAGTTTTGGTTCTGCCAGCCCCTAGGTGAGGACCGGGGGGGAAACTGGGGTGCTGTCAGACTTACTTTTTTGGTGGCCCAGGGGGTTGGGGTGTGCTATTGCCGGTCACTCACTGTGTCACCCGCCGTGTCTGTTCCTGTATCACAGCGTCGGCCGCAAGGCGCCGCGTCTGCTGTACTTTCACAGCGCCAGCCAAAAAGCGCCGCCAGCCCATTTCTGTGGGGGGGCGGCCCTAAATGAGGGCTATACCACCAGCCCAGGGAGCACTTGCCCCCCTGCCACACCTGGGCCAGTCCGCCCCTGCTGTCCATGCTGCCAAAAAACCATCACCACGGCATAATGCTGCCAGGAACGTTTCACTTTGGAAAGGTTGTTCTTGATATGATGAGCTGTGTTGATTTGGTGCCAGACACAGAGTTTACCTTCATGGCCAAAAAGTTCAATTTTAGTCTCATGTGATCACAGCACCTTCCATTATATAGTATATTTGGGGAGTCTCATACATGTCTTTTGTCAAGCTCAAAATGAACCTTCCAATTATTGGCTGTAAGTAAAGGCTTTTTTCTGGCCACTTTCCATACAGGACAATACTATGAAATATACGGCTTATTGTGGTCATTCGTACAGATACTACCGTCTCTGCTTGGGAACTTTCCAGCTCCTTCAGGTTACCTTTGGTCTCTGTGTTGCCTCTCTGGCTAATGCCCTCCTTGCCTGGGCTGAGAGTTTTGGTGGGCCGGTTTGGCAGGTGTGTTGTGCTACCATGTTCTTTCCGTTTAATGATAATGGATATCATAGTGCTCTGGAGGATCATTACAGATTGGGACATTTGTTTTGGAACCCAATCCTGACTTGTACTTCTCAACAACCTTTTCTTTGACCTATTTGGAGATCTTCCTGGTGTTTGGTCAATGGTGCCTCTTGCTTAATGGTGTTGTTTTCACCAGATTATGTGAAATATAACACTCTGAAAATTGCAAAAATGTTGTGCCATGCAAACTTGCACCAAAATGTTGTCCTGGGTTCATATCCCACCAAGGACAACATCTGCAAAGAGTTTGTATGTTCTCCCCGTGTTTGTGTGGGTTTCTTCTGGGTACTCCGCTTTCCTCCCAATCTTGAAAGACAAACTGATAGGATATTTAGATTGTGAGCCCCAATGGGACAGTGTTGCAAATGTATGTAAAGCGCTAGGAATTAATAGCGCTATATAAATGAATAAATATTATTCTTATTATTATTATTCTGTTCTTGCACACCCATCATTAAGACTGGTGAATGAAAACACTAGTCTTAAAGAGGTTGTCCACTACTAGGACAACGCCTTCTGAATCTACTTGTTTTCTTCCAGTTAAAATAATAAACCCTGCACTCACCTCTCGGCATTCCAGTGCTGTTGCTAACCACAGCTTGGGGCTCACATGACATGATGGGCCCTGTGTTCTACCACCGCCGGCTTCCTTCTTTCCACCTTCGGACATAAAAGCTATCAACAGGAAGTGAGTGGCAGCCTCAGAGCTCACATCTCGTTGATAGCTCGTTTGGTCCAAAGGCGGGGAGAGAGAAGCGGTGATTGGACATGGGGCTCAAGCAACATCACAATGTCATGTGAGCCCCAAGCTGTAGTTACCAACAGCGCTGTAGTTGCGACAGCACGGAAGTTGAGTACAGGTTTTATTATTTTAACTTGGGTAAACAAGCCAATTCGCAAGGGATTAACCTAGTAGTGGACAACACCTTCAATATTTGGGCCTTTCATCGCCTGTTAGTTACCAGTGAGATCTACTAATAAAATCTGATCTTCTCTTGATACACTGTAGGAGTAGGATATAAAAAGATTCTGTTATGGGACTATTATTGTTTCAATATCCACATCAATCCTCCGAACAAGTAATGCTTCTTGCAAAGTATCTTATTAAGTGGTATCTTATAAAAACTGCCATTATTTTTTCTATGCTGGATGTATATGTTATGCACCAAAAAATTGTTGTATTCAAATATTGGCTCCTTAAGGCCTCATTGACTTCTAAAGGTTTTACACTATGGTTTTGTATAGCTTAGAGATTTACAGGACCAACATTAATTTGACAGAGTTATCAAATGTTGGTGAAAATTCTCGAAGAAGTATGCATCTTCTCAATTCCTGAAGCAAAAATTGATATTAAAAAACATAAGAAAAGGACAAAAAATGCATAAAGTTTCTTTTTTTTTTTGCATTCCTTTTTTGACCAAAGAACACAACAAAAAGCAGTTTGTGAAACTAAATGGAAATTGAATCTTGCAAATCTGTCAGAAAACAAGACTTGTCAAAGGTTATTCAAAAAATACAGAAATTGTATTTTTATCATTTTGATTAATATCACTATTTAGAGTTCTTGGAATTTTTGCTATAAAAAATCCAATCATGTAAACATACAGCAAAAAAATATATAAAAATAAATAAGTCTAGAGTTTTCTGCATACAATTATTTTTCTGACACATAACTAATGAGGGGGAATTAGTATTAGATGTCAATTTGCTAATGTTTTTCTGTTTTATATCAGCAAACATTATTAATTATTTATATAAAGAGTGGACTGGATGCATTTCTTCTTACCTCAATTATGAAGCCAAGTCATTTGTATCTGCTCTGTACAGAAGCTGGAGCCCAAAATGGAAGGATGTAACAACTTGTTACCTTTTAGATCTCTCTCCTCCCCCTACGCCTTCCAGGTGGCATGTGGACATTTTATTGATTATTCAAACACATAAAAAAACACATAAAATAATGACGTTACCATTGTACACCATTATGACAACAGTTTTTGTCTTTAACCCCTTCACCACCTAGTCTGTTTCCAACCCCCTTTGTGGTGGAAAACTACTGTTTGGGCTCTGGGCAGGTCTCAGAAGAGAAGATGCATATATAGATTTTTGCAACGCAAAATTGTCTGGAATGTGCCTAAACAGTGGAGACCCCACCTCCCCCACACAAGTGACACCACTTTGGAAACTAGACTCTCAAGGAATTTATCTAGATGTGTAATGAGCACCTTGAGCCCCCCCTCCCCCCGCCCGGTGCTTCACAACATTTTATAAAGTAAATAGCTACCTTCATACAGGATGAACCCTAACACAGCCCATCTAAACAGTGTGAGCCTTGACATAACCCCTCTATACATGGTAAACCTTCACATAGCCATTCTACATACAATGTAAGCCTCCACAAACATCTCTATATACAGTGTGAGCCCCTACATAGCCTCTCTATATACAGTGTAAGCTCCCACATAGCCCCCTTTGTACAATATGATCTTCCACAGTCCCCTAAAAACAGTTTGAGTGTGACAATAGCCTTCTAAATACATTGAGCCCCCACATAGCCTTCACAATATAACATGAGCCCTCACATAGCTTGCTAAATACACTGAATGGCGTGGCTTGGGAGCTCATGCAGTGCAGTCGCATCTAACTTGAGCTCCTGCTTTTCAGCCTAAACCTACTGGTTTTCAGCCTGTTCTTGGGCTGAATTACCTAACAAACCCACTGGATCGAATTGCATTACTGCCAAGAACCCTCTGGACCCTCTGGACTGCTTCTCTTTCCCTGGACTGCTGACTTGGGGCCTTTATTTGTATATCATTACTAAAGCTGATCTTTTTGGGGACTGCTGGCCTAATTTGGGGTGCCCCTGGATCTCTCCAACTCAAATTTGTCCCCCCCCCCTCTTGGGGGCCCTCCGGGATTCGGGGGACCCGAAAATCACCTTCTCGGTGGTTTCCCGCCATTGGCGTCACTCCACAGAACTCAGAGAGCGGGAGTTGATATAGCAGCCATCGCCAGCTTCCCCGCTCCGCTGTGATCTGTGCCCGCCTGGAGGATCCCTTGCACAGCTTACCGTTCGTTCCTGCTGCTTCCCCCTGGAAGGGCAGCGTCGGGATCTACATCTTCTCCTTCTCTTCATCGTTGCTGGGGCCTTCAGGACTTGTGTGCCTTCTTTCTCCTACCCGGCGGCTGCCTCAAGCTTCTCTCATCAGCGGCGGTGATCGGATCAGCTGTTCCTACCCGGAAGGGACCGGACGGCTCCTAACTTCAGCAGCGGGGATTTCTTTCTCCCTGGATCTGCGCCGGCCCTGAGAAGATCGGTGAGACCTTCTTCTCTTCTTTCTCTTCTCTCTTCTACCCTTCTCTTCCCTTCTTCTCTCTTCTTTTCTCTTCTCTTCTTTCCTCTTTTCTTCTCTTCCTTTCTCTCATCAGTGGTGGCTCCTGACAGCTGATTACAAGTCACCAAGTGCCTAATACCTTAGCTGCCTTGACTTTACTGCTGATGGGGTATGGAGTGTGAGGCTGGAGTGACAGTGCCAACCTGAAGCGTTCTGCAGGTACCCAGCAGCTCCTGGGGTTACCCTTGGACTGACCATCACCCTCCTGAGCAGGGGGACAGGTATTTTACTCTGAACGGATCCTGGACCTGCTCCTTGGATGTTTGACTGCCTCAGTTCCTGGTGACTGGAGCCTTTGGTTTCAGGAGCTTGTCAGCAGAACCGGCTCTGCTGTATCAACCTACAATTCCACTTTGCCAGACTGGGTGCTACAAGATCCCTACAGACTCAAACCTGCTATACTACTCCTTCACCAAATCAGCTCAAGAAGTATAACCTTTTGACCACTGTTTATTCGTTCTCCCCTCTTCTCAGTCTTCTTATTAACCCTTGCTATCCCTTTGCTGCTTAAACTGCGGGTTCACCCCCTTGGCAACCAATATAGTGATTTGGTTGCTGATAAACACATCGGCTGTATACTAGTAGCTAATATACTATACACCTGCTTATACTAGGGGCTGTGATAATATACAACCCTAAGATATTGTCTTCTGACTTGCCCTTATTTAATCTTCCTTAATATTAACCTCTGGTATCCCTCTGCTATCTAGGTTGCCGACTCTGCTCCTTAGCGGCTGATGCTGTAACTTTGGTTACTGACGAGCTCGTCGGCTTTATACTAGCGACTATCACACTATACATTGCCTACACCTCTGACTGTCACAATATAAAACTCTAAATTATTGCCTACTACCCTTTGTATACACCCCCTCATACTGGTGACTGTCAAAATATTTATCTAAATCATTCCCTAATAGCTTATCTTTTGTCTACTCCTCTCTCCATTGACTCCTATCTTCTCCTGTCTTGATTGTCAGCTCTCCTTCTTAGTGGCCGTTATTGTGTTTCTGGTTGTTAATAGTACAGCAGTTTCACATTAGCGTCCGTTAGAGTATATATTAAGCCTATTAGTAGATTACTGATATACTCTGCTAGACCTAAGGCATTAAAAATAATATTTGTGCATATGTATGTTCATTAAGGCTTTTAGGTTTCTATGATCTCTGTTGCGCTTTATCCTGAACTATTTGTGGATCCTATTTTAACCCCTTAAACTTGGAACAGGCCCGCCAGGGAGTTTTTTTTTTTTTTTTGTTCCGCCTGGCAGCGTCAATTTACTGTATAGAAATTACTGAAGAGGCGGTGTGGACCTTGGTACTCCTATTCTGCCTACAACCCGGTAGATTGAAGTCTCTACAGGACAACCCAATCCTTCTGTTTGTAACACCCTTCGAATCTCTCCGGTACGTGCTCTAGCGTAAATATTTGGGGCTCTCTTAAAATATACACATAGACATCCTATTCTCATCTTGAATCCCCATCATAGCCACCTCTAAAATAAACACCTACGAGTCGATTCCGGTCAATACGGAAATCTATATACCTTTTGAGCGCCACCGGAACTAAATTCCCCCCTTAACCCCCTTTCCTGTTCAGAAATAGTCCTTGTATACCGAGCAACTATATTCGAGATCATTGTCGCGGCTGTGCGTTATTCCGGGGTTCGCTGGTATTGTTATTTTATGATTCAACTTAGGACTCTCACTCAAGGGATACTTATTTCTCTTTAAACAGTCAACAATTATTTTACCCCTTTACTCTTCATCAAATACCGCTGGTAGATCAGGACCTTAAAAGGTACCTTGACCTACTTACCTACAGCATTCTGAGATTCTTCCCTGTTTGGGTCACCCTCCTGAACCGTAGGTTTTTACGGACACACAACTGAAACCTCTTTCCCAGTTTAAACCCCTGCCATGGCCTCCTCTAAGACAAGAACGGATAAAGCGAAACCTACTCAAAAGGAAGAGAAGTCAACAAGATCTACATCAAGACATAGATCTACGGGGGCGTGGCTTGGAAGCTAATGGCACCTGCTGCTTAATCCAGAGCTCCCACTGCTTCTCCACCAGAACGGCATAAAAACAGCAGATTCTCGGCCCCAAAGCAGCAGCAGAACAGTGCTAGGTGTTGCTGGACCCGGTGGGATGCCGAGAGCTGCCCCAAAACGGAGGGGTGAGTCAGCTAAACTCACAGACTTCTTCCCTGCTGAGTGTGCTCCCTCTCCTAACATGGCCCTGCTCAGATAAGCAGCACCATCCCCCTCTGCACATGGACAGTGCTCCACACGTGCCTCACACAGCCCGGAGACCAGGGAGCCGGGAAGAGAGGGAGAAGAAGCCCTGGTGACTCAAAGGTACCTCAGGGACATGCTGGGATCTCTTAGGAGCTCCCTCCAGGAGGACTGGAGGGAGATGATGCGAGAGGTCCGTCACGAGCTGACCTCACTGGGGAACGCACAAACAGGCTTGAGACTAAGATGAGTGAATTTGCTGCAGCACACAATGATTTAGCCACAGACTATGGGTAATGGATGATGGACTTAAGCAGGCACACCTCAAAATAGCTGCAATGGAGGATAAGCTGAGAAGAGAAAATGTGAGAGTGAGAGGGATCCCAGAGGGAGGGGGCCAGGAGGACCTGGTAACAACTATTAAGCCCCTGTTACAACAAATCCTCCCTGACACTCCTGTGGGGGAGCTTGCCCTGGACAATGCGTTCAGAATCCCCAAGCCCCCACATGTGAACAAAGCCCTTCCCAGGGACATACTGGTCTCATTCCTGATCCCCAAAAAGGCAGAACAGCTCCTAAAAGTGATGAGGCAGAAGCAATCCCTGGAGGCTCCATACTCAGGAATATCCATCTTCCCTGATTTATCGGCAGTTACATTAGCCAGAAGGAGGGAATTTGCACCCTATTGTAAGATCTTGAGAGACAGAGTCATGCTGTATAGCTGGGGAACCCCAGTCTGTGTGAAGTTCCACTATAAAGGCTCGAATCAGGTCTTCGCCTCCCCCACCCGTCTGGGCAGAGCCCTGAAAGAGTGGAACCTGACAAAGGGAGTCTCACAATCTCCAGCCCAAGAGGGGTCCCACAATACTCCGAACCAGCAGCGTAACCGCCGCACCCTAGCTTCGGATTGGCAGACAGCGGGCTGAATCCCAGGAGTCCTAGGTGGGATGGCAGTGGGACCGCGCGGATTGGAGGATTTTCTGTTCACCCTTGGACTTGCTTGACTGGCAATCTCTGAAGGGGACCTGCGTCGTGATGGACGTAAGGTTGATCTCCTCCCCCCTGAACCGAGCACTGACCCGTCACCGTGTTTACATGCATGGATGTGTTGGAAGCTTGTTGCTTCTGTTGTTGTTTTCTTAACCCCCACTCCTCCTACCCCTCCCTCCCTTCCCCCTCCCCCCTTGCCCCCGTCCCTTCCCTGGAGACAAGCGGTGCCGCCTAAGTCCGCCTAACTATGGATGGTCTCTTCTTCTAATCGATGACAGTTAAAATTGTATCGTTGAATGTCCGAGGACTCAACTCCCCGGCCAAAAGGAGCTTTTTGTGGAAAGAGGCACGCAACAACAAAGCAGACATACTATGCCTCCAAGAGACACATTTGCTGGAACAGGACAATCAGAGACTATCTCACAGGGACTATTCTAGGTCCTTCTTTGCCAACCACTCCCAGAAAAAAGCAGGAGTGTGCATTTTGATTAGGAACTCTCTGCCATTTCATCTGATCAGGGTGCACTCGGACCCAGGAGGGAGATTTCTGATTATAAACTGCGAAATCTCTGGCACTTTGGTAACTCTCCGCCACAGTTTATGGCCCTAATGTGGCCCAGCTGGGCTACATGCGGTCCTTTCTAGGCAGGGTTCTGGAAGACTCCAAAGGTCTATTACTGATTTGTGGTGATTTCAATGTAGTGCCTGATAGAGGCTTGGACTGCTCGGCGGGGGGCTCTGGGGGGGGGCGTGAGCTGGGTCCCACTTGCCGCGAGTTCCGCCTCCATGATGTCTGGAGGTACCTTCATTCCACCGAAAGGGACTTCTCCCACTTCTCGCACAGGCATGGGTCGTATTCCCGTATAGACTTTTTCCTTGTTAATAACATCTCTTTGCCGGCCTGTGTCTGTGCAGAGGTGGGACTGATTTCATGGTCCGATCATGCCCCGGTATCATTGGAGGTGGACCTCGGGGCTCGCGCGCCCTCCCCGAGCCGATGGCGTCTCAATGGTGGGCTTCTTGCTGACCAGAGGATAGTTGAAGAAATGTCGCGGAAGTTGGAAGACTTCTTTGTGATTAATGATAATGGGGAGGTGAAGGATAATGTACTTTGGGACGCACACAAGGCCTTCAGCAGGGGGATCTTTCTTCAGAGGGCCTCTAAGTTGAAGAGGGAGAGGGACCAAGTGAGAATTGGGCTCACCCGTAAGCTTCAGACTCTAGAGACGGAGAACAAGGCCAACCCCTCTCCTGGAGGGGCTGCGGAGCTGGCTAAGACTAGGTCGGATCTGAGGGAATTTTTGCTACTACAACACGAAAAACATCTCAGGCGCCTAAAGGTCAAATTCTACGAATCTGGGGATAAGGCCGGGGCACTTCTGGCGAGGAGGTTAAAAAAGAGGGCGGAAAAAACAGCTGTGACCAAAATGAAGGGCCTGGGAGGAGTGGTGGTGCGGGACCCAGGGGAGATAGCTGCAGTCTTTGCCCGGTACTACGAAGGCCTTTACAATCTCAGAGATGACCTGGGTACTCCCCAGCCCTCTCAGGAATCTATTGATTCGTTCCTAAGGGAAACACAGCTCCCCCGGGTGTCTAAGGAACAACTGGATTCCCTTAATAGCCCCATTACAAGAGAGGAAGTGGAGAAGGTAATAGCTTCTACCAAGAGTCTCTCGGCGCCCGGCCCTGATGGGCTGCCTAACGACTATTATCGGGCCTTCCCGAGGCTGTTGGCCCCGTATCTGACTAGATTGTTCCACAGCTGGCAGGAGGAGGGAAAAATTCTGGCAACGAACTTGGAGGCTACCATTGTTACTATACCTAAACCCGGGAAGCCCCCGGACTCCCCAGAACATTACAGGCCAATATCCTTGCTTAACTGTGACCTGAAAATTTTTTCCAAATTGTTAGCATCTAGGCTGCTCAGGGTGGTGCCCGACTTGGTGGATCCCGACCAGGTCGGCTTTGTGCCCGCGAGACAGGCGAGAGATGGCTCACGCAGAATGATAGACCTGGTTAATCTGGCAGAATTGGAGGGGTCCCCCAGTGTATTCCTGTCCCTTGACGCTGAGAAGGCCTTTGACAGGGTACACTGGGGTTACCTAGAGGCTGTGCTGAGGAAGTTTGGCCTTTCTGGCCCCTTTCTTTCGGCAGTGATGTCCCTCTACTCCAATCCTAATGCCAGGGTCCTCTCTTCTGGGTTTCTCTCGCCTGCCTTTCGGATCTCAAATGGGACACGCCAGGGGTGCCCGTTGTCGCCAGTGATTTTTGCTCTGGCGACTGAGCCCCTGGCGGCAGCCTTCAGGACCCACCCTGAAATATGGGGTATATCGGTCGGATCCAGTCGACATGCGGTGGGCTTATACGCAGATGATGTTATCATCTCATGCATTCGACTGGAGTCCTCCCTCCCAGCAATAATGGATGTCCTGGACCATTACTCTAAAGCATCCTTTTATAAACTGAATGCCTCCAAGTCGTTGCTACTTCCGATTGGTGTCCCACGGGACCTGCTCTCCTCCATAGCTAAGTCAGTCCCGTTCCGGATCGCCCCAGACGGGATCCCCTATCTGGGAATAACCCTTTGCCCCTCTGGGGATCTGGTCCGGCGCAATTTTGAAAAGCTGATTGCTAACATCTCGAGAGATATGGCTGCCCACCCGATCGGGACCCTTTCCTGGATAGCTAGGATCCAGGCTCTTAATATGCTCATCCTGCCAAAAATTATTTACGTATTTAGAGGGGTCCCGTTGATTGTTCCTAACAAATGGATGGAAAAACTCCAGAACCTGGTTAACAACTATGTTTGGGCTAACAAACGTCCCCGGGTGGCGAGATCGGTCATGTTTCTTCCTCTAGGGAGAGGCGGAATGGGGGTCCCGGAGCTGAGAAAGATCCACAAAGCTGGGGTTTTGGAGGAGGCCAAGGCCTGGTGGACGAACCCCCCGACAAAAAAATGGGTACAGATCGAAGCCCAGGAGGTAGGGGAAGGAGATTTGAGGGGTGCCATGGCATCTGAGACGTTGTGCCCGGGGAGGTGGTCCCCTAGACTACTCACAATGAAGGCACTCCTCTGGTACTGGAGGAGGTCCCCGCGGACGTGGACGGCCTTTCCCCCGTCCCAAATCCCGCTGAGGGCAGTGAAGCCGCATCTCCCCACCTTACATGTAAAGGTCTGGGAGAGGGCTGGGGTGTTCTCCCTGGGAGACTGTTTCCGAGACGGCAAGTTCCGTTCGTTTGGGTCTCTCCTGGAGGACTACCCGGAATTAAAGCCGCATGCCCTCCAGTACATACAGATGAGGGACTTCCTGAGAGGATCGGCCCTTGCCGGAGATTCCCCCAGTGAAACTTCCTGCTTCCGTAGGTTCCTCTTTTCGGCCCCGACTGTCCTCAAGGGATACTCGAATCTGTATAGAGATCTTGTGCTCATGGACTCACCAGATAAACAACCTTACATGCTCCACTGGGAGAGGGATTTAGAATTCATTGCCTCGGCAGAGGACTGGACCGACTCCGCCAGAGACCTACAGAGGTCCTCGAGATGTATAAACCATCTGGAAAATTTGAAAAAAGTTCAGTTGCGATGGTATGTGTCTCCATCTAAACTGGCTAATTTTGATAAGTCCCTGTCCCCATTGTGCTGGAGACAGTGCGGACAAAAAGGCACACTGGCCCACATGTGGTGGGGGTGCCCGAGGATAACAGCTCTGTGGGCTCTGGTGGAGGGCCTCATCCGGTCAGTTACGGGTATAGCGATGCCCTTGACTCCTGAGATGGCAGTTCTCCATGTTGGTCTGGGCTCTATTCCCCCGACCCTGCGTGATGTAGTTTCTTATATCCTTGTGGCAACGAGACTATTTATAGCCAGTAGGTGGAAATCTCCCGCCCCTCCCTCCCTCGGGGAGGTGGCGGAAAAGGTCAACACGATCTTACAACAGGAATATTTTCTGGCTTTGGATAGAGCGAATAAAAACAAGGCCCTGAATAGTTGGCAAGTATGGTCAGCCCACCCTTTAGCTGCAAAATCTCCGATTCAGCCTCTTAGTGTGACTGAGATTGATGCGGTATTTCCACCTTCACCTGAAGCCTCTGTTGTATAGTGTTATATAGTGTGTATAGCTTGTTTGGTTTGATCTTCAGAATACTATATTGTTACTGAACCGGATTGGTGTGATTAGCGGTACTAATGTCTCTTCCCCCCTTTTAATCCTCCTACCCCTATCATACACCCGCTTTATCCCCCCCTCTACCACCCCATTTTTTTATTTTTTTTTTTACCTTCTGGGTTTCCTTAGTTAAAGCCTCCGGGCTTTCATTTTTTCCTATCCTGTAATGTCGTTGTTTATTGTTATTCTAAATCTTTTCAATAAAAATTTAATGTGGAAAAAAAAAGACATAGATCTAGATCTCCTAGACTAAGCCAAGCTGATCCTCGGTTTCAGGACCAGGACCAGGACCAGGACCAAATGGAGGAGACGACCCCCTCTAACTCCCAGCCTGCTAAACAAAAAAGAAAGGAGATGGCCACTAGGAAAAAATCTTCCTTTCAAAAACCGGAGGAACTCGACAGCCCAGTCTCGGATGTCGATACCTCACCTACTGTCAGCCCGCAAAAGCAACGGATGAGAAGGGAAGACCCCTCCCCAAAAAAGCGCAATCCGTTGGACAGTTTTGATTGGTCGCAGCCGATTGACCAGAACTTTTTTAGGGGCATCTTTACTGCATTGGACACCAGATTCGATGAGCTACAAATTTCCATCGACTCTATTTCTAACAGAACCGACAAAACCAAATCCGACCTCGCTGAACTGACAAACAAATACGACAGCCTAGTTAAGGACCACCGCCTCCTCAAGAAGGATTTTAAGGCAATTAACAACAAAGTCGTTGATCTCGAGGACAGAGATAGAAGGCAAAATCTTAAGTTTAGGGGTATCCCGGAGTCAGTTAAAAGCTACCAACTCAACCCATATATCAAAAACCTTTTGAAATGCGCTATCCCCTCTCTGACGGAATTGGAATTGACGGCTGTAAGAATTCACCGCATCCCTAAGCCCAGGTCTCTCAAACCTGAGATACCAAGGGACGTGATTATGAAGTTTCACTTCTTTCACGTCAAGGAATAACTCTTGGACCATCTGCGTACAGCTAGAACTCTTCCCAAACCGTACGAAGCTATCAGAGTCTTTGCAGATCTCTCTAAGGAGACTATGTTCCGGAGGAGGCAATTGGTTCCCCTATCCAATATTTTGCAAAAAAATCAGATCCTTTACAGATGGGCCTTCAGCCCCACCAAAATTCATTTCCACTATCAGGGAATATCTTTGGCCTTATCAAATGTTGAGGAGGGCCTGAGGGTTCTTAAGGACTTAGGTCTTAAAATCTCCTAATTGGATCCTCCTATCCAAATGGCTGAATAGCTTAGCCGTAACTTTAGCCACCTTAGGAGGTAATTCATCGTGATCCCTTTGATCCCCTCCAATTTGAGACAAGCTGTAAACACTTGTTCTGATTTGTTAATTTGATTATTTACCCGATTATTTTCAGAACTAGTTAAGTTAGGAATTTGTTCTTTTAGTCTAAACTAAGACCGAAGGAACTCTCGTATTTGTCACTCAGCAAACTCTAAGCTTTCTCCACCGTAGCACTTGCACAGATTATGTCACTAAAATTTTTATCGCAAAACGCGAATGGCCTAAACTCCCCTCAAAGACGCTTTTACTTATGGAAACTCCTCAAAGAGAATAGGGCGGATGTGGTAGGTTTGCAGGAGACCAAATTTTCATCCTCCAAGCCCCCAAAATTTGACAACAAAAACTTTCTAATTATCATTTGTGCCAATAACACTAAAAAGAAATGGGGTGTGGCTCCTTTGTTTAAAAACACGGTCTCGTTCGAACTAATTTCCAAAGTGGAAGATCCCAAAGGCAGATATTTAATTGTCGTGTGCAAACTTAACGACCATCCCTTTACGTTGGCTAACATTTATGCACCGAACAAGGGTCAAATAACCTTTCTCAATAAAATCATGAGAATTGTCGAGTCTCACAAAAGAGGGGACTTAGCGGTCTTTGGAGACTTCAATATTGTACCGAACGGCACATTAGACTCCTCCACCAAGTCGAGGCAGCTTCTCGAGGCACTGGATCCTTGGCTGACCAAATCTGATCTGTATGACGCCTTCAGATGCCTTAACTCTACTTCTATAGAGTTCTCATACTTTTCAAAGCAAAGTCCTACTCAAGAATAGATCTTGTCCTCACCAACATCTTCACTCTTTCAAAATTCACCAATGTTTCTATTGACCCCAGGAGTGGTCTGATCATTCTCCCGTCATGTTTGAAATAAACATTGGCCCCAACATACTTTCACAAAAACTTTGGCGGAACAACAGTCTTCTTTACAACCATCCTTCTTACAAATAGGAAATTGAAAACACCATAATTAACTACTTTAAAGAAAACGATATAGAAGATATTCCAACTCCCTCCCTTTGGTCCGCATTTAAAGCTGTACTTAGGGGCAAGATGATTCAGCTCAATGCCCGACTGAACAGGAAAAACAGGGAAAAAACTCAAAATCTGGTGACTTTAATACACAACTTGGAGGCTTCTCATACAGTAAACCCATCCCTCGACACCGCGACAAAGATTATGAAACTTAGAATAGAGTTGAAGACCCTCCTTTCATCGAAATATGATAAAATCACTCAGATGATGAAACTCAAACACTACCTTTCCGGTGACAGACCTTCCAAATTATTGGCAGCTAAAATCAAACATCAAAAATTAAAATCAAGGATCAAGGAGGTTAGGGACCCACAGGGACAGGTTTTAAAACATCCCAAAGACATTTCATCCACTTTCGCCAAATTTTACACCTCCCTCTACAACCTAAAGAACAACCCCGGATCTCATGAACCCTTGCGCCAAGACATGGTTGACTATTTAAATCGTCTCAATTTACCTTCGCTCAATGATCATGATTTGTCAGATCTCAACTTACCATACACTGTCATTGAGATCTCTGAGGTTATTGAGCAATCTAAAGATGGGAAATCGCCAGGCCCAGATGGGTTCCAGAATGAACTTTACAAGACATTTAAGACCTTCCTTTCACCATACGTCACCAAATTGGCTAACTACAGTGCCTCTCAGGGCCAACTTCCGCCGGACATGTTGGAAGCAATCATAACTGTTTTACCCAAGGGGAAAGGGCAGACACAAAAAAATATCGTCCAATTTCCCTCCTAAACGCAGACACAAAATTTCTAGCAAAAATAGCAGCCAATAGAATTAAAAAACATATAGCCAAACTAATTCACCCTGATCAGACGGGTTTTATTCCTGGCCGAACTACGACCGATGCTACCAGGAGAGCCTTTGACTTGATCGCTCACATTGAGAAATCTAAACAACCCGCAGCCTTCTTGGCATTAGATGCCGAGAAGGCTTTCGATAGGGTCCAATGGGACTTTCTCTTCTTCACTCTTGAGAGTTTTGGATTTCGAGGGAAATCCTTCGCCTCATTAAATCAATGTATACCTTCCCCACAGCCAAAGTTTATTCGAACAACTTCCTGTCTCAAAAATTCCCATTGTCTAACGGCACTAGACAGGGCTGCCCATTGTCCCCTGTACTATTCGCCTTGTTCATTGAGCCCCTTGCGTCCAGCATTAGGCAAAATGAAAATGTTAAAGGAATTCTCCTAGGCCGACATCACCATAAGATTTCCCTCTTTGCAGATGACATCTTGCTGACTTTCACTAATCCTCTCAAATCTCTTAGACATATACGGACAACCATCGAACAGTATTCCCGGTATTCCCTTTATAAAATCAACAGTTCAAAATCGCAAATTTTAGATTTTAACATAGAAGAAACATTTTTGGAGTACCTAAAGGAAGAATTCGACTACACCTGGGTTGAGAGAGAAATTTCTTATCTGGGTATTATCTTAACCAAGCCTTTGGCAGCTACTATCCAAATAAACTTAACATCCTTGTTACAAACTTTCCATTCGGATTATCTACGCCTTTCAAAAATTGAACTATCTTGGCTTAGCAGGATTGAGGCCTTTAAGATGTCCCTACTTCCGAAGTTTCTTTATGTCATCAGGACAATCCCCTTGTGTATCCCCAAATTTCAATCACGGCTCCGCTCATTTATTTGGAACAACAAGAGGCCAAGAGTTGCTAGAATGTCTCTGGAAAGACATAAACGAGCAGGAGGTTTGGGGGTCCCCAACCTTTACAACTATTACATGGCGTCTATCTCAAAATTATCTCAGAAATGGTTTCAAGCCTCAGAAGATTTGCCTTGGCTGGAGATTGAAGAAACAATTGCCAAATGCAACTTGAAGGCTTTAGTTATTTCCCATTTAGTTACCCCTTCCAAGCCTCTCCCAAATCACCCCGTTATAAAGGCCACTATCTCAGCTTGGAAATATTTGGCGACTAAGGCTGCTAAATATTTTACTTCCTCCAACCTTACAGAAACGCCCTTGGACACGTTGGAGATAATGATCCCGAATCTGAATCTATCCTCTTGGAAGACTAAAGGAGCTCTCCACGTTGAGGACTTGCTCCTTGGGGACTCCATTAAACCTTTCCACTTGCTCCAAAATCAATTTTCTCTTTCTAGGGATGAGCGATCCCAATGGATAATCATTTCCAACTATTTTACCAGCTTCAAACCCAAATATGTTCTCCCACAATTAATAATAGATCTCATATCTTCCCCTGGGGAAAATTCTCTATGGAAAACGAACAATTTTTACCAAATATTTAACGAAGAGTTGGAGTTGCCGCATCTCTCCTTCTTCGTTGCCTGGGAGGAGGAGCTAAATATCCGTATAGACCTGCAAAAAATGGTACAAACTATTCGTACCACATACTCTAATTCAACTTGCGCAACCCTACATGAATCTGATTTTAAGATCCTTTCAAGGTGGTATTTCACACTTATTAAAATGCACCGGATCAATCCCCAAGTCTCACCCTTATGTTGGAGGGGTTGTGGTTTCCCGGGAACACTAGCACATATATTTTATGATTGCCCTATCTTATCTAAATTTTGGTTGGATATTAAATCTTTAATAGTAGATACCACCGGACTGATTATCAAACTTACCCCGGAATTCGCACTTCTCTCAATAGGTGTTGAGGACCTCCCACATGACATGAAGTTCCTGATTTCACACATTCTACTCACTGCTAAGGTTTTAATCGCTGTCAGGTGGAACAAACCCGAGCCCCCCACTCTACTGAACCTTATTGAAAGAGTTTCGCAACATAACTCTGCCATACGGAATAATAATTTTCTGAAACTCAAACGGAGATGGGAAGCCTGGTGGACGGCCTTCTCTCCCTCTCTTCTAGCTTAGGCCTGTTGACTTGACTTGATTGCGTGACATAACTAGAGTTTCTTGTATTTTCTTGATTTAAATGCCTTCGCTTTTATTATGATGATTATACTAGCTTAGAGGTATAAAGATACTTGCTTCCTAACTACTCTATAGATGTATTTCGTTTTTTTTTCTTTTGTAACCTCAACTATATTTGTGTTTATAACTTGTTTATCTTGCATGTTTGTAAATGTATATATTCCCCTCCCCTCCCCTACCCTTATTCCCTATTTCTGTACCCTCCCCCCCCCTCTACCCCTACCTTTCAAAAACTTAATAAACATATTTGGAAAACCTAAATACACTGAGTCCCACAAAGCCTCCTATATACAGTATAAGCCCCAAATAGCCTCCTGAATAAAATATGAGGCCCTGCATAGCCTCCTTTATACATTATAAGTCCCACTTAGTTTCATATATACATTATGAGCCCCCCACATAGCCACCAATATAATTTTTTAGCCCCCACATAGCCTCCTATATACAGTATGAGACCCCACATAGCCTGCTATATACAGCAAGAGCCCCACATAGCTTCCTATATACTTTGAGCCCACACAAAGCCTCCAATATACATTTGAACCCCCACATAGCCCTGTATATACATTATTAGCCCCAAAATGGCCTCCTATATACATTTGAGCTCCCCCATAGCCTCCTATATAAACGTTTCTGAACCCCCTACACAACCCTCTGTGGCGACACGGGGGTCAGTGTGTGCTCTCATCTGCTAGCCCGGCCACCTTTAAAAATTTTACCGCATCGATCAGGGCTCATCCCACTGAACACCTGAAATCTTACCCATGGGCGGAACACTACTCAAACAACACAGGGTAAGGGAACCACAGCCACGACGCAGTGCGCAGGTATGGCAGCAGCTCCAGCACAGACGCTACATAACCCTAATACCTCCTGAACTATTCATCACTATCTAAATCCCCTCAAGGATACAGGGAAAAGGTTGGATTGTTGAGGTTCTCCCTGCACAGACACCAACAGAGGGACGGAACCCTACGGAAAATCAGAAGGTAGTAACAATCCCAGCTGCTACAACAAACTTTATACCTCACCTTCCTCCCTTTTTCCCCAAGAAGTCATCCAAGGAGACACATCATTCTAGCGACTATGTGATAAAGGTCACAAAGTGGTGGCCGAAACGTCTTGCCAAGTCGCAATTCTGTGTCATTCATGATTCAATAAAAGAAAAACTTCACTTTGCAGTGTTTATCTTATACAATTGCACGCATTAGTTAGACTTTATTGGATGCCCAACAGTCAAAGGCTATAACACATACCTGGCAAAAACACATGATGTAACAAGCAGCAGAGTCTTACCCTTCCACTGGTTCACTAGAGATGAAAATATTTGTGCCTTTGGGGCTACCAGGGCCATTTACCCCAGTACAGCAGCATCCCGCTTTTGGCAGTCACCCATTGAAAAGGGATAGCAGCAAGCTTAGGAAGCCAACCAAGCACAACAAAGTTTGTAATGAGGTGACCAAATTGTCTCAATCTGGGTATCTTCCAGCCAAATCCTAGGATCCTAAACTGAACTCCTGCGGAACATGATCCAGGTTATGATCTTCTTTCTGGGACCGAAGTCCCTAATCTGACGTGTTGTAGCATATGAAGACATGATGTAATCCTGGCAGCCGGAACCAAAATACCTAGGCCAAAAACATGAAGACAGGATGTGATTCTCTAGCCAGGACCCTAGGCTGAGGCTATATAGCATATGAACAACTGGTGACTGAAGCAGTCCTTTTTATATCCTAAGCTTCAACTCAGGGTATATTGTATTCTTACAGAATTGGTGGGATAAGGCTGTTCTCTTATTGGGTGTCTGTTCAATCTGACTTCATAATTCTCCTCCGAATGATGTAAAGAGGGGGTGAGGCAATTTACATTTAGTTTGCAGTTAGTGCGTTTGCAATCCACACACTAAGAGAATGGAGGCTCTGAGCAGTCTGGTAAGAAACAATGACTAAACAAACAAAAGAAGTAGATTGTGAGCCCTTGCAGACAGCGTCCTCTCTTCTTCTGTACCTGTATGCCATATGTTGTCCATGTACATTGTATTTGTCTTTGTATACCCCTCCCACATGTAAAGCACCATGGAATTAATGGTGCTATAATAATAAATAATAATAAATAATAATAATAAAAGACCAATACGTCTGGCCTAATTAAGAATTTTAACCCACGACATGCATTTAAAAAGGCAGTGTCATCACATTACTCTCCCTTCTTAATTAGCTCCTGAAAACTGCTGAATTTTGACGAGGTTTGATGTTGACGTGGCGGCCAAACGTGATAGGACTCTGATCATCCTTCACCTCCTGGCGGCATGGTCCTTTGGTATTTCCTTTTTTGTGGTGAGGTCAGTAATAGAGGCTTACATATATGCACCTCCCCCTGATTACATCCCCCAGGTTGAGCAGCCATACTGCGGACAAGCACTAAAGTGGGGTCCATGAGTTGGGCTTCCCTAAACTCCTTACGATATATCTCCTCCAGTCAATGGCCACAATCTGGTTACATTTATTCACTTTTGTTGGCTCAGGAGAGGATGATGAAAGGAGGGAACATGGGTTATCTTTAGATAGTATGGTAAAAGGATCCGCATCAGGGTTCATCAGGATCTTGCTTGGCTTGGCTGTGGATGATGGCTGTGATAAATTGACTTGTCTTAGGTCATTCCCATAAATAACCGGTGTGAGGAGGTCATCCACGAGTCCAACTTCAACCTCTTCCTGGTCAGTCTGACCACTTGCCCACTGTATTCACCCCTTTGGCTTTCTTGGTCCTCGGGCCAAACTGAAACAACCAGAGGGCCGGATGTGGTTCGCGAACTGCACTTTGTCCAGCCCTGATATAATGTGTAGTGTTATAGATAAAATATAAATGTATGGCACTTGTATAGGTATAAGATATTATTATGTGTAATGCAGAACCCTGTTTATAGGTATAATGTAAGGTGTTTTAATGTTTATGCAGATGAAAGGTTAAGTCTGCCACGAAACAGACCATATAGACAGAAACAGTTTAATACTGGGACTAGCCCACAGGGGAGGAGTTATCCTCTAGGGCAATAGATAGTATCTGATGTTCTAGAGGGAGACAAATGCACTAGTGTATTGAATGGGTGTACAAGTCTGACAGGTCATGACGGCCCCACATAGTGGGTAACTCATGGTAACCCTAACTTTGGGACCAGTGTGAGAGCATGATTCTCGGGTGTTGACTACAGCATCAGATGAGAACAACTGAAGGGCTAAAGTCACACCCTTGGACGAGCAACTCTTTACTGAAGGAGCCAGCATACAGACAGATGGCCAAGCCCTTTAGCCTTTAAGGTGTAAGGTTATCATCACTGGTGTGTGATGGAGTGTGACTTTCCCAGGTGGGATCCCTTCTGACGATTGCGAACCTAAGGCTTTTAACCAGCACTATGGCATATCTCCTAATTTCCTTTCCTACAGAAAGAAGACACCTCCACCTGGAAGTGCCTGGACACTTGCTGCTACATTCCTGCCTTATTGTCCTTACCCCTGCCATGTGAGGGAAGGAGATATGCGCCCCCTGAATAGGACATCATAGACTATGCTGTTGTGTTGACATGGGATGTGCTGGAGCTCACAGGTACAGAAAGATTGTGAACAACCAAGCAGGGACTTAGCTGAGTATGGTGCTGTAGTGTGAAACAGAAGATGCACTTAAGATATGTGTCCGCTATTTCATTTAAAAAGTTGTGCCTAAGTAACTGTGGAAACTGTTTAGTAAAATACTGTTGTTTGAAAAGAACTGTTCTCCACGTCTATTTCCACTGCGTTCTGGTCCTGGGCTGCCAAAGGTAATGGCGACATGGTAGCTTCTTCAAGGTATGATCTGTGCCACACAAGTCCATGCACCCAGCCAAGACCACGATATTCTTGAAGCATCTAGAGTCAATCCCTTGTCTTCAACTACTGCCCCAAGTCACACTACATATGTATGTGCAGGGACTCACGGCACCATAGATGCACGATGATACAGTATGTATGGAGGATGTCATTAAGAGGTTAATCCAACACAAAATTAAACTATTGAGATGTAAAGTGTATTAAAAATGTTTTTCCCCTTATCTATAGTCTTTAGTTTAAATACCCTGGGATATTTAAAAAATTGAAAAAGGTTCACTGAAATGAATTACGACTAGCTCTTATTTACCTAATTGTTCAATTTCCTGCGAGTTTAAACTACCCATTAAATCAACATATGTTCAGTTCAATAAACACTATGTTTAATAAATATGTATTTCTTGCATATGTACTTGGACACATGTACACCACACAGCCATAAGAATAAAACCACTGGCTGATGTAGCTAATGTAGCTAAAGGCAACCTGACTGCTGATACATGATGTCTTATCCATGGGCGGGCAGCATGCATCAGGCATGGAGTGTATGATTTCTGTCATATATGGGGCAGCACGGGGGCTAGGTAGTTAGCACTGCAGCCTTTCAGTGCTGGAGTCCTGAGTTCAATTCCCACCAAGGACACCATCTGCAAGGAAATTGCATGTTCTCCCTGTGTTTGTGTGGGCTTTCTCCAGGCACTGGTTTCCTCCCACACCTGAAAGACATACTGATAGGATGTTTAGATTGTGAACCCCAATGGGGACAGCGTTGCGAATGTATGTAAAGTGCTATAGAAATAATAGTGCTATATAAAATAATAAATATATATGTTTGACTTTGAAATGTTGAGGCGCATTGGAGAAAAGCACAGTTTAATAGCTGCCAGGGACCAAGCCGTGCTGGAGATAGGCAGGTTCCCGGTGACTTCTTCTTGACCACTGCTTTGCAGTGACAGGCTCTCCCTATATAGGAACATAAAATAACAATGATAATCTTGTGCGATGACAAATGTAAAATAAAATGTTAATGTTAGGCATTAAGTAAACAGTCAGTTTTGGAAGGTAATGCGATGGAAAAGCGTAAGGGTTTGAGCAACTTTGACAAAAAAAGAAATTTGAGATAGTTAGATGATTGGACAAGAAAACCT
This sequence comes from Allobates femoralis, assembly GCA_033576535.1. NCBI lineage: Eukaryota > Metazoa > Chordata > Amphibia > Anura > Aromobatidae > Allobates > Allobates femoralis. Next base: position 235,286,527 of record JARQOC010000002.1, read on the forward strand.
GCAGCAAAACACAAGTCCAGCAAAGTGGATTACAGTTTCATCTCAATCATACTTTGTTTTTTGTCAGGCTGAAAATTGACCTGTTTTGCAAATTTTTCAATACACAGCATGTCCATTTCATCTGCATATTTATTGCAATTTGAATTCAGATTTTCCCTATACACTTAAATCTGCAGTAAAACACAGTACCATACAGTTTGTTGCAGGCAAATCTAGAAATCAAAAATTTATAAAGCATGAACATTCTTCAAAAAGTCACCGGTCTCCTGTGCTGGACTTGGCTCATCCCAGGCTCCACTAGTAACATTCAGCCCCATATGACCACTCAGAGGCGGAACTAGAGCCTGGGGGGCCCCTGTGCTGCAGTTGCTGTCTAGGTGAGGAGCGGGAGTGGGGGGGAGGGGGTTGGGGTGGGCGAGCTGCTGTCCCAGGTGAGGAGCGGGGGGTGGAGGGTCGAGCTGCTGTCCCAGTTGAGGAGTGGGGGGGTTGGGGGGGTGCTTCTACTTGCATCTCCAGCACATTACAAACCAGGGAGCCGTGGCAGCAGGAGGGGCGGGATCAGCCGCGGGAAGCATGAAGCTTCCCTCACTTCACCTCTCCTCTGACACACTATCGCGGGGGGCGGCTGGAGGCCTGGGCCCCCTTGCAGGGAGGTGCACGGGCCCCCCTACAGGTGCCTGAGGGGCTCCCTAGCCGGTTGGGTCCCTGGTGCAGCTGAACCAGCTGCACCATGGTAGGTCCGCCCCTGTGACCACTACAATCATCTAGAGACTGTAGCAGTCGCATGATGAGAGAGGTAAATCAAAGGTGTTCAGCTGTTTGGATAAAAAAAAGTCTCCAATATATTAGTACAGCTTAAAAGGTTGTAGGTACCGTACATTAAAAATATTTCATCAAGGCCATAACCAACACATTTCGGATATAGAACTGTTCTTAGTCATGGAACTACAGTATGAAAGCAAATATTAATAAGGGACTTCTTTAATGTTAGGCTATTATCCTTCTTTCATTTTAGCAGTTTAGTTACTATTCGTTACAGTAATTGAATTTAACAAATGTTAGATACCACTGGGCCCAGACATTGTTGAGCTATAGGATTTATCATTTTGGTTTCAAAGATTATTTTATAGCTACATTTCTTGGTTTAACCCAGTGCTTAAATGTGAGTCATGATATCCTGGTTGTGTTTTTATTATCAGATAATACTATGATTTGTGTTATGAGCAAGTCATGAAACCATAACCTGGCATATGTGTGCAGTAAATAAACTGTATAATCCAGCTCAGACAGGACTGTGTAGGTTTAGTGAGATCATTTGTTTGACATTACTGTAATCATCTTCATCTATAGTACATGGAATCAAATTGTTAAAGGGAACCTGTCAGATCGTTCTACCACCCTCTGTTACCACTAGCTGTCCCTGCACCTTCCCAGCTGATCCATAACCATCCCTGTCTCACCTAAAACTGCACTATAGAGTTTACCAAAATGACATATACGTACATGCATTCTGCATCCATAGACTGTGATGGGCGAGTTCCAGGGCTCAAGTCTCCCTCCTCGCTTGCTTTCAGCACGCCCCTCTGGGCGTCATCATTTGTTCTTCTTTTCCTCCTCTATTTGAAATTCCTGCCTCATCTTCTACTGTGAAGCACTGGCCAGAATGTCATATCCAGCCCGGTGCGTTGTGGGGGCTGATCACGTGGTACGGTTCACCTCTGGTGCATGCGCAGAGTGCATATTGAAGCTGTGCTGGTGATGTCAAAAGCCCCCGCAATGTACCAGGCCGGATATGACGTTCTGGCCGGTGCTTCACAGTAGAAGATGAGGTGGGATGAGGTGAGAAAAAATTAAAAAGTTTGTAAAAAAATTCATTAAAAATTGCGCTCTTTTCGCAATTTTCCAAGACTCGTAGGGTTCTCATTTTTTGAGATCTGGGGCTGTGTGATGGATTATTTTATGCGTCTTGAGCTGAAGTTTTTAATTACACCATTTTTGGGTGGATGCGCTGTTTTGATTGTCTATTATTGCATTTTATTGCAATGTTGTGGTGACCAAAACAATTTAATTTTGTTGTTTTTACTTTTTTTTCTGTTTTGTAGTTTACTGATTAGATTAATTTATTTTATATTTTGATAGATTGGGCATTCCTCAAATCAGCGATTCCAAAAATGTGCATTTTTTTTCAAATTGTTTTATCTTCAATGGGGCAAAAGGGGGATGATTTGAGCTTTTATGTTGTTGTTTTATATATATATTTTTAAAATACTTTTATTTTTCTCTTTTTATTTCTTTTACTAGGCCCCTTAGGGCGTCTGAAGCCTGCTAAGTCCAATTGCTTGTGCTGTACAGAGCTGTGCTGATGCATAGCTCTCAACAGTACAAATGATCATTCCTGTGCATGCCGGCGCTTGCCTCTTATTAGGAGTCATCATCTGCTGTCATGGCAGTGCATTGTCGCACCATGTTCGCTTTAAGTCGCTGATTGCGGCGGGGAATATCGCGATCCCTACCCGTGCTTGTTACATCATGATTTCAGAGTTTGACAGTGCAATTTAACTTGTTAACAGAATCTACCCGCACCTATTAGCAGCACATGTTGACTGATCAGATTTGCTGACATGTGTGGGGAATGACGTGAGGTCAGACCATGACTCACAGACCTGCTGCTGATCTCCTGCCCCTAACTCGACATTCTCATAGGCACATATACAGATGGTTCTCGAGTTCAATTCAAGAGATTCGGGGTCAGTTTGTGCATAATGTCCATACTCAGACCACAAAACATGGATGTGTGAAGCCAGGCCAACTCCAACCACTGTCAGTAAGGGTATGTTCACATGTAGACTTACTGCAAAGTTTTCCAGAGCATGTCTGCAGCTCATTTTTAATGATGAAAAATCTATTATTAAAAAAAAATATGTTTATTAGCACTTTTTGATGCATTCTTTCACACGTTTTTACATGGGTCATTTTTTGCTTCATTTTTATTAAAAAATTAAATTTAAACTTTTATTTGAAGCATAAATGCCTCAAAAAGTGATGTGTTTTCGTAACTTGAAAGACACATGGAAAAACAGTACACGGAAGAAGGTCTGTCAATATAGGACCGAAGCATTTGTTTTTGTTCTAATTTTCACCAAATAAAATATTACAGAAAATACAATCATTTGAGCACCAAGTATTTTTTTTCTATAATTTGTATACTGTCTCAGAGACTGACAACAGCTTTTAAATTGTTAAACTGCAGAAAACTCCAATATCACAGCTGGCATCTGCTGCATATGAAGCAAGGTCATTCTCTAAGTTGACTTCATACTTTGCTTAGTGACACATGATGAAAATATGTCAAAGGTTAACTAGATAAAATAAACTGTGTAAACTTAATTTATTCTTTGTGCGTGTCAGACACTTTGCATATGGAAAAATAGCACACATTAACCCCTTCACAACCAAGGGTGTGCCCCGACCCCTGATGCGAGCTCACACTGTGAGCTCACATTCTCCCCCCATATCTTAGCTAATCTGATCAGCTGAGATATTTAGCTAACATGACCGATCAGATCAGCAATCCATCGATGCTGTTGACTCTTTGAATCACGCTGTCAGTGACTGACAGCGCAATCCTAAACGCCATGGCGGGTATTACGCTGTTCCCCGCCATGATGAGAGGTCTTGTGATGTGATGACAAACCAGATGAAGTGGATAAGAAACATATTACTAGATCATTTAATAATTGGCTTCAGGACCTTTCAATATTTGTCGTTGGTGCTTGGTGAAAAGAAGCCATCATGCTTTAGTTGTATTTTTCAACATGTCGACACCTTCCTAGAAGCCTAAAGAAATATTTTAAGTATGGAATGGTTGTCTTATGACAAATCTTTTTGGCAGAAGATGGCTGTACATCCTTCACTGCATTGGAGCATTAAAGAGGTTGGCCTTTGGTTAAAGGGAACCAACCACCAGGATTTAACCACCAGTAAGTCAGTGCAGCATGACCTTACTATTTGTGTTTTTTTTTTTTTATTCCTCCCCTGTGGACTTGTCTTTTTCCTGTAAACTGAACCCCTCCCACCCTGGATGAGAGGGAGGGGAGAGGGGGGTTAGGCTTACAGCAGAAAAACAAGCCCACAGGGGAATAAAAAAAAAAACAAATAGTGATGTTATGCTGCACAAGTCATTCACCTACTGCAGTGATCTATAGGTGGTTAAATCCTGGCGGTTGGTTCCCTTTAAATCTTATGTGCCCGCAACCGAATTATATCCCTAGGCAACAGTCAACTCAAACAGTTAAAAAAGTAGTTTACACTTATAACGAATCACCCTGCACATGGTTAACAAATTGTTGTTACAGGCACGAGTGCTCTTTTTGTGCTGGTACTCACCTGTCTGTTAGATACTTCTAGAAATATATGCAAGCAGCCCACAATCCAACGCTGCAAAAGAGATTTTTCTTAAAGACGGAGACTCTGGTGAATTGGGTAAAAATGTTACCTTGGCTAGATCAATATCCAGACAAGGAGAAGTCTGATTTGATTATTAATGTTTTTAAGTTTGATTTTCCTAATCCTTCCTTTTTGGGTAAGGGATGTTCAATTGTTGATAATTTGGCTTCTGCTAGATCTTACCCAGATTTAGTGTAAGAAAAAAAATAGAAAAAAAGTAGAATCAGAAAGATATGCAAATCCATTTTTGCTTCCACTAGGGATGGGCGAGTCTACTCGCTAGGATTTGTTACTCTGCGAGTAGTAAGGGACTCGCAGGACTCGGTACTCTGCGAGTTTCCCAGCGATTACTCGCACAGTAACGAGTCCAATGCAAATCAATGGCAATCCTAGTTTTGTCAGAGACTCTGAGAAAACTAGGATTGCCATTGACTTGCATTGGACTCGTTACTGTGCAAGTAATCACATGGAAACTCGCACAGTAACGAGTTTGGCTGTCTGCTCTGTGCCGGGCTTGGGTCCTGCAGGCTGCCGCAGCTCCAGGGTTATTCATGAAATAATATAAAAAAGAGGGCTCCCCTATATTCTTGTGTCCGGCCAGGTACAAATAGGCACCTGGGGGTTGGGGGCAGCCCGTCGCTGCCTGCTGGATCCGGCTGGTTCCAGAAATACGGCAAAGCCCACATCATTTTTTTTCTGAAAAATCAATAAAACAATCCTAAAAAAGGGACTGCATCTTTATTAACCCCTCGCCCATGGTCCAGGGGTTAATAAAGATGCAGTCCCTTTTATTTACATTGTTTTATGGATTTGTCAGAAAAAAATTTGACGTGGGCTTCGCCGTATTTCTGGAACCAGCCGGATCCAGCAGGCAGCGACGGGCTGCCCCAACCCCCAGGTTCAACGAGTAGCGAGTCCCGGGCTCGGACTCGCTAGAGTCAAGCGATTCCGAGTAATTTAGGACTCGCCCATCACTAGCTTCCACCATTTGTCAATTTAGGAATATCCCCGCTGGGTACTGTGCCTAAGGCCAGCTTCACATTATGGCATTTCGGGTCCAGGTCTGTCCGGTGTGAACTGGACAGTAGAGATGAGCGATGTTTGATTCGAAATGTTTGCCAATCTCAAATTCGACCTGTTTTGGGCGGTGTTCGAGTCATTCGACGAATGTGAACAATTTGCTTCAAATCCAGCAGTTCGAGGTTATGTTCGATAACGATTCGTTCACCAAAAACGTAACTGGCTTTTCACAGTAATATTGTTAATGAATGTTAATATCCAGTTTCAGTGTATAGTGTGCGGGGGGGATGCTGGGTTTAGATCAGTGCTGCAGAAATAATGCCGATCTCCATTTTTCTTTCTCCTAACTGCATATGCAGAGGGATGGTGCAAGCTGTCAGCCAATCACACACACAGCAAAGTGCATTTTTTGCACACAAGCAAGGGCATGTGTCATTGGCTGTGTATGTCACATGTCCTTGTCCTATAAGACCCAGCCATTTTCCCCATCGCTGCCATTACCTCAGTGCTGCAGTTGTGTGTCAGTCAGGCACCGCTACTGCTGTTGTGGGTGCTATAAAGTGTGACTTGAACAGATAGCGAGCAAATATCAAGTTAGATAGACAGATAGGTTTAGGAAATAGGGACTAGTTTGAATATCAGCCCTTTTGAGGGCTACTTCATAGAAGTAGGGACTAGTTGTAATTTCAGCCCTTTTGAGGGCTAGGTTAGAGCAGTTCCTATTAGTTTTTGCCAGGCAGGTGTGTGCTAGTGCTGTTCAAGTGTTTTTCACAGCATCTGGCCAAATCTAGCTCAGGCAATCCTCTTGGGCAGGTAGTGTAGCACTGCTGTGAAGACAGCTATACCACCTCTTTTCAGTAGCTAATTTTGTATTGCAGCTAGCCCAGTCAATCCTTTTGGGCTAGTAACAGTGTCTAGTAGTCAGCGGTGTAGCCCAGCTGTAAAGTAAGCTACACCGCCTGTCTATCCAGTAGCCAATTTTTACGGAAGCTAGCCCAGTCAATCCTTTTGGGCTAGTAGCAATGTCTGGTAGTCAGTGGAGTAGCTCAGCTGTGAAGCAAGCTACATCGCCTATTTCATACTAATTTTTAACTGCATCTAGCCCAGGTAATAGTTTGGGCCTAGTAGCATTGTTTGATCACTCAGCTCTGCTCGATTTCCATCCGATTTTTATTTTTGCCAACAACTGCAAAGTTGCCAATTTGTTCACATACAAAATTAATGGCAAAAGGCCTGCTGCTGGTGGAAAGGGGACTAGGCATGGTGGAAAGGGAAAAAAAGTTTGTCCGTGGTGTAGGTGGTAAAGCAACAGTAACATCTGCAGGAGAAAGACCATCTTCCAGCCAAACTAAGATGTCTACTTTTCGTGGACAATCTGATATGATCCAGTTCTTACGGACACAAGTCACACGACGATCACTACAAATTGTAGATGAGGCACAAAAAGAGCAGGTGCTTGAATGGATATCAAGCGCTCCATCAAGTAGGCTCTCCTCCACCTCAACATCACAAATACTCCAGTCCTCTGAGGAGTCACCCCAATTGCACTTGCTTCCTCCCAGCTCCCAAGTCTCCAGCCACCCTACTGAGTATGGAGTAACACAGATGGTTGACTCTGCAGAGCTGCTCAGTCACACTATAGCCTGGGAATCAGAGGTCTGCTCCAAAGCTGCAGTGAGTCCAGACGAAGCAATGATCTGCACTGATGCCCATAAGCTTTGTGAGTCAGATCCACGCCCAGATGAAGAAGGTTCTGAGCATAATGTAGACCCTACCTCCCAAACTGTAACTCCTCTTGGTGGAGACAATGAGGAAGATGCTGATGAGAAGGAGATACCTGATTGGAACGACAACTTGACTTTTCGGTCAGGGCAAGAAGAGGTTGTCTCTGAGGATGCGGGGTATGAGAACACACAGGGTGATGATGAGGTTGGACATCCCACTTACTGTCAACCCACAGTCAGCCAGTCGATGAGGTCAGCAGAGGAGGTGGAGGAGGATGATAGTGACAAGAAGGTTAGGTTGCGCCTTCCTGGACAGAGACGGAGTACTGAAAGGATGTCAACAACAACTGCATCCTCAGCCACAATTCTACCTCTGAGGAGAAGTCGTGGTGGTTCCTCTTCAGGTCGCATGGGCTCTAAGCCTCATCTAGCCTGGGCCTTTTTTGACATCGCAAAGGATCACCAAACTCATGTCATCTGTAAGATTTGTCACCAATCTCTAAGTAGAGGCCAAAAACTCATGGCCGGAGGAGACAAGAAGTCTGACACATAATCAACGCCTAGATAAGACACGTTCAGAGAGAACCATCCTCAGTGCTGCTGGTGGTGTGCTGACAGATAAGCGCACATGGCTGTTCAGTGAGTATGTAGACAGACTAACTTTCATCAAGATGAACAAGTCATGGATCCGCAAGGACTTTTCTACCCTGTGTAATCTTGGAGAGACTAAAGGCTTGTGCATTTTTGAATGTGCTTCATGAAAGTCACCATTTTAAGCTTGAAACTCTGGGGCAATTGATGCCACTTAAGTGGCGTCTGTTCCCAAATTTTTGACAAAATGGAGACTCTTGTTGTAGTCCCCTTGCTGTGTTGTACATGATTTTAGAAGGGCATGACATGCCTATATCTGTGTCTCCTCCTCCTTTTATTCCTCCAGCTGTTTTCTTTTTGCATTTCTAGATGTACTTGTCACTATTCCATGTGTTTGTTGTGTCTTCTGAGTAGTTTGTCTGCTTTTGAACACCTTTGAAGGTGTTTTCTATGTGTTTGTCTGCCATTGTTTTCGACGATTTTCGACAAACATTTGATGAACATTCAACAAACACACCCCCAATTCGACTAATCAAATCCAATTCAAACACTAGGGTGGTGGCTCATCTCTACTGGACAGAACCGGATCCGATATTGCCCCCATGTATCCCTATGGTGTGGGATTGTGCTTATTTGGCCACCGGTTTTGTGCCTTTCCAGCTGGATCTGGTTGTGTTCGTTTTTTGCCCCGGACACAAAATCGGAGTCTGCATCATTTTTTGTGTCTAGTGGCAAACACTAACAAAACTGGATCCTCCTGGATCTGGGGCGATCCAGCTCCCGTTTATAGGAGTCTATCGGCGCCGGATCTGGCACAAAATCGTACAGGTTCCTGGACACCTGGTGCTGAAGAGTGACGGCTCTGAAATGCAGCTGTGCTCGTTCAGAACCATTGACAGAGCAGCATTTCAGAGCTGGCACTGAAGTTCAGTACCATGGAGAGCTCCACAGCTGAAATTTCAGTACTGGACAGCACCAGAGACGTGCACAAATGATTCCTGCACAAAACAGGATCAGAGTGCATATTTGCCCTTAGTTTGTGCGCGCCCGGGGCTGTCAGGTTCTGTCCGGTGCATCCTGCAAAATACCAGACAGAACCTGACAGCTGAAAATCGTGGTGTGAAGCTGGCCTAAGGCAGGCTGGCAAAGAGAGCTTTTTCTGCAAAGTCAGATATGAAATCTGCTTTTTGCCTTTTGCTGATCCATCCATCGGGTTTTAACTTGGCAGGTTGCTATTTTAATGGTCAATACGTTTTTGATAAATGCCTTCCTATGGTGTTTACCCTTTCATGTTTTTATTTAGAAACCTTTTTTTACTTTTTCTTGAATGATGTGTTCAGTCTGAGGCGAATTCCTTTGGTATGACACACTATTTGGATGATTTTTTGCTTACTGACCCTCACATTCGGATTAGTGCAGTAGGGTATTGGATATGTTCATCAGTCTAATGAGTTTATTTGGTGTTCCAGTTGCTTTCTAAAAAAAACATTTTTTCCATGTCATCAATTGGAATTCCTTGGGATTTTGATAGACTTCCCCGTAACTCTGTCAAACTCCACCAGACCCAAAAGCATTACAAATATTGCTTGGTGGTCACTCATGCAGCACTAATCTACTCCCCATTTCCTCAGAAGGCTGGACCATCATTGTAAATAAGCACCTGTACTTTGTGTCATTCTCACCCCATTGTAGATTGTAAGCAGGGTCGTCATAACAAAATACAGTAATTAAAGCAAAATAATAACTTTCTTATGACTGCATATGAATCTCTGCATTGCAAAGCACTGCGAAATATGTTGACACTGTATAAAGATGATTATTATTATATGGCTTAAGGCTTCTTATGGGCGATTGTAACATGGTAGTGAATTACCTTTCTCAACAGCAATGTTCTCAATGTCAGCTGGTTTCAGGAGCCGATTAGCAATGGTTTTCTTGTCCAGCTCAGCTATGGGATTTGATCTAGGATTAATCCTTACGATTGTCATAAACTCTTTGGCTCCTAGAACATGGACTGTCTAGGTATGGCAGATTTGGTGTGCATTCTGTAAAAGTAAAGCTTTTAATGCTGTAGATCAGGAGTCTCCAACTCCATTCCTTGAGGGTCGTCAATAAGTCATGTTTTCAGGATTTCCTTAGTATTACACAGGGTCTGGAATCTTGCAGGTAATTAAACCATCACCTGTGCAATACTAAAGACATCTTGAAAACATGACCTGTTGTCGGCTCTCGAGGCCTGGAGCTGGGGACCTCTGCTGAAGATGGTAATATTGTAGCAGCTTTACTTTTCTTAGAGTATTCCGCTCTTTAAGACTCATCATATTCTACTTTGGTAAAGACATTAACTGGAATATCATTCTTTTTAAGAATAGCTGGTAAAGAGCCTTTAAATAACATGTTTTTAAGGAATACAAAAAAACATTGTCAACCAGACAACCGGCGTCCTATAACTAGTGAGTTGTTACTTAAGTTATGTTCTTCTTTGGAGGCAGTATGACTTAAGGCAGGGGTCTCAAACTCGGCTGAGTATGTGGGCCACACAAAGAAAAAATTTAATTTGGAGGGCTGCATTCTTTGTAGAACTAAATTACATTTTTAGTAATACCATATTTTTCTATACACATTTGATC
>JARQOC010000002.1:235297037-235327604 GCA_033576535.1 Allobates femoralis
AGGAAGTAGAGTTACTCTGGACTCCGTCTGGCCTCTCTTCGGCAGTGGGTCTTTTCAGACATGTACAAAACTAGGTTGATCGCGCCTTTAAGTACACCTAAAAAGATGGATATCATCAGATCATAGGACAGAAAGAGAGAGAGCGAGAGAAAGAGAGAGCGAGAGAAAAGAGAGAGCGAGAGAAAGAGAGAGCGAGAGAAAGAGAGAGCGAGAGAAAGAGAGAGCGAGAGAAAGAGAGCGAGAGAAAGAGAGCGAGATAAAGAGAGAGCGAGAGAAAGAGAGAGCGAGAGAAAGAGAGAGCGAGAGAAAGAGAGAGCAGAGAAAGAGAGAGCGAGAGAAAGAGAGCGAGAGAAAGAGAGCGAGAGAAAGAGAAAGAAAGAGAGAAAGAGAGAGAAGGTCCCTCTGCCTCATTATAGAGGATCTTCAGATCAGGAGCATTGTCTGAATCGCGTATTTCAGAGGTTTACATGGAAACCCCAGTGTAAATGCTCAGTGTAGAGCACGGGATAAATGTGAGCCGAACACATGGCGTGCCGGTATGTCAAATGTTGGGAAGGGGTGAATGAACCCTTCTAATAAGTAGGCATTGTCGGTAGTAATCATTACCTAAGCATCTAATCAACTGGTTATGGGTGGTTATGGTTCACAGCACAAACTAGTAAATATTAACAAACATGAGAACAAAAACAACAGTGCGCTTTGATAGTAATAAACATCAACCGGGACATCCCGTGTGCTGCAGAGGGCAAACACCAAGTCAGCAAAACACAGTGCAGCTGTGAGAACCTGGGCTTAGGGCTGTGTAATGCCATGTGTTGGGCACACATGATACAAAGCTTAACCCCTTCACCCCCGGGCGATTTTCCAGTTTCCATTTTTTTCCTCTCCTTCTTCCAAGAGCCATATTTTTTTTATTCTTCCATCAATATAGACATATGTCGCTTGTTTTTTTGCGGGATGAGTTGTACTTCTGAATAAAATAATTTATTTTACAATGCAGTTTACAGGAAAATGGGAAAAAAATTCCAAGTGTGGTGAAATTGCAAAAAAAAGTGCAAATACACATTTGTTTTTTATTCACCATGATCACTATATGGTAACACTGGCATGTTGGTATGATGGCTCGGGTCAGTCCTATATGGTAACACTGACATGTCGGTATGATGCCTCGGGTCAGTACTATATGGTAACACTGACATGTTGGTATGATGCCTCGGGTCAGTACTATATGGTAACACTGATGTGTCGGTATGATGCCTCGGGTCAGTACAAGTTTGTAGATACCAAACATGTATACATTTACTGTTATCTAAGTGTAGATAACAGTAAAGTTATATGGAGAGGGGAGTCAGAAGCGGGAGGAGCTGTAGACATTCTGCTGCAAATACACATTTGTTTTTTATTCACCATGATCACTATATGGTAACACTGACATGTCGGCATGATGCCTTGGGTCAGTACTATATGGTAACACTGAAGTGTTGGTATGATGCCTCGGGTCAATATTATATGGTAACACTGATGTGTCGGTATGATGTCTCAGGTCAGTACTATATGGTAACACTGACATGTCGGTATAATGCCGCCGGTCAGTACTATATGGTAACACTGATGTGTTTGTGTGATGCCTCGGGTCAGTACAAGTTTGTAGATACCAAACATGTATACCTTTACTGTTATCTAAGTGTAGATAACAGTAAAGTTATATGGAGAGGGGAGTCGGAAGCGGGAGTAGCTGTAGACATTCTGCTGCAAGTTCACCCGAAACTACGGTGCTCATAAAGTTCTATGGAGAACTGTCACTGTCGTTTCAGGAGAACTTGCAGCAGAATGTCTACAGCTCCTCCTCTCTATTCCATAGAATTTTAAAAACACCAACTGTCATCTCCTATCTCAGTAATAGGGAAATCTAATCCCTGAATAAAAAGTTTACAAAGAGAAAGAGGAGTCCAGGAAGTGAAAGAAGCAGATTTTTCTGATAAGATATATTACATATTACAAAGTTTCTTATTGTCATGTGTACTTTTGATTTCTGAAGAAATAAAACCCTGAAAAACAATGGTTACTCTTTAAAAACAACCCAATAATAGTAGCGCTTTACCTCCTGTGGCCTGGACAGCGGACGTCCATGTTCTTTCTCTCTTCGTAAATCCTCCTTACAGGAGTGTAGCTGAAACGGAAATGGATATAGTACAGTAAACACCATACAAGAGAGTGCAAGTACAGGGCCTGACTACACAGGACTTGTTTGTAGTCTGTTACCATGGAGACACATAGGAATTATAGACACAAACAGGTAGGACTTGTTTCATTGTCACAATAATCATAAACTGACTCTTCCGTAAAGACAGTAACAATGACAGCCTCCTATTTTTTTAGTTCAAGATTGACTTAACTAGAAGCGACCTTTCACCTCGGCACCAATAAGTGGCTCTACATTTTCCATGTATAGTCACCCCACCCTGGTCCTGTTTGCCTCCTCCAGCATCCTTTCCTGTGCTGTAGAACAGACCTCTGCTCCATTTTTGACTGTAGTGGCCATCTTGGATGAAGGACATCCAGGACGCCAATCTTGGAGGAGGCAGTCGGAGGGCACCAGGTAGGGTTAGTATACGATGATAAATATACAGTACATTTTTATTGCCCATGCGGAGGGCTTTAAAGATGACAGGTAAGCCTAAAATTAACTGGAAAAGTGTGCAACAAAAATTCAGAGGTAGAATCTGTAACATGGTGTAGAGAAGATTAAGCTATACTTTTCAGGCAAAAGATTGAACAAAACCTGCGTTTTATCTATTTCTGATGATTTTTGACTCAGGAGTCCAGTGGGCGGTCTTATTAGGGATTCACAGGTGTCAATCACTGAGCAGGACGACCCACCGGACTACTAAGCCCCAAAATAAAAAAATGATTAAAATAAAAATAAATGAGAGAAGTGATAACCCCAGAATCGGGAGAGACTGCTCACCTTAGTGTTGGCCTGGGCCAGCTGTGTTTGAAGCTTCTACATCTCTCGTTTCAGGTCTTCCTTTTCCTCGTTCATACGTTCCCGATCGCTGCGTTCCCTCTTAAAGTCTTCTTCAAAGATGGCCACCTATAAGCAAGGTATGGATAAGGATTACATACTCAAGGATACCTACAGGTAATGAGACAGTAAAGATACATGGACAACGCAACTCCATAAATTAATTCTCACAATCTGTGAATCTGGCGCCTGCGCAGTAAGAGCCTCTTCCCTCCTCCCTCCGCCTCTTTCAGTGATGCTGTCTGTGCAGGCGCCAGATTCCCAGCCCTGCAGTGCGCATACAGCATAACACACTACAGGGCCGGGATCTGGTACCTGCGCTATACGCAGGCGCAATCTGGGGACGTCATGTGACTTAAATTGTCAGGCATAGCAAACGGAGCATGCCCGAGAACTAACTAATCTGGAGATGATGTCAGGAGGAGGAGAGGAGGCGACCCCCGGAGAACAGAGGAGGATGACTGACAGCAGCAAGGCGATCAGGTCCTGCGGAGAGAAGCATACCTCCCGGACCTTTTCGGGAAATTTTAAAAAGTATTTATTTCGGTGTCCCTCGGGTGTATAGAGATAAGAGCCACCTTCACAGACTGCAGCATAAGTGCTGCTGAAGGTGGCAATTTTAGTTTAATAAACCCTGGGGATGGGGGTGACCGCTTCCCTTTAATAACAAATCTGATTCCAGTAATCCGCCCCGTGTGGTGGCCGCTGGCCTGCAGAATCATCAAAGCTATTTTCCAAGAATGTGATAAAAATGGCCCCCGTCACATACTTCAAGCAGCAACCCATCCTTGCCCCATGTCAGGACAGAGTGCAGCCTCAGGAAACGTCCTTAGTCAGTTGGGGTTTCTTTTCCTCCTGCTACTCCTCTACTCATGGCAGTGACCAGAGCCATTATGTTTGCTCAGGAAGCTGCTCCTGACAGTGGCCAGTGGATGTTTCATGTTGTGCATGGGTTTGGGCAGCATGCATCAGCTGACAGATTCCCTTTAAGTGCTCCTTCTACACTCTGCAACACACCCTGACACATGACTGGGACAAGTTGCAGTTTGAGATATGTGATGGCGGATGTGTGAACGCATCATTGCTAGAATGAAGCCCCTTCCATGTGTATCCAAGGCAGTATAGCTCGCCGTGTGGCTGTATCTGGTACTGCAACAAAGACCCATTTTGCTGATCAACAAGTGTATTAAGGATCAAGACACCATCCAGTTAACATGGGGCTTGCTATAAATGTCTGATTTAGTCCTGACAAACTTTTTTAAAGAAGTAGTGCTATGACTGTACAGATGTTTGATCCCCAATTTCAATGATACCTCTTTTGTAGCAATCCAATGACTCAGTCATAAGAAATCTTCCAAATCTAATCAAATCATTCCGTATTAAGGACGTACACGATGAACTCCGCGGTCAGACGGGGGATTATTAACTGTATTAATAGTCAGTGAAGCAGATGAATTAATCATTATAATTCCCCTCCGTCACAGAGGCTCAAGGACCTGCACTAACCTCTCCATGTAACATAATCTGATCCAGAGGAAGGACAAGATAGAAATGGAACTGCTAAAATAATCTGAAACTCAACGGACAATTAAAGGGATTGTGATTAGAAAAATATGTCCGCTTCCATGTAGATACAGGGCCTCCCCGATCAATGGTTGTGTGTACTATTGTAGCACAGCTCCATTCACTTCATTGGGGCTGAGTGGCAATACCAGACAAAACCCATAGTCAGGGGGGCGGCGCTGTTTATAAAAAAAAATATCTATGTCTTTCTAATCCTCGACAACCCCTGCAATGTTCCTGACAACAGATAACAGAACTTAGGCCACCAAAACGTTATCTAGGAATATAATAAGTTACCGATGATGTCTTGAAGACATGGCATCATGTTGAAAAACAGGGCTTAGAAGGCTGTATTTGCAAACACAAGAGTGGTCTGTCCCCTTCTAGATTGGGTACATCATCCCGGACCACCTCCATTGCAACTGCGCAGCGAGGAGAGGTCTAATGCCCTCCAGTTCATCTGCGCATGTGCCATGGAGGTGCCTTGCAATGATGTCCTCAACCTGTATCATTAGAAGCCACATCCATGGCACCAGGCACATGCACAGGGGACCTGGAGAGCAGTGGACCTCTCTTTACTGCGCATGTGCAATGGAGGTGGCTTGTGATAATGTTCCCACCCGGTATTATTAGGAGCCACCTCCATGGCACTTGAACATCGACGAGAGGTCTACTGCTCACCAGTTCGTCTGCGCATGTGCCATGGAGGTGCCTTGAATGATGTCCTTAACCTGCATCATTAGGAGCCACCTCCATGGCACTGGGCACATGCACAGGTGACCTGGGGGGCAGTAGACCTCTCTTTACTGCGCAGGTGCCATGGCGGTGGCTGCTAATGATACAGGGTGGAGATATCAGTACAAGACACCCCCATGGCACATGCGCAGATGAACCCGTGAGCAGTAGACCTCTCTTCACTGCGCATGTGCCAAAAACACATGGTGGAGCTAGGATGCTAGGACTGAAAGGTGGAAAATTAATCAGATAAATGAACCCAAAGGATAATGTGACTCCCAAGGTTGCCAACAAACGATCACTTTTACATTGGACCCAAAATCTAGTCCAACCCCAAAATCTACCTTAAGACAATCTCACAGCAGATGTTTGCTTGGAGAGGCAAAATTACTTGAGGGCATCAGTTGAGTAGAAAGTGGTCCTTACCTGCTGCTTGAGGAGGTCAACCTGAGTTATGAGTTCTTGGCGCTGAAGGAGCCCGGTGTCCTCTGTGGAGCCAGAGGAAGATGGAGACCGTGGACCTGATCCCTGCAGCTTCAGAGCTTCTTCTAGAGCCTGTGAGGACAATGACATTACAATAGGTCCCTAGAGGAGACAGGTGAAGAAGTTCTTCTCTGTAAAGGTGGATCTAGTCCATGTGTAACGGTGCCATTAAGAGAGGATGAAATGTACCACAAATACTATAAATTACTTTATTCAGTCGGCCGATCTCGCGCTCCTGGTATTCCCGCTGTTTGCTGGTGGAGCTCATCTGGTCATGAAGGAACCGGTTCTTTTGCTTCAGATCTCTGATCTCGGACTCCAGCTTCTGAATTTGTGACTGTGAAGGAATAAAATAAATAATCATGGCGTGGGCACACCGGGGCTGTGGAGTCGAAGTTGTAGAGTCGGAGTCTGTGTCCAATTTGGTGGAGCTGGATTCAGTGAAATTGAGGAGTTGGCGGTTTGGCCTACCGACTCCACAGCCCTGCGCACCATGTCATGATGTCGAGGGAGAATTGGGAGGCCCCTATACATCAGACCTCTTCTCCTGGAGTGCAGTATGTGAAATCTCTGCTTCCAGTCCAACTGGATGTTTCTCCAGAGTATTCTCTGTGGCTTGCGATTACACCCTTCTTAGACGTTGCCAATCAGAGCTCAGCAGCTGATCTGGCCGTCTGTCAGTCTCAGAGGATGACGAACTGTGATTAACGACATCTGCGAGAGAGGAGTGAATACTCTGAAGAAACGCCCAGTTGCACTACAAGCAGAGATTTCACATACTGTGCTGCAGAATAAACAAACATGAATATCTCTGCAATGGAGTAACATATCACAAAACGGAAAAAAGTGGTAGAATCAGGGGAGTTCAGGGATTTCTATAACACATTTGGATTAAATTTTGAGCAAGTGACAGTTCCTCTTCAAAGATATGTATTTTTATCTAAAAGTTATTTATAGGGTGTCATTAAAAACTTTGGACCAATTGGATTCTACCGCCTCTATGTACATAGCATGATTGCCAAATGAGGAAACAGATCTCGGTCATCTTTTTCTAACTTCTCTTGACAAAACTTCAATTCATGATCACATCAATCTGTGACCTTGTTATAAATCAATCTAGAAGATCAATCAGCAAAGCATAGACAAAGGATCCAGACCCTGTCATCAGAGCAGCTCACTGACATATTCCATGTTAGCTCATTCTGCAGCTTGCTATGTGCTGTGAGTTGTTTAGTTTCAACAGCCGCTATGTATCAAAGTTGTTAAATAAACCCAAATAAAACATTAACTTAGTCAAAAAAAATAAATATATTTAACGGATAAATACTGCTGGTTATTTACTGCATTACTGAGTCCTATTTCCACGCCAAAAGCTTTACCTCTCTTTCCTCTATTTTGTCTCTGGCCAGGAGAAGTTTGCGGTCGAAGTCTCTCTGCTTTCGATCTCTGTCCGCCTCCTGCTCACTCTCAGATTTGGTGGCCGGTGAAATCTTCTGACGTAGAGACGTGATCTATGTGGATACGTTTGTAGACATTTTTTAATGCATGGCACGGTCATGACATTTTTTAATACAAGGCACAGTCTAACTTTAATATACATAATCTTTGTATATTCCCAGAGGAAGCCATAGCGAAACGAGCGTCGGGGTGCATCCATACATCCAGGCACTCTGCTCTTTACAATAAGTAAGTCATTTACTCCAGACTTGCTGCTATCATGAGCTTCTTCTCTCTCATACGTGCCTTGTACTTTTCATCTGTCTTGGCCACATTCCTTATACTACCGGTGACCCTCTTCTTATGATCTGAGCTACAACGTTTCTCCTTATGGAGAGAGGACATGTCAGTATACAAGAAGACTTATACGCCTTGCATGCTCCTCTGGGAAATTTAAATATGCAAATTGTCTCTTCAATGAGAACCTGAACTCTAGCGTCATATCTCCATAAGGAGAAACGTTATCTGTTAGATCCCCAGCCTTAGCCTCTCATATCTCATACTCTTCACTGACAAGGCACACACTTCGAAACACTGTGTCTACAAATTGAGAATATGATTTGACTTATATCCTTGGTCCCAACGGCTGCCGTATCGTTGCTGCGTCGCTGGTTAGCTCTGACTGTTTGACATTTCACCAGCTACCACGTAGCGACGCTCCAGCGATCCCGGCCAGGTTGGATCATTGTCAGGATCGCTGGTGTGTCACTACGTGTAACGGGGCCCTTAGGCTCGATAAAGGCTCAATATTGAATTTTAGGATTGCTACTTCCAATAGGTGGCGCTAGAGTTCAAGTCCTCTTTAGAGACAATTTGCCTGCTCTTATGGTACTCTATCACCACCTAGTGGTTACATTCTATATTGACTACCTTCAGATGGTATGTATGGTACTCTAGCACCACCTAGTGGTTACATTCTATATTGAATACCTTCAGATGGTATGTACATTGATTCAGATATTTGGCTCCATAAAAACTGTTTATTTCAATGTCATTCATATATTGAGATTTTACTTGCCCATTTTTTTGTTTGTTTCTACTTTGAGTGCTGATTGGATGTTTATTATTGGGCATTTTTATATATGTATTCCCCCTTTGGCATCCTGGTCTTCGTACATATTATTTATACATTATATATTATTTTTTAGATAGATAGATAGATAGATAGACTCTCTATATACATATATATATTATATATGTGTATCTAATACATAAAGCTGAGTGTATGTACGTACGTGTGTGTGTGCGCTGCAAGACCCACCCGCTCCAGATAGCCTCACCTACTCAGTGTAGCTCCACCCACTCTACTCTGAATAACCACACCCACCCAGATAGCCACGTCCACTCCGCATGGGCATGCCCACTTTACAAAGCCCTACCCACTCCACATAGCCACACCTCACTTCACATCCTGCATCTCCACATAGCCCCACCCACAGGACTTTGTGGAGGGATGGACGTATGAAGGGGAGGGGGATATACATGGGGGTGGTGCTATGAAAGGGGTGTGGCTACTGGCAGGGGTGAAGCTATGTGTAGGGGCAGAGCTGCAAAGGGGCTGGGCTACTGGGAGGGGGCGGGCTGTGATACATACACACATACATACAATACCATATATGGGCAATATTACCATATATGGGTTATACTACCATATATGAACATTACGACTATATATGGGCATTACGAACGGGCAACGCTGGGCTTTACAGCTAGTGTATATATGAATAAACATAAACAACATTAAAGTACCTTCTCTTCATACTGATGTTTCATAGAGCAGAACTGCTGATCCCACTGCTTATTCACATCCAGGAGCTGCAGAAAAGACAGAAGAATCACTGATATTTTTTATTATTATTATTATTTATTTATATAGCGCCATTAGGTTCCATGGCGCTTTATATCAGCAGCAGGAAACCCTCCCTAAGGCGGCGTTCACACTGCGGCCGTGAGCGCAGCATCCGTTCATCCTTTTAATCCTTTTCCTGCACAATGTCAGATGTTTTACATGTAAAACCACCCAACCATTGTGATCAACCATGTCAAATAAAAGAAGGAGGGGGAACAAGAGGCGCAATAGTGCCCTATCACTATGGCACTGAGTACAAAGTGGTGAAAAAGGGGGTTCACTCACCTGAGGCAGTTGTGTCACCCACAACTGGCTTGAAGGCGTATTTAAAGCTTATTACCAGATGGCTGCTGCAGGATTACCACCGCCCACCCAAGTGTGGAAACACATCAAGTTGTAGGGAAAAAATGGTGTATCACAATCCGCGCTGCCAGAATCATCCACTCCAAAAGTAATGCACATGAAGATGGAACTTCAACATAACGCCTTTATTTCCTCCTACGCGTTTCGGTGCCCATCTGGCACCTTCCTCAGGGATACCAACACCTCACCAACCTCTCCTATTTATATCACATCTCATATCAATGATAAGTGGGAGTGAACATCAATAATGACGTCACAAATCGTCATGCAATGGAGGAGGGTCACAGATTTTGGTGCAAAACAACACATTAAAAACATACAATAAAAAGTTAATCAAATAGTATACATACACATTATAGAAAACAAGTTTAAGAAAATTGTGCAAAAAAAGCATCAAAAATCCAGGCAGAACCGCTGAAGAAAACTATGTATAATATCTATTCAGAAAATAATAATAGTCATTCTATTCTCCTCTCTGGGGGATAGAACCTGCCAAACTCCCTGGATACTTGAGCAAGCATCCCTATTTTTAACAAGCGCCACTTGTTCTGTTATATATTGAGCAGATCAGTAAATCAAATGATTATGCTCTTGGATTACATAGGATAAAAAATGCCATCACTCTCTCTAAGACACTTGCACGATCACAACTAAAACAACAAAGAGAATAAAAAAACTTCTGTTTACAGACATTTCCATACAGTCCAAATTTATGGAACATCAGGAATAAAAATTGTAATGAAAAAAATTAAAACATATATTTAATTCATTAGATTAAAAAATTTTTAAAGCTTCAATTATGTTACACTTTCCTTAGTTCATTCTGTATTAATTCCTCCCGCTCAGGGGATAGAACCAGGGGAATCTTCATGACAGTATAAGAGTTTAGGCTGTCACTCCACAGTGAATTCAGAGAAAAATACTGACACCCTTACCAATATTCTTGAGTAAAGCATGTTAAAAAGGGTAAATGGTCTGTTTTAATATTGTAAACATTTATTTATCTATGTATTTGATGAAAAGAATATTTCAACGATTTCATCTTTTAGGATCCTCCTTTTTACCTTTTTTTTGTGCTCTTATCTTTAAAAATTTTTTAATCTAATGAATTAAATATATGTTTAGGAGGGCACCGAAACGCGTAGGAGGAAATAAAGGCGTTATGTTGAAGTTCCATCTTCATGTGCATTACTTTTGGAGCGGATGATTCTGGCAGCGCGGATTGTGATACACCATTTTTTCCCTACAACTTGATTGTGATCAACCAAGCGGTCGTGTAGGTGACACAGTGGTTTCCCCGGAAGAATAGGTGCACAGACCGCAGCATAGACTTTACATGTGCATGTAGCCTGAGGGTGCACTTACACTGGCTGAATATTGGCAACGACTGATCCCATGTTGGCTCACTGCCTGATAACTGGCCAGTGTAAACAGGCTGTCAGTCACCAGACAAATGAACTAAACGCTTCTTCGTCGGGTGAAATGATTTTTAAACTTGCTTAAAAACACTTTTTCTCGGCAGCACAGGCTATTTCTCGGCACACGCCTATTTTTCTCGGCAGCACAGGCCCTATTTTTCTCGGCAGCACAGGTCCTATTTTAGCAGCATGATGTGCTGCCGAGAAAAGTCATTTTTAAGCAAGTTTAAAAATCATTTCACCCGACGAACAAGTGTTTTGTTTGTTGACCGACAACCTGCAAACAATGATCACATGACCAATCATTCTGAGTGCGTGTGAGTGTCGTGTACGCCCGCAGTCAGCTAAATGACCCCTAAAAGGTCACACGGTAACACAAAGCCTAGGTGTCATTTAACATTGAACGCCATTCTGCAGTGAAAAGGGTCGTCCCAACTGGACCATCCCGTCCTAAAATGAAGATGCTCCTGTGATTCTGCTCCACCCCATGGCTAAAACTCGAGCTGACAGGTCTGAAAACCTGCAGTCAGCCTAATACAAGGGCGACCATGCCACAATGGATTATTAGAGGACAACATAGGTTTACTTCTATACAAGTCACTAGTGCGAGCACACTTAGAGTATTGTGCACAATTCTGGTTTCCGGTGTATAAGACATTGCTGAACTAGAGCGACCAAGGTTATTAGAGGACTGAGGGGTCTGCAATACCAAGACAGGTTATTAGAGGACTGAGGGGTCTGCAATACCAAGACAGGTTATTAGAGGACTGAGGGGTCTGCAATACCAAGACAGGTTATTAGAGGACGGGGGGGTCTGCAATACCAAGACAGGTTATTAGAGGACTGAGGGGTCTGCAATACCAAGACAGGTTATTAGAGAACCGGGGGGGTCTGCAATACCAAGACAGGTTATTAGAGGACTGGGGGGGTCTGCAATACCAAGACAGGTTATTAGAGGACTGAGGTGTCTGCAATACCAAGACAGGTTATTAGAGGACTGGGGGGGTCTGCAATACCAAGACAGGTTATTAGAGGACCATAAAAACTATGAAACTGTTTATATATAGGAGGTACCTGACCCGCTCAAACCCCTTCCCCCCACACACACACAAAAGTCACTCCAAATAGCCTTACAGAAGTGGGGTAGGTCCTCGTCCCTCTGCTCAAGCACACAGGCAAACCAGAGAGGACGGCTTTTAATTTGGGGCAGGCAATCTGTTGTACAGCTGGATGAGATCTAGCTCCTATAGTGCTGACAGAATGCTAATGAAGAAGAAATGCCTACTTGGATGGTAATTTACACATGAGAGACGGGGCAATATCTGGGCATGTTTTACTGGTGCACCAAAAGCAGCGCTAACTTGTTTTGTGGGGCGCACAACCATGATTTTCTACAGGTTTAAAGGGAACCAACCAGCAGGTTTTAAAGTGAAGTTAGAGCCTTACAGGCTCTGGGATACTGAGTGTAATCATACCTTTTCTTCAATGATTACATGTATGATTGCTGAGAAAAGTGTTATCAAACATCGGGAAAACTGTGCAGCAGAGGGATGGAGTGTGCAGCACATTAGCACATTAGACTCACAAAGACTGAAAGGGTCTGGGCTGTCTCCTGCACTCCGTCTGTTGACCAATCACAGACAGGAGAAGCAGTGAGAAGCCGGAGATGCAGTGGAGGGAGTGATGAGCACATAGGATCCCTGACATTGTGCTATCTATCTCCATGCAGGATGTCAGGTGTCCTGTCTCTGGTATATACTGACAGGGAGGGAGGGAGAGGGGAGAAAGATAGGGAGGGAGAGAGGAAGGGGGGGGGGGCTTAGAGCAAGCAGGGGTATAATACATAGAACCCAGCCCCTCTTATGCTAATGTGCTGCACACTCCATCCCTTTGCTGCCCAGATTTTCTAGTGTTTGATAAGATTTATCTCAGCAATCATACATGTAATCATTGCAGTAAAGGTATCATTGCACTCAGTATTCCAGAGCCTGTAAAGAACAGACTTCACTTTATAGCCCTAAAGGCTGCTGGCTGGTCCTCATTAAAGAGAGGTCCATTATTGGTTATGCTGCCCTTCCATAATGGATGATTGTTATATATGCAATCCCCTACAGTCTCTAACATAGGTTATGTCTCTTATCCATGTGATGTAAATTAAAGCTTATAACCTGACGTTAAATTCATCCATTGGTTGTATAAATTACTCTTTTGAAAGCTGAAACCCTTAAATGTGGTTTAGGTTAAGAAAATAAATTGTCATCAATGCTGAAATATTGATCATTTAATGAACACAGAATGGTCAGATTTTAGCGAGACAAATGTTTTGTCGCCTGGTCATATAATGCACCCAATCCTAGTTTACATCCTCACCTGTGCTCAGTAAATGATCGGGTAATTAGTGGGTGTGTATAAAAAGAAACCCAGCACCCCAAACCTTCACTTGAACTGCAACTTGAGCTCTGACAACATGCCAAAAATCCACCCTGTGACCAAGGCCTTGATTATCAAGAGGCTGAAGACCAGATCCACTGCAGAGGTGGCTGGCACCTTTAATGTGTCTCAGAGTCAAGTACAAATAATTAAAAAAAGATTTGAAGAGACTGGAGATGTGTTTGACAAGCCCAGGTCCAGCAGACCCCGCAAGACAACTGCTCAGGAGGAACGTTTCTTGGTTAGAAAATCCAAAGAAAGCCCCTCTTCCACTACAGCAAAGTTCCAACAGGTCTGGTTACCTCAAGTCCCTGTATCAACAAGAACAGTTTGTAAGATTCTGTCTCAAATTCACCTCCATGGTCGAATCAGAACCCAGAAGCCAGCACGAAACAAAAGGCAAATAAAAAACCATGTGGCATTTGCAAAGTCCCACAGGCTGATAAACAGATGGATGCTGGAAAAGTGGCAGAAGGTGGATTTCTCTGACGAATCTTCAGTAGAATTACACCACAGCCGCCGCAAATACTGCAGGAGACCTACTGGAGCTTGTAAGGATCCAAAATACACCCAGAAAAGAGTTAAATTTGGTGGTGGAAAGATCATAGTCTGGGGTTACATTCAGTATGGGGGTGTGCAAAACATTTGCAAGGTGGAAGGCAATATCAATAGCCTAAAATATCAAGAAGTATTAGCTACCTCTTATATTTCAAATCATAAAAGGGGTTAAATTCTGCAGCAGGATGGTGCTCCATCTCATACATCTCATAAAAGATCAATGTGCTCAAGGACTGGCCGCCCATTCACCAGACATGAATATCATTGAGCATGTTTGGGGTAGGATGAAAGAGGAAGCTTGGAAGACAAAACCAAAGAATCTAAATGAACTCTGGGAGGCATGTAAGACTGCATTCTTTGCTATTCCTGATGACTTCATTGATAAATTGCATGAATCATTGTTGAACCGCATGGATGCAGTCCTTCAAGCTCATGGAAGTCACACAAAATATTAAATATGACTAATAGCACCACAACTTCATTCACCAATATTTGTATTTAAGTTAATTATTTGTTTTAATATCACATTACTTTCTGTGGGCGACAAAACTTTTGTCTTGCCAAAATCTGACCGTTCTGTGTTCATTAAATGATCAATATTTCAGCATTGATGACAATTTATTTTATTAACCTAAACCACATTTCGGAGGGTTTCAGCTTTCAAAAGAGTAATTTATACAACCAGTGGATGAATTTAACGTCGGGTTATAAGCTTCTATTTACATAACATGGATAAGCGACATAACTTATGTCAGGCAGAGTACTGTACTTTATTACCGTATATACTCGTGTATAAGCCGAGTTTTTCAGCACAAAAAATGTGCTGAAAAGTCCCCCCTCGGCTTATACACGAGTATATACGGTAATCATAAAAAAAAAAAATATATACCCGTCTGTATACAGCCCCCCCCCCCCCCGTGGTATACCGGGCCCCCCCTGTGGCAACCTGTAAAGGAAGCGATGATTATACTTATCGGGTCGCTGTCGCCGACGGCTCTGTCACCGTCCGTCACCGCGCTGCTCCTGGTCTTCATGCTTCCTTCACCGTCGCACAGGAAATGACGTCATTTTCTGTGCGCCCGTGAAGGAAGCATGAAGACGGGAAGGAGCGCGGTGACGGACGGTGACAGAGCGGCGGGTCGGCGTCGGCGACAGCGACCCGATAAGTATAATCATCGCTTCCTTTACAGGTTGCCACAGGGGGGGCCCGGTATACCAGGGGGGAGGGCTGTATACAGCCGGGTACCGCTGTATACAGCGGGGCTGCTGTATACAGTGGGGGCTGCTGTATACCCCTCTGGGGCTGCTAATACCCCTCTGGGGCTGCTGTATACCCCTCTGGGGCTGCTATATACCCCTCTGGGGCTGCTGTATACCCCTCTGGGGCTGCTGTATACCCCTCTGGGGCTGCTGTATACCCCTGGGGCTGCTGTATACCTCTGGGTGCTGATATACCCTTGGGGCTGCATATACCCTCTGGGGCTGCTATATACCCTCTGGGGCTGCTGTATACCCTCTGGGGCTGCTATATACCCACTGGGGCTGCTATATACCCTCTGGGGCTGCTATATACGCACTGGGGCTGCTGTATATAGGCGCATACCACTTGGGCTGCAATACCACTGGGGCTGCTGTATATAGGGGCTGCTGTATACACCACTGGGGCTGCAATACCACTGGGCTGCTGCAGGGTGCAATACATGGGGCTGCTGTATACACCACTGGGGCTGCAATACCACTGGGGCTGCTGTATACAGGGGCTGCAATACCACTGGGGCTGCAATACCACTGGAGCTGCTGTATATAGGGCTGCTGTATACACCACTGGGGCTGCAATACCACTGGGGCTGCTGTATACAGGGCTGCATACCACTGGGGCTGCTGTATATAGGGGCTGCTGTATACACCACTGGGGCTGCAATACCACTGGGGCTGCTGTATATAGGGGCTGCAATACCACTGGGGCTGCAATACCACATGGGGCTGCTGTATATAGGGGCTGCAATACCACTGGGGCTGCAATACCACTGGGGCTGCTGTATATAGGGGCTGCTGTATACACCACTGGGGCTGCAATACCACTGGGGCTGCTGTATATAGGGGCTGCAATACCACTGGGGCTGCTGTATATACCACAGGGGGCTGCTGTATATCATACTGCTGGGGCCTGTATACCACTGCTGGGGCTGTATACCTGTGCTGGGGTCCACCCTCGGCTTATACGCGAGTCAATAGATTTTCCCAGGTTTTGGGGGCAAAAGTAGGGGGGTCGGCTTATACACGGGTCGGCTTATACACGAGTATATACGGTATTGCCCTGGCTCCAAACACATGCACATAGTAGGGAATTGCTATGTAAGCAGTTCTCCATCAGGTAAATGTAGCTTGCGGCTTTACTCAGCTCTGTTCTCTGATGTTCCAGAATTTTCACTTTCTTTAACAAGGCCGCAATTTGGTCTTTATTGGAAGTTTTTTCCAGCAGTTTGGTCGACTGGAATAATACAAGAAAATTCTACTAAGAAATTGTCCGTGAAGCAGAGTAGCCATTGTCTAGAGCCGTCCATATAGCATCAATGCATTAGTTACCCAAGATCCCGCTCCCCTCCCTTCACAATGATATTTTCACCCGCTCATTAGATGCTTTAAAAGATAGGGTCAGAGTCTGTTCATTGTGGCTATGTACATGTGTTGTTTCCTGAAACAACAGGAAGTTGAAGTCTAAAAAAAAAACTGGTGGGGGTTTATACAGAGATCAACATAATAAGAACGGCTAGATATGCAGTAGAGAAAACTGTGATTTTATTAAATAATAACACAAGATCCCGCTCCCCTACTTTTACAATGCCATTTGCACACGCTCATTAGATGCTTCAATACAAAAGACAATCATTGTGCCTAATGTACGTGTTTTGGTTCCTGAAACAACAGGAAATTAGTCTTAAAAAAAAAACAGTGGTGTGGGAGGGTTATACATGGCTCTGCTAGATCTGCAGTGGAGAAAACAGTAATTTTATCAAAACTACAGCAAGCAGCTCAGTAAGTGAAACAGA
This sequence comes from Allobates femoralis, assembly GCA_033576535.1. Classification (NCBI taxonomy): domain Eukaryota; kingdom Metazoa; phylum Chordata; class Amphibia; order Anura; family Aromobatidae; genus Allobates; species Allobates femoralis. The sequence continues at coordinate 235,314,009 of JARQOC010000002.1, forward strand.
GCAGGAATTAGGCTCTCAGCCCCTATTCATGCTGCACTCAGATTACATAACCAAAAGCTGGTGACAAATACCCTTTTAAAATGCCATTTATGGGTTGTAAAGCTATAGGGGAAAAGACGGCACACTAGGGTTGGTAAACACATGTGCTTACCTTAGAGCTGATCAGAAAGGCAGATAGGTATGCTATAGGTAATGCAATCGAGATGCCTACACAGGAGGGGCCCTAATGCTATTAAGATGCCTACTCAGGAGGGGCCCTAATGCTATTAAGATGCCTACACAGGAGGGGCCCTAATGCTATTGAGATGCCTACACAGGAGGGGCCCTAATGCTATTGAGATGCCTACACAGGGGGGGCCCTAATGCTATTGAGATGCCTACACAGGGGGGCCCTAATGCTATCAGATGCCTACTAGGAGGGCCCTAATGCTATTGAGAGCCTACACAGGGGGCCTAATGCGATTGAGATGCCTACACAGGGGGGCCCTAATGCTATCGAGATGCTACATAGGGGGGCCCTAATGCGATTGAGATGCCTACACAGGGGGGGCCCTAATGCTATTGAGATGCTACACAGGGGGGCCCTAATGCTATCGAGATGCCTACACAGGGGGGGCCCTAATGCGATTGAGATGCCTACACAGGAAGGACCCTAATGCTATTGAGATGCCTACACAGGAGGGGCCCTAATGCTATCCAGATGCCTACACAGGAGGGGCCCTAATGCGATTGAGATGCCTACACAGGAGGGACCCTAATGCTATTCAGATGCCTACACAGGGGGGGCCCTAATGCTATATGTAATGACCGATCCCAGGTCTCCGATACAGATTCAGAATGACAATGTGTGGTCAGACGTTTACTCACCTGCTCATGTGTCGCATTCTCGACATGTGCGCTCTCCCCCGTTGCTGGAGCACTGACATTTGTGGTCGCGGATACTTTTCCTCTGTGCAAAAACAATTTCTTCAACTCTAGATTTTCATGCCTTCAGCCACAGACAATGAAAAAGACAAATCAGCTCCCTTTTAGCTACTCAGATTTACCCACAATCAACCAATAAAGAAGCAACAATCACACATCATAATAATAATAATAATAACTTCATACTAGAAAAGTTTGAAAGTGCAATAAGCTGTGTTATGTCTCCCTCTAGTGGTCATTATAAAGTTTTCCGCAAAGTAGCAATTTCTATCACATTATTGTTTTTTATTAAAGGATGGTCGAAGATTAACATAAATATATATTAATCTATATTAATCTTCGACCATCCTTTAATAAAAAAATGATAATCTATTAGAAATTGCTACCTTGTGTAAAACCCTAGAATGACCACTAGAGGGAGACATAACACAGTTTATTGCACTTTCAAAACTTTTTTAGTGCTAAATTCTTATAATTATTATGTTGGATGTGCTGCTACCTTATTGGATGATTGAGAGATATATATGCCCCCCGCTGCCCTATGTGCAACGTCGCTCACCTCAGGTCTTGTTCTGTCTGATGTCTCTGGTTCCAGTCGACCTCCAGTTTGGAGCGCAGGTCCTCGTTCTCCTTCCTTAGTTGCTCGCACAAAGTCTGTACATACATAAAGTTACAGATAAAGCCAGACTAAACTCAGGTTTACCCATCCATCACTAAATCTTCAGTCATTTCAACAAACTCTGCCTAAAATCATTAGAACAGGCAGCAAATAGAAGACACATTGTAATATATATGATCTTCTTTCTCCACTTAGGAGCCACTTCTCTCCCTTGAATCCTAAACTCACCATCCATTCTGAAAAAAAACCCTCAAATCTGTCTTGCCAGCTCAGTGAGGGGTCAGGTTACACTTCCTATTCTACTCTATGGAGGTGGAGGAGGAGCCAGGAGCAGATGGAGCTCACTCCAGAGCTGGAGTCGAAGCCACACAGCTCAATACTTCTTTATAATAGCTTACCTGCAATTGTTACTCCTTCTATCTCATATCCTATAACAATAAAAATCAGTACTCCATCATATCTGTGTGTGCTGTGCATGGGAATAATCATAGCAGATTCCACCCACTAGCTCAGAGACAACTGAAAATTAGAGAGAGAGCCTGCTGATGGGGAAAACTAATGAAAAACATAGGATATTAACTTATAATCGGTAGATATGGTATTATTCCTCATGTGCCTATTCTTAAAACTCACCTAAAAATTATTTGGGGGCCACCATTTCCACTTGTAATCTGTGGCCACGCTAAGTATTTGACAGACAGGAGAGCATGAACACAGGCAGACATGAGAGTAATCCAGGCATTTGGTTCACGGCAGGTAGACTATTGGAAAATGTCAAAAGCAATGAATTTGGTAGGGGGAGGACATTCCGGCACCTATAGTGCTGGTAAAACACTTTAAGCTGTGTTTTCTCTAATCGCTGCACACTGTCATTTTCCCTGAAAGCTGAATTATTTCAATCATCACCGTGTTCATATTCATACATCACTGTGACCTGCAGATGGAAACGGACTACGACTCCCACTCTCCTGTACCTGTAACACCGATGTGCGCTGCTCGTTCTTGTGCACTTTACTTGCCAGCCGGTTGAACTCCAGGACCAGGCGGCTCATGTGATTTAGAAGTCTGCTCTGGTCAGATTCCTCAGCGAACATAGTGAGGGAGTTCTCCATACGTTGCAGGTGATGATGGACATTGTCATCGTCATTCTGTGCGACAAAACCAGGTGTCTAAAAAAAATTTAAATAATAGGTTAAATGGATTGTACACGATTAGGAACACAACCTGTGTTCTTCCAAAGAACAGCGCCACTCCTGTCCGCAGGTTGTTGCTGGTATTGCAGTTCAGTCTATCATTGTAAGACACATTCCATGGTGGCGCACTGTGGAATCCTGAACACACCCCTATTAAATTAGTAGAGGCCAGATTTAGTTTATTTAACCATTTTTTTTGTTTAAAGATATATTTCATAGCAATGTCTTGGCCAATTCATCTTTTGAGGCTCGTGTTCAACAGTAACCATGACCTGATAAAGGCCAACACCACCTCGATAGGGTCAACATGGTCCATGGGGACACAACTGGATAATGTATATATCAATAAATGACGGCATCACCTGGACATGAAAAGGTGCTGGCAAAAAAATATACATGAATAAAGGGATTAATTGCCGCGACACTGATCATGGTGTGAGTGAACAAGCATATGGCTATGTTCAAGGCTATGTACAGCTAAGGTGGTATATATGACAATGAAACACAGTAATTGCTGCTATAGAATATAAGGGAAAAAAAAGAGAGTCTTAGCTTCAACAATGGCCATTGGGGAAGAGCCCGGTAACTGCGACAAAGTGCTCTCTACCTACTGGGTCCTAACGCACTAGTGCTTCATGCGGTATGCAATTGCTAGTTTGAGATTTTTATGTCTGTGAGTTGCAATTAAAACCTGCTGGTATAGTGTGTCTGTGGACTGGGGCTACAGCAAGATGGAGTCAGGTCACAGCCACTGGGCTGGGGAGGGGAAGGGAGCTCGTCAAAAAAATTAACTATATATATCAATAAATGACCGGCATCACCTGGACATGAAAAGGGTGCTGGCAAGAAATATACATGATAAAGAGATTAATTGCCGCGACACTGATCATGGTGTAATGAACAAGCATATGGCTATGTTTAAGCTATGTACACTAGGTGGTATATATGACAATGAAACACAGTAATGCTGCTATAGAATATAAGGAAAAAAAAGAGAGTCTTAGCTCAACAATAGCTATTGGGAAGAGCCCGGTAACTGCGACAAAGTGCTCTCTACCTACCGGGTCCTAACGCACTAGTGCTTCATGCGGTATGCAATTGCTAGTTTGGGATTTTAAGTCTGTGAGTTGCAATTAAAACCTGCTGGTATAGGTTGCTGTGGACTGGGGCTACAGCAAGATGGATAAGGACAAAGTTACTGGGCTGGGGGAGGGGAAAGGGAGCTCGTCAGAAAAATTATACTATATATATCAATAAATGACGGCATCACCTGGACATGAAAAGGTGCTGGCAAAAAAATATACCTTATATTCTATAGCAGCAATTACTGTGTTTCATTGTCATATATACCACCTTAGCTGTACATAGCCTTGAACATAGCCATATGCTTGTTCACTCACACCATGATCAGTGTCGCGGCAATTAATCCCTTTATACAACTGGATAATGGACCGTCTACCCAAAGACCTAGAAAGGACGCCGTGGCTGTTCGTTAATTAACTTTGTTTATGGGAAACATTTTAATTAATAGATCTTGGAATAATAATAGTAATTTCCACAATTGGATGTTTAAAAAAGTGTCCCTGTGCTGAGATAGTCTTATATATGTGTCCCTGCTATGTACTGTGTAATGGATGTGTCTGACCATACAGGGACATGATCTGATCATACCACATCTCCTGTGCTGAGATAATCTTATATATATGTCCCTGCTGTGTACTGTGTAATGGATGTGTCTGACCGTAGAGGGACATGGTCTGATCAGACCACATCTCCTGTGCTGAGATAATCTTATACATGTGTCCCTGCTATGTACTGTGTAATGGATGTGTCTGACCGTACAGGGACATGGTCTGATCATACTCCATCTCCTGTGCTGAGATAATCTTATATAATGTGTTCCAGCTATGTACTGTGTAATGGATGTGTCTGACCATACAGGGACATGGCCTGATCATACCACATCTCCTGTGCTGAGATAATCTTATATGTGTCCCTGCTATGTACTGTGTAATGGAGGTGTCTGACCATACAGGGACATGGTCTGATCATACCACATCTCCTGTGCTGAGATAATCTTATATGTGTGTCCCTGCTATGTACTGTGTAATGGATGTGTCTGATTATACAGGGACATGGTCTGATCATACCACATCTCCTGTGCTGAGATAATCTTATATATGTGTCTCTGCTATGTACTGTGTAATGGATGTGTCTGACCGTATAGGGACATGGTCTGATCATACCACATCTCCTGTGCTGAGATAATCTTATATATGTGTCCCTGCTATGTACTGTGTAATGGAGGTGTCTGACCATACAGGGACATGGTCTGATCATACCACATCTTATGTGCTGAAATAATCTTATATATGTGTTCCTGCTATGTACTGTGTAATGGATGTGTCTGACCGTATAGGGACATGGTCTGATCATACCACATCTCCTGTGCTGAGATAATCTTATATGTGTCCCTGCTATGTACTGTGTAATGGAGGTGTTTGACCATACAGGGACATGGTCTGATCATACCACATCTTATGTGCTGAAATAATCTTATATATGTGTTCCTGCTATGTACTGTGTAATGATGCGTCTGACCATACAGGGACATGACATGATCATACCACATCTCCTGTGCCGAGATAATCTTATATATGTATCCTGCTATGTACTGTGTAATGGATGTGTCTAAAAATTACTTCAGAACAAGCAGCTATGTCCAGGGATGCGCTCAAGAAAGTCAGCAACCGAGACGCTGCTATATTAAGTAAAACTTCACATTGATAACAAAAATCTTAAAGAAAAAAAGAAAGTTTACGGTACAAGGTCAGAGGTCATCCATGATGGAAACCCTCGGGTGCCAAAACCATCGCGTTTCAGCTGTCACATAGTTTTATTCACGGACACCGTGCCACGCATGTATGTCTCGGTTGGGGACTTCCTTGCACGTAGCGCTTTCTGGATTGATCGTCGGGGACTGAGACTCAGGAGGTGAAAGGTAAGCTGACACCAAGTTGTGTTTTGAATTCCTTAAAAAATTACTTTGTACATTTTGTTGCCCAAACGTTACGTAAAATAAAAAAAATAAAAAATACACGTTAGGAATCTACACGACTAAAGGGAATCTGTCAGCAGGTTTTTGCTTCCTCCTCTGACAACAACATAATGTAGGCAAACAGATCCTGAACCCAACGATGTATCATACAGATTACTGGCTGCACAATCAAAGAATTTAGATTCACAAACACAGCAGAGCTGGGAGAGCTGCCCCCGCCCACACCAGGCTCTGTATAAAGAATGGGTGTCAATTACAGCTGGGGGGGTCTCGGACTGCCCTGAAATGGTAATAAAGCCTTTAGTTTATGTAAACAATAACACACACACCGATAAGAGAGACACATTTGCTTTTGGTTTTTAATCTCTTACAGCATACAGTCCTCAGCTTACATAGCAAAACCTGCTGACACATTCCCTTTAACAAGTTATTCAGAATGTAAAATCAATGTTATAATGAATAAAAAAAAAGGAAAAAAAATCTATATAATGATAATATATGAAACGAGCATTGACCCGTGAGAATTTAGGTAGAAAATACAGAACACTTTTGTATTGCGAAATAGTGGAAAACCCTAGTTCCCCCCAACAGAGAAGGTGCGGTAACACTGACCTTGTGCAAATAAAGACATGGCTGATATCTGGAGAACGTGGAAATATAACTTAGACAAGTGAATGGGACATTTTGGACAGATCCCTTTAAGAGACCGTACAACTTCCCTCGTGTCTCTTAGTAATAAATAAAATTCCATTAACTTAATTCTAGAACACATTTTTTGTAACTGCATTATATCTCCAAATCTGACAAGTGGGTGTGGCCATCCCTCCCGTCATTAGGGCGTGGCTTCACCCTGATACCGCCCATTCAGTGCCGTCAGAGTCAGGTTATAGGTTTACATTTAATCTAAAAAAAATGCAGAATTCTATAAAAATAGGTTTTTGGATTCCATGGAGAACTTAAAGTTTAATGTAAGCAGACACGTCAGGAGAACGCCTGGGTCTCACATATGTGTAACATGCCATAATCCATTTAGTGTTAGGCATACAAACAATAACTAGAGGAATATGAACATGCATTACTGCTAAGGAAAAACATGAAAAATTGAGATACTTCTCATATAAAAAGTCCAGTTTTATTTGAGACCAGTAGCCAAACGTCGAGGCGTATCTCTTCACTGGGTCCCTACCTAAGTAAATGCCTCTCCAGAAAAGAAGCTCTTATATACAGGCGAACAGGGACCTGCTAATAGAGAGTTAATATCACCTAGAGCTCATGGGGGGGGGGAAAAAAGTGCACAGTCAGAAAGCATGACACCATAATCTAAATTAGAGGTCACGCTGGACATAGGGGTGTCCGCTACCGTACGTGACAGTGGCACATGGGCCAACGATGTCCGGCGCACTACACAAAACAACAGACAGGGAGACACCGGGAAGGGGGGACAAATACAGCAGAGAGCCCTGCTCATAGGGAACGGGGAAGAGGTGACCCCTGCACTCACCTGCGGCTGTGCCCTGATCTCCCTACCATCCCTATACGGTTCTTTCAACCTGTCGCCGAGCAGGATACCTAGTCCCTCACTGGCCCTGAAGTTAGCCCTCAAAAGGAAATGGTTGGCGGGAGCGCTAGTCCCAACCACAGCAATAATAACTATAAGAGGGAAGGGGAGACAGACAAGGGAATAACAAACAACTTCACGCCTGCTGCCACACTCCTAGGCAGCAGACGGCTTGGCAGTAGTCAGTTCTCCAGAGAACCTCCTCCTCCTCAGGAAGCCAGGCCAGGAATAGGTTCAATCATCAGCAAAGGATGCTGGAATCATGTGACCATATAAAGGGGATGTGAGGGATCACATAGTAGCCACACCTGGACCAGAACTAGCTAGCTTAAAAAATTGTGTTCTGCCGCTTAGTCCCAGTGGTCAGACCTCTTTTGGATCAGTTCACGCACAACCCTTTTAATAGAATATCACATAATAATCAATGGTGGCAATCCCCTTATGAACCTATTTTATAGGACACGTTCGCCATCTTGGATCTAGTACTCTTCTACAACGGGTAAATCTTTTATTAGAATCATTATGGAGATTGACAGTGTGAGGAGACTTAAGAGCTGCAATGCTCCTCTGGGAAATTAAATATGTTAATTGCCTCTTCAGAGTAGAGGACTTGAGCTCTAGTGCCACATATTGGAAGTAGCAACCCTAAAAATCGAAATCAACCCTTTAATAATCCTTGCCATATGATTTAGGATTAAAAAGCCAAATCAGAACCTTACTTTGAAGACACGGTGTTGCCCCTCGTTAGTGCAAAGTATAAGATCTGATTTGGCTAGGTGAGAGGCTAAGGCTTTGGTCCGAAGTCATCTGATTCGTTAAAGGGTCAATTTTGACTTTTAGGATTACCACTTCCAATAGGTGGCGGCAGAGTTCAAGTCTTACTAGTAAATATACAAATTGTCTCTTTAAGAGGATCAGGCAGTTATGATGACATCATAAATGACATCACAATTGGTATAGAATGCACGAAGCTCTGCACAGAACTCATCTTGTGCCACTTGGATCAGACAGCCGGAAGAAGACAGTTCAGGTAGGGACCTCTCTACTGTTAGGGGTGTTATGGCACCAAATACCTTCCACAATCAGCTGTTATTGTGCCCCTAAAGGACACATGCGGTATTACAGCCCCCAAGGAGGGTGACTATATAGTCAGGGGTGTCGCTAGGCACTTTGAGATGGGGTCAGTGCCCTGAATTACAAATGCAAAGCCCCAGATATTTAGGGCAGTGCATATAAAATCTGATTACATATATATACATTTATTATGTATGAAATATACATTTTATTTACTATATAAAAAACAAACAGACCAAATATTGTGAACATTAAAACTCTAACTTACCTCCCACTTCAATAGATTTGCACCAGTGTTACATAGGACTGCAGGTAACATCTATCACACCATCTGTGCTCAGAGTTGTCACTGCATTATCTGTAGTGTTACATAGGACTGCAGATGACAACTGCTACATTATCTGTACTCAGAGAGATATCACTGTTATCAATGGTGTTACATAGGACTGCAGGCGACAGCTAAGACATTACCTATATTCAAAGAGTTCTCATTGTGTTATCTGTGATGTTACATAGGACCACAGGTGACATCTGCTATATTATGCATGTTCAGAGAAATCTCATTGTATGATCTGTGGTGTTACATAGGACTGCAGGTGACAGCTAATGCATTATCTGAATTCAGAGAGTTCTCATTGTGTTATCTGTGATGTTACATAGGACCACAGGTGACATCTGCTACATTATGCATGTTCAGAGAAATCTCATTGTATGATCTGTGGTGTTACATAGGACTGCAGGTGACAGCTAATGCATTATCTGAATTCAGAGAGTTCTCATTGTGTTATCTGTGATGTTACATAGGACCACAGGTGACATCTGCTACATTATGCATGTTCAGAGAAATCTCATTGTATGATCTGTGGTGTTACATAGGACTGCAGGTGACAGCTAATGCATTATCTGTGATCAGAGAGTTATCATTGTGTTATCTGTGGTGTTACATAGCACTGCAGGTGACAGCGAACACATTACCTATATTCAAAGAGTTATCATTGTGTTATCTGTGGCGTTACATAGGACTACAGGCGACATCTGCTACATTATGTATGTTCAGAGAAATCTCATTGTATGATCTGTGGTGTTACATAGGACTGCAGGTGACAGCTAATGCATTATTTGAATTCAGAGAGTTATCATTGTGTCATCTGTGGTGTTACATAGGACTACAGGTGACATCTGCTACATTATGTATGTTCAGAGAAATCTCATTGTATGATCTGTGGTGTTACATAGGACTGCAGGTGACAGCTAATGCATTATCTGAATTCAGACAGTAATCATTGTGTTATCTGTGATGTTACATAGGACTACAGGTGACATCTGCTACATTATCTGAACAGTGAGGGTTATCACTGTTATCTGTGGTGTTACATAGGACTGCAGGTGACAGCTAATGCATTATCTGTGATCAGAGAGTTATCATTGTGTTATCTGTGGTGTTACATAGGACTACAGGTGACGTATGCTACATTTTCTGTGCTCAGAGCAATATCATTGTATGATCTGTGGTGTTACATAGGACTGCAAGTTACATCTACTACTGTACTAAGAGAGTTATCTTAATGGTTTGTTGTTGTTTTGATTTTTTGCATAGGGGCAATATATCTCTTGGGCCCCTGATTTTTTTTTTTCGATCCTAGAAACCCCCCTATATGTAATTCATGATTGTTGAGTCTTCCAGAACATGAGCTGCTATTAGCCTTGGCTCCCACTATGGAGCTCGTCCTCTAGGACATCCACATGCTACAATAAGATGTATGTATGTATGTATACAGAAACACATAGGGTCAACTCCATATGGCTCTATTTTCAGGTAGTTTTGCGATTTGCATGGAGAAATTATAGGATTTTGTAACAAATCTAGTTGGAAATTCTATTGCTCTCTGTTGTCAGCTCTTTTGTTCCTGTTATTGAATCACCGGGTGACCTGGGACTTGTCGTATGCTGCGGTCAGGAATGGCAGTATGGAGTCCTGAGTTTTGCTTTAGTACATAGGAAATAGACGGGTCCCTTTAAACGTGTCTGATGATTAGTAAATGAGGCAGTGGTTTTGCTTATTTACTAAATGAACTTCCTTGATCCATAAAACAGCAGTGACAGTTCTGATGACATCACAGGACACGACATCATCGACATTCCGTGACATCTCCGACATTCCGTGACATCCCCGACATTCCGGGACATCCCCGACATTCCGGGACATCTCCGACATTCCGGGACATCTCCGACATTCCGTGACATCCCCGACATTCTGTGATATCCCCGTCATTCCGTGACATCCCCGACATTCCGTGACATCTCGACATTCCGTGACATCTCCGACATTCCGTGACATCTCCGACGTTCCGTGACATCACCGACGTTCCGTGACATCACCGACGTTCCGTGACATCACCGACGTTCTGCGACATCACAATTGGAATAGAAAGTACAGAGTTCTGAACCTGAATCATTGTGTCTTTAGGTCCTCACAGCACGAAGGTCATCGTCCATCGTAGATCGTCCATCGTAGATCATCGTCCATCGTAGATCATCGTCCATCGAAGATCGTCCATCGTAGATCATCGTCCATCGTAGATCATCAATCATCACCGATCATCGTTCGTCGTCGATCATCGTCGTTCATCGTCGATCATCGTCGATCATCGTCGTCCATCGTCGATCATCGTCGTCCATCGTAGATCATCGTCCGTCGTCGATCATCGTCCGTCGTCGATCTTCGTCCGTCGTCCATCATCGTCCATCGTAGATCATCGTAGATCATCCTCCATCGTAGATCATCCTCCATCGTAGATCATCCTCCATCGTAGATCATCGTCATCACCGATCATCGTCCATCGTAGATCATTGTCCATCGAAGATCGTCCATCGTAGATTATCGTCCGTCGTAGATCATCGTCCATCGTAGATCATCATCCATCGTAGATCGTCCATCGTAGATCATCGTCCGTCGTAGATCATCGATCATCACCGATCATCGTTCGTCGTCGATCGTCGTCCGTCGTCGTCCATCGTCGTCCGTCGTCGATCATCGTCCGTCGCCGATCATCGTCCGTCGCAGATCATCGTCCGTCGCAGATCATCGTCCGTCGCAGATCATCGTCCGTCGTAGATCATCTACTAGATCATCGTCCATCGTAGATCGTCCATTGTAGATCATCGTCCGTCGTAGATCATCGATCATCACCGATCATCGTTTGTCGTCGATCACACTCGTCGTCCGTCGTCGTCCATCGTCGTCACGTCGCGTCGATCATCGTCCGTCGCCGATCATCGTCCGTCGCAGATCATCGTCCGTCGCAGATCATCGTCCGTCGCAGATCATCGTCCGTCGTAGATCATCCTCTGTCGTAGATCATCCTCCGTCGTAGATCATCCTCCATCGTAGATCATTCTCCATCGTCGATCATCGTCCATCATATGATCATCGTCCATCGTAGATCGTCCATCGTAGATCATCGTCCGTCGTAGATCATCGATCATCACCGATCATCGTTCGTCGTCGATCATCTCGTCCATCGTCGATCATCGTCGTCCATCGTCGTCGTCCATCGTCCATCGTCGTTGTCCATCGTCGATCGTCGTCGTCCATCGTCGTCCATCATCGTCGTCCATCGTCGATCATCGTCGTCCATCGTAGATCATCATCCGTCTCGATCATCGTCCGTCGTCGATCTTCGTCCGTCGTCGATCTTCGTCCGTCGTCCATCATCGTCCATCGTAGATCATCGTAGATCATCCTCCATCGTAGATCATCCTCCATCGTAGATCATCCTCCATCGTAGATCATCTCCATCATAGATCATCGTCATCACCGATCATCGTCCATCGTAGATCATCGTCCATTGAAGATCGTCCATCGTAGATTATCGTCCGTCGTAGATCATCGTCCATCGTAGATCATCGTCCATCGTAGATCGTCCATCGTAGATCATCGTCCGTCGTAGATCATCGATCATCACCGATCATCGTTCGTCGTCGATCATTGTCGTCCGTCGTCGTCCGTCGTCGTCCATCGTCGTCCGTCGTCAATCATCGTCCGTCGCCGATCATCGTCCGTCGCAGATCATCGTCCGTCGCAGATCATCGTCCGTCGCAGATCATCGTCCGTAGCAGATCATCGTCCGTCGCAGATCATCGTCCGTCGCAGATCATCGTCCGTCGCAGATCATCGTCCGTCGCAGATCATCGACCGTCGCAGATCATCGACCGTCGCAGATCATCGTCCGTCGCAGATCATCGTCCGTCGCAGATCATCGTCCGTCGTCGATCATCGTCCCTCTTCGTCGTCCATAGTCCATCATCGTCCATCGTAGATCATCGTCCATCGTAGATCATCAATCATCCCCAATCATCGTCCATCATGGATCATCGTCCATTGTAGATCATTGTTCATCGAAGATCATCCATCGTAGATCATCGTCCAACGTCGATCATCGTCCATAATCGTCGTCCATCGTCGTCGATCATCGTCGTCGATCATCGTCCATCGTCGTCGTCGATCATCGTCCATCGTCGATCATCGTCGTCCATCGTAGATCATCATCCATCGTCGATCATCGTAGATCATCGTCCATCGTAGATCATCGTCCATCGTAGATCATCGTCCATCGTAGACCATCGTCCATCGTAGATCATCGTCCATCGTAGACCATCGTAGATCATTGTCCATCGTAGATCATCGTCAATCGTAGATCATCGTCCATCGTAGATCACGTCCATCGAAGATCGTCCATCGCAGATCATCGTCCATCGTCGATCATCGTCCAACGTCGATCATCGTCCATCATCGTCGTCCATCGTCGTCGATCATCGTCGTCCATCATCGATCATCGTCCATCGTCAATCATCGTCCATCGTCAATCATCGTCCATCATCGATCATCATCCATCGTAGATCATCGTCCATCGTAGATCATCGTCCATCATCCATCGTCCATCATCGTCGTCCATAGTCCACCATCGTCCATCGTCGGTTATTGTCCATCGTTGATCATCGTCGTCCATCATCGTCGTCCATCATCCATCGTAGATCATCATCCATCGTAGATCATCATAGATCATCGTCCATCGTAGATCATCGTCCATCGTAGATCATCGTCCATCGTAGATCATCATAGATCATCAATCATCGTCCATCGTCAATCATCGTCCATCATCGATCATCA
>JARQOC010000002.1:235327704-235438374 GCA_033576535.1 Allobates femoralis
TGTGGGGAAGAAACAGTCAAATCATCAATTTTTACGTCAGCGGCCTATTGCAGGAGGGATGGGGAAAAAATTGTCAACCATGTCTCCCAACGCCCTATGAATTTTGGGAACCTGTTTGCGCGTATAGCGAAGTTGTACTCGAAAGTACAGTGAGTCGACACTCTTTCAATCAGGTCCTCCACTGTGGGGGGTTCTGGTTTGTTCCACCTCGAGGCTATCAGGACTCTAGCAGTCAAAATAATGTGGGATGTTAAGAAGCGTATGTGGTGAGGGAGGTCCTCTGTGCCAATCAGTAGTAATATTAATTCTGGGGTGAAGTTTATTTGAATCCCAGTGACGTGTGTAATTAGAGATTTGACATCTCTCCAATAATTGGTCAGGACAGGACAGTGCCAGAAAATATGTGAGAGGGTTCCCAGGTTTCCACAGCCTCTCCAGCAAGATGGGTCGTGATTGGGGTTCATATGATATAGTTTGATAGGGGTATAGTACCATCGTGAGAGGACCTTATAGTAAGACTCGTGGAGGGTGGCACAAGATGAGCTGGAATACACTGTCTTAATAGTTTTAGCCATTTTCCCCAGGTCCACGTGGATACCCAACTCCTCCTCCCAAGCTCCAAAGAATGAGAGGTTTATTAATTCGACTTCTTTGTTGAAGATTCTATAGAGAGAGCTCGTTTCCCAAAGGGAGGCTTTCCGCGGGGAGTTTATAAGTTCGTCAATTACTTGCGGAGCTGTGAGTTTGAGATTGTGAGTGCTGAGGTAATTGGCTAAATCAACGCCAACACAAAATATCTCTGTTTGCAGATGACATCCTCCTTTCAATTACCAATCCCCTCAAATCTCTCAGGCACCTGTCAAGGGTCATTGAGAGATTCTCCCAGCTCTCCTTCTACAAAATAAACGAAACAAAATCCCAGATCCTGGACTTTAATATAGAGGAAACACTACTCAAGTACCTCAAAGAAGAGTTTAACTATACATGGACGGAAAAGGAGATTTCTTATTTAGGGATTACTTTGACCAAACCCTGTTCAGCCACGGTACAGACGAACCTAACAAACCTATTTAACTCGTTCCATCAGGCCTACTTACGTCTTTCAAAAGTTGAACTGTCCTGGCTGAGCAGGATTGAAGCTTTCAAAATGACACTGCTCCCGAAATTCTTGTACATAATTAGATCCATCCCTTTGTTCATCCCGAAGAGATGGTTCATTAAACTCCAATCACAACTCCGTGCGTTCATTTGGCTCAATAAGCGCCCAAGAGTGGCCAGACTATCCCTCGAGAGGCACAAGAGAGTAGCAGGCCTAGGAGTTCCCAACTTGCACAACTACTACTTGGCATCCATCGCCAAACTCTCACAAAAATGGCTTATAGGCCCGAACGATTCGCCCTGGATCTCTTTAGAAGGAACGATCAATAACAATAATCAAAAAGCTCTAATCATGGCTTATTTAGTAAATCCCTCCAAACCTCCTCCTACTCACCCAATTACTAGAGCAACTATTCTAGCCTGGAGAGATCTTGTCAAAAAGGCAGCCAAATACTATACTTCTTCCATTCTCAACAAAATCCCTCTAGAAACTCTTGAAATTCTGATGCCGAACCTGGACCTCTCTCTCTGGAGGGATAAGGAGATTCTTTATGTTAATGATCTGCTTTCAGGAAACTCTATCATCCCCTTCCACATCCTCCAAGACAAATTCCCCCTCACTAGGGATGACCGAACTAACTGGAATTATCAACAGTGACTGGACAGTGATGGGGGCGTGTCCCTGCACAATGTGGAATGATCAGCAATGATTGGACAGTGATGGGGGCGCGTCTCTACACAGTCTAGTTGGCAACACCAAATTTTTCCTAAATTCTCAGGAGGGATAACGGAGGAACAGGACACCATACAGTTATAGGGCTATTTAGATAGAGTTATCATTGTAATAACACTGAGGCAGCGATATTAAATATTGAATTAATATAGATTAAATATAATATTAAAGAAGCTCCTCTAAGAAACATCCCCAAGGCAGTCTCTATGGTAAACTATACGCCAGTACCACAAGTAAAGCCCTGATGGTATATACATGTGACCCCAATTCCAGCGATGTATCACTGACTGGGCTGCTTGCTGTAATTGTAATAAACTCAGTTTTATCTGCTGCAGATCTACTAGCACTCTGAATGCAGACACCTGCACAACCCTGATCACACCACTGATTGGCAGCGTTCTGTCTATGCACAGTGTACACAAAACGCTGCCAATCAGAGGTGGGGGTTTGGCTGGACTACCAGTCTTCTAGTAATAATCGCTTGCCGATAAAGCAGTGATTTTATTAAAACTACAGGAAGCAACCCAGTAAGTGAAACATTGCAGGAATCGGGGTCTCTGC
Organism: Allobates femoralis; assembly: GCA_033576535.1. Lineage (NCBI taxonomy): Eukaryota > Metazoa > Chordata > Amphibia > Anura > Aromobatidae > Allobates > Allobates femoralis. Next base: position 235,330,097 of record JARQOC010000002.1, read on the forward strand.
CCATACATCATGTTGCTCTCAGATTAGATAGCAAAAACCTGCTGAGAGATTTCCTTTTATGATTTTTGGTAGTAACTCCATTTTAGAAAAAAAATAGATCTGAAAAGAAGGAAACAGCCTGTAAATACTGTGTGGTAGGAACTGCCTATCTAGCACAGAGTTACATGAGAACAACGCGTTTCACAAAATCCAATACACTCACCGAATACCGGGACTCAGGAGTTCTTCTTTTCTCGCTGTGATCCAAGATGTCAAATTCTGCTGAAGATCCCTACAAGAGAAGACATTATTATTAGGACTACATCCTGGGGTCAATTATGGTTTGAGGGTCATGGTCCATTGAGTGACCAGTCTAGTAGCGTTGAGGAATTGTATGCACTCTGCATTAACACAAAGGCATCCACCTACGTCTAGCAAGAGCACATGTAACCATAATGGCCCAGCTATGGTGGGAGCGGGTGTCCTAGGCAAGCAGAATGACTCATATGGTATGCGCCTGTCAGAGATGCTACATAAACCCTTGGAGACCATTAAAGAAAGCCAAGACCTTCCTCAACAGTCCAATAGACAATGAATGGAGCAGAGGTAGGGACGCAGATCTCAAGAAGGGGCGCCGAGCCCTGGAGGAGGTCTCGGTGATTAGTAATTGTCTCCCATCGTATGTACAAAGGATAATTTGTTTTATTTGGAAAAACCCTTTAAAACCGGCAGGTCAAAATCCAACTTAATCCAAAAGTGCTATAATAACAGGGTCACATTTATGTGTTTTACTCACTTTGGCACTCCATGGGCAGAACTGAATTTTTGCTATAATTCAGCCAGTTTTTGGTGGAACAGCTGAGACACTGTCGACCTTACCCCTTCCAACATTTTAAAGTAGCAAGGGAGGTGGAAAGTGGGAAAAGACCTCGCATGCATCTCGCATGAGTCACCCGGCCCCTGCCTCTCTCAATGGGAGCTTGGATCTCCATAGAATGCACAATCAGCTCCACACTCCCATTCAGAGAGACAGGGGCCGGGCCGAGTGATTCATGCAAGATGCATGTGAGACACTCGCATGCAGCTCGCATGTGTGTGTCTCTGCCCTAAGGCAGTAATCGGTGCTCAAAAGAAACCCATTTTGGCACCAACACAACTGCTTCCAACTGTAGTGGTGAAGGAGTTTATTAGCTGGATCAGAGTCCATGGCTGTTGCTGTCAATCACAGTCACTCATCTGGCTCAGCTTGTAGGCACATATGATTCTCTGCCTGTAAGCCCAGAGACTGATAGATCGAAGAGGTCCTCTGTGCAAGGGGACATTATGTGTGACAGAAGCTGCTTGCTGCTTTGGAGATCAAAGATGGGGCCCCCTTTATCTCTTGGGCCCCAGTGTGGCCACAGAGCTTGCACCAATGGTACGGTGTCACTTGACTGGGATCTAATGGGTAAGGTTTCTCCTTGTAGATATTACATAGAGTAGGTACACCTTGACGTTGGTGGGATGGCTTTTCACCTTTTTGCAAAACGTATATACTAAGTACCCTGTTTTTACTTTTTTATTCACGGCAGGGTATTTTTGCACGTTTTGTATGCTATTTATCATTTGGTTTAGTCTGTTTGGTGGTCTATGTGAACATGCTCTTACTGGCATGTACACTTATGTCTGTTTTGGCTCAGATTTTTTGTGTATTTAGTTCAACCCCTCATATTAGTACAAGATGGGAAGTGCCCCCCCCACTTCCCCCTTTACTGAGCATTTATATTGCCTCCCATAGCTGTGTGTCCATTTTGGGACCCGGGTCACTCTTCATCCGCCTTTCATTGAGGTCAGTTGACATATGAACAAGTTCTGAAATTAGAGTAGGTACCGTCCCTTTAAGTGGGCACACCTTGACGTTGGTGGGATGGCTTTTTACGAACACGCATATACTAAGTTACTAGGTAGAACATGAACTCTAACACCATCTATTCGATGTAGCAATCTTAAAATCAATATCAAGCTTTTAACGAGCCCTGTAATATAATTTGGAATTAAAACCAAATCACAATCTCAATTTGCAGGCACCCCACTTATACTCTCATACAGATCACATCTCATATTTTTCACTGATGAGGGTAAACACCCCGAAACATTGTCTGCAAACTGAGATTCTGGTTTGGCTTATAAGGCTCATTAAAGGGTCAATATTGATTTTTAGAATTGCTACTTCCAATAGGTGTCGCTAGCATTCAAGTCATCTTCCTCCATAAAGAGGCAATCTTAATTTTGACAGTTTTGGGAGTGCATTGCTTCTCTGCCAACAGACGTCCTGTTTGCCGGTGGCGGTGCACTCCCAAATATTGACAGCTTGGTCCGAACTGTGCACTCTCAGAGGCTGAAAGCACCATAGGAGGAGCCCGGGGACCCTAAGATGGGCTTATTGTGCTTTCCAGCCTTAGAATAGTGCTTACAAGTGCCATAAAAAGAGCCTGTGAGCACTTTGAATGCTCGGACACACTACTAGACTGCAGAGGTGGCAGGTAACCCAAAGAAGAGGAGGATTTTTGGTACTCACAGTAAAATCTGTTTCTCAGGCGCTTCTTTAAAGGTACCGTCACACAGGGACATATCGCCGGCGATATTGCCGGGGATCGCGGGAGCGCGCATCCCTGACAACATCGCCGGTGAGATGTCAGACGGAGCAACTTACCGGCGATGTCGCCGGCTAGTTGCCGCGGCTATCGCTTGCTGGGTTGCCCAGCAACCCAGCGAGCGATAACCCGCAATGTAGTAGATAGGCGGAATCGCCCGTAACATTGCGGATCGCCGCGTTACACAGGGCGATCAGGCAGAATCGCCTGAGCAACATCGCCAGGTTTCCCAACATGGTTGGGAAACCTGGCGATGTGACTCAGGCGATTCATCGCCTGATCATCGCCCTGTCACACGCGGCAATTCGCCGGCGATGTCGCCGCAACCTGACCACGCCCCTCAGTTGCCGGCAACATCGCCGGCGATATCTCCCCGTGTGACGGTACCTTGAGGGACACAGAAAACCATGGATGCAGTGTCCCCTACTAAATGCTACAAGAAATCCCTCTATTCATTAAAGTTGCTTGTTTTTACCATTAAATGTCACTTTTAACCATTATTGATGCCAACAACCCCTTTAATGTACATGAATGGAGGAATGCAGGAATGGAATGCAGGAAGAAGCACTAGAACTCCTTACAAGAACACTTACACTTGCTGGGTTTTTGGGGATGACTGTGATCTGAACATCAGATGTTGTGTCCTTTACGTCCGACAGTTCAACGTGCCAAAAATCGTCTGCTTTTTCCTGAGCTGGAATGTAAAAGAAATCCATAAGTGAGTACACCAGACATACAGTTAGGGCCAGAAATATTTGGACAGTGACACAATTTTGGCGAGTTGGGCTCTGCATGCCACCACATTGGATTTGAAATGAAACCTCTACAACAGAATTCAAGTGCAGATTGTAACGTTTAATTTGAAGGGTTGAACAAAAATATCTGATAGAAAATGTAGGAATTGTACACATTTCTTTACAAACACTCCACATTTTAGGAGGTCAAAAGTAATTGGACAAATAAACATAACCCAAACAAAATATTTTTATTTTCAATATTTTGTTGCGAATCCTTTGGAGGCAATCACTGCTTTAAGTCTGGAACCCATGGACATCACCAAACGCTGGGTTTCCTCCTTCTTAATGCTTTGCCAGGCCTTTACAGCCGCAGCCTTCAGGTCTTGCTTGTTTGTGGGTCTTTCCGTCTTAAGTCTGGATTTCAGCAAGTGAAATGCATGCTCAATTGGGTTAAGATCTGGTGATTGACTTGGCCATTGCAGAATGTTCCACTTTTTTGCACTCATGAACTCCTGGGTAGCTTTGGCTGTATGCTTGGGGTCATTGTCCATCTGTACTATGAAGCGCCGTCCAATCAACTTTGCAGCATTTGGCTGAATCTGGGCTGAAAGTATATCCCGGTACACTTCAGAATTCATCCGGCTACTCTTGTCTGCTGTTATGTCATCAATAAACACAAGTGACCCAGTGCCATTGAAAGCCATGCATGCCCATGCCATCACGTTGCCTCCACCATGTTTTACAGAGGATGTGGTGTGCCTTGGATCATGTGCCGTTCCCTTTCTTCTCCAAACTTTTTTCTTCCCATCATTCTGGTACAGGTTGATCTTTGTCTCATCTGTCCATAGAATACTTTTCCAGAACTGAGCTGGCTTCTTGAGGTGTTTTTCAGCAAATTTAACTCTGGCCTGTCTATTTTTGGAATTGATGAATGGTTTGCATCTAGATGTGAACCCTTTGTATTTACTGTCATGGAGTCTTCTCTTTACTGTTGACTTAGAGACAGATACACCTACTTCACTGAGAGTGTTCTGGACTTCAGTTGATGTTGTGAACGGGTTCTTCTTCACCAAATAAAGTATGCGGCGATCATCCACCACTGTTGTCATCCGTGGACGCCCAGGCCTTTTAGAGTTCCCAAGCTCACGAGTCAATTCCTTTTTTCTCAGAATGTACCCAACTGTTGATTTTGCTACTCCAAGCATGTCTGCTATCTCTCTGATGGATTTTTTCTTTTTTTTCAGCCTCAGGATGTTCTGCTTCACCTCAATTGAGAGTTCCTTTGACCGCATGTTGTCTGGTCACAGCAACGACTTCCAAATGCAAAACCACACACCTGGAATCCACCCCTGACCTTTTAACTACTTCATTGATTACAGGTTAACGAGGGAGACGCCTTCAGAGTTAATTGCAGCCCTAAGGGTACCTTTACACGCCGCTACTGGAGGATGGATACAAACCGCTACAGGCTACAAATGTAGCTTGTAGCGTCAATATAGCCCGTAGTAGCGGCGTGTGAAGACAGTAGGAGGCAGCCGGCAACAGATACATCTGTTTACGAGCACTGCTCGAAAACAGATGGCTACAAAGCCGATTGTAGCGAGCTGTATCGGCGTGTAAAGAAGCTACAGAAGGGATGTCTATACACCAGGCGATGTACCTGGTATGTAGCTGGGGCGTGACACAGCCTCCGGGATACCGCGCCCCTTCAGCGATCATTGGAGGAAGCTCCTGCGTTGCGATTGGTTGTCGCTGCACAGGGCGGCATATTTAAGGAGCTGACCAGCCACACTACACAATTGCTCGAGCGTCATGTATTAATCAGCCTCCTGCGATGCCTGCCCAATCATGGGTTTCTTGCTTTGTCCTATCAGCGTACGGACGTCTCGTACTCCACAATTGTGGCACGCCTATGTGCTGTCCCTGCTGCACCAGGTACGCCCATATTAGCTGGTTGTAGCGGTGTGTAAATGAGGTAAGATGAGCTACAGATGGCTACTTGAGACACCCGGCGATGTATCTAGCTGTAGATGTAGCGTAGCGTAGCGCACCTTGTGGCAGCGTGTAAAGGTGGTGCGTTTCCCGTTTGTAACCGTTTGGGTGTGCTCGTGCACGTGAAGTAGCGGGTTGTATCCATCCACCAGTAGCGGCGTGTAAAGGTACCCTTATGGTACCTTTACACGCCGCCACAACAGGATGGATACAACCCGCTACAGGCTACAAATGTAGCTTGTCGAGCCAATATCGCCCGTAGTAGCGGCGTCTGAAGACGGGACGACACAGCCGGCTACAGATACCTCTGTATCCGTGCACTGCCCATAAACATATGGCAACATCGCCGATTGTAGCGAGCTGTATCGGCGTGTAAAGAAGCTACAGAAGGGAACTCTGGACACCCGGCGATGTTGCTGCAATGTGGCTAAGGCGTCACCCATGCTGCGTGATACCGCGCCCCTTCAGCGATCATTGGTGGAAGATGCTGCGTTACGATTGGCCCTTGCCTCACAGCCCTCCATCTTGGATGAGCTGTCCCTTCAGCACTACACATACGCGCCGTATGCACGATCAGATAGTAGTACAATTACGCGGACACACACTTGAACGTAAAATCATAAATGGCCCATGATCTACATACAGTGTGCACATCATATCAACATGAAAAACGAATAATGCGGGACACAGCGCACAAGTGTGTGTTACGTACCGCTCTGGCTTATTGCACAGCAGCTGCCGTAGAAGTGTTCCGGGTCTGGCAGTGCGCGCAGCGCGCACACAGATGCACACAATCCCATACCACAGCGGAGGAGATTACCCAGTAGACAGATCAGAGCCGTGTTGTACGGACTGCACTGTGGGTCTGCTGCAGTAGGGGCCGCATAAGTGTGTCGGCCGAGTCTGCGTGTTGGCCTACTTATAAAGGTGCGTCACCCCCACAGCGGTCGTAATGACGTCATGACGTTGGTTTCATTTTCACTCTGCCTGCAAGGTGCCAGCCCCGCCTCTGCACACACCATAGCAGTCATGGCAGCCGTGCACCGCGCCGCAACATGGGGGATGGCGGAGCTGATCATCCTCATTGATCATTGTGACCGTCGGGACTATTGGGGCCACCATCACCACCGCCACCCCAGGCTGCGCAATCGGTGCACCGTGCGGCGGATCCAGCGGGCCCTGCTCTGCAAACTGGGGGTACAGAGGACAGTCAAAGCGATCCAAAAAAAGATCGCTGACTTGAAGCACAAATGCCCAGGTCGCATACTGGACATCCGTGCCAGGATTGGCAGGCTGCGTGGTGAGTAATTGTTGCCCCAAAACACACACCGCCACATGTGCATGTCCCACAATACACAAAAAATGATGGAAACATATGACAAGGGACAGTGTGGCCTACACAATCAAACACATCTTCACAGTGTTGTGCTCATCCAGTCAGCCCTAAAAATGGCTCACACGCACAGTACATGCATACAACATGAGTGTATGCATCCAGCATCACCTGGTTGATGCTAAGTAAGGCTGGGGTCACACATACTGATATCTGCCCACATATTGTTTGCACATCTCTGTTTGCAGTCAAATCATGGTCACATGTTGACATTTGGAGACAGCCTCAAAATGGAACAATGTGTCCATGCTTTCACTGCAACCAGAGATCTGTCAACAACATCTGGCCACATATCTGTGTGTGTGTGACCCCAGCCATAGCCGTCAAATAAATACCCACACAAGCTCTTTGTAGGACAACAATGTGTAGGCATGATCTTATTACGTCTTTTATGTTCAAATTTCAAACTAGATGCTGAATCCTCATCAGAAGAAGGGCCCCATGCCCCACCCACAGGTGGCCCATCAAGAACCCCACCACATCAGCCTCAAGTGGCACCCTTGTCCCCAGGGGCAACACCTTCCCCCGGGCCTCAGGAGCCAGACGTCCCGTCAACCACCGGGACAGAGGACGTGGAGGACCAGTCCGCACCTGGCAGCCCGCTGGAGTGTGACCAGCTGTCCCCATCTGCCTGGCTGCTGGAGGAACACATCAACTCCCCACAGGAGGGCGAGGAGCAGCAAGTACCTGGCGGCCCAGAGGAGTCTTTGCCCCGTAGCCCAAGACCACTGTTACCCCTGAACCACATAATGTGGCCACGGAGCCCCAGCCCGGGAGTAACACCACCTCCCACTGTCTCCAGCTCAGTGGCGAGTCCTGGGGTGACCATGTCCCCACACAGTGACTATGGTGGTAAGTGTGTTATGTTGCCACACACACCCTGCACACTGTTGCTTCAATTTCATCTGGGGCCAAACAATTTATGTAAACAAAGTAAACCATGTTGGTTCTCCCTTTTTCCAGATGGTGAACGTGCGGGCTCATATGGATGGAGCTTGACCCCATCTCCCTCCCCGTCTGATGGTGAACTGGATTTGGAGGAACAGGGTAAGTGGATGGTTGCGGCCAGTCATGACTAACCATCAGCAGTGACGAGTCTGTACTAAAGTTTGTGTTTACTCCCAATACAGGTGCCCCTACCATGGAGGAATTCATCCAGGCCCATCAGGCATTTGTGGCCCGTTTGACCACGGCTCTACAGCGTGGCCTGCAGGACCTTGGCCGCCTGGCTCAAATGCTGGCGGACCTACACCCACACCATGGTTCACACCCATGAATTTGAGGGATGCATTGTATCCTGGCCAAACATGGCCCCACAAACAGTTGTCCTTGTTGGACCCTAAAATTTTCACACGTTGGCTTGTTGCCTTGCAAAAGTGAAAATATTGTGTTTTTTTTTTTTTTTTGCCCCCGTTGGGCTCTTTTCTTATAGTGTCCCACATTGGGACCATCACAAGTGTGGACCGGCTAGCCCCATCTGGCCTACAATCCCTATACTGACCCACATTGGGACCATCACAAGTGTGGACTGGCTAGCCCCATCTGGCCTACAATCCCTATACTGTCCCACATTGGGACCATCACTAGTGTGGACCGGCTAGCCCCATCTGGCCTACAATCCCTATACTGTCCCACATTGGGACCATCACAAGTGTGGACTGGCTAGCCCCATCTGGCCTAAGCCTTCCTTGTATGATGGCAAATGTCTGTGACACATGTATGTTTACAATAAAATGCTATTCTAACTTTGTTATACGCTCCTTCATGTGACCTTACTAATATTTGGTGACCAAAACTCACCATAACCTAACTATGTGAGGCACATCACAACATCCCTTTGTGAATGTGCTAAGACATTCCAAATGAACCGATGGTGATCCTGCTGAGCGAGCACTGGCCCATATTGTGTTGCTTGGGGAAACCTATTATTGGCCACAATTCCATTCACCCCCAAAAACCCACACAATCCTTATTCTGAAATGAATACACAATTGTGTTAATAAATAAAATTTATTCCAGCCTGGAATTAAAAATAAATTACAAATAATATAATGTAAGTGGGAAAAAAAATTGAAAAAAAACCACTAATTTTGGCCAAAAATCAATAAACAAAATATACATATAAAACCAAAATCGTGAAATTATAAAGTCCAGACTGCCAATTCTGTGCATTGGCTACTAGTGTCCAAATTACTCCTCTTCTGTCGGCTCTGACAATGCCGCATCCCCCCTCCTCTGAGGGCAGCCCCGACCTGCCCCAGAACGTCTGGTTGAACGACGATGTGTTGAGGGGGGATGGGGTGACTGTGGCGGGGCCGGTCTTCTCACGGGCCGAGATGGGGCAGCTGGTGAAAGGGGCCACAAGGTGTGTTGCATGGGGGAGGGGACGTGGCAGCCCCATTGAAGGGCCCCATCCTCGGCAGCATCAGCGGCATTGTGGAACACCCTCAGAAGGATCTTCTTCTGGAGCGGCTCCATCCCTCGCATTCTGTTGCTCATGCAGAGGGCGTCGGGGTCAATGTGGGTCCGTTGTTCATCCAACAACACGCGTCGGGCCCAGGTCGCCAGCTCCGTCTCAGGTGGTGCAGGACGTCGGCGGCGACGGATCCCGGAGCTGGGACCTGGGCCTGGACCCACATCACTCGCCGCGCCCTCCTGCTCAGCCCCAGATGTCATGGGCTGAGCATCATCAGCAACAGAATCCTCGGCAATGGAGCCGTCCTCTTCTGGGGCCTGTGGGTGGGGAAAAAATAAAAACAAAAAAACCATTAGTGGAGGCAATATCAACTGTATACATTCACAACAGGACTCTATATACCACTCCCACACACAGCAAGCCCAACTACCAGAATGGAAAATGAGGAATAACACAGTAAAGCAAATAAGGTTCAAGACCCCAACACCAGTGGTTCTCCTGTACACTCACCTCGACCATTCCAGGAGCTCAGCTAAATACATAATTAGTTGTTTGTCACGTAGCCGTAATCCAATATTAGGACATGTCACCACAACACCTTGATACTGGGGGCTGTGCTGGCCAATGACACATATTGGGCACCTTCCCATTAGGACTCCTTTATGGTGAGAATCCACCCCTCACTCAATTACCTTTAACCCACTGGCAACAAAGCCAACACACATGTGAGACAGCACCATTTACTACATGGTACTATGTGGCTGTTTGAGAACAAACCACCTGCTATCTTGAAACCCTTAAATAACTAACCTAAACATACCAAGATGTTGTGGAAGAAGCAACATTGCAATACGGCTGGAAGCATAGAATAGAAAAGTCTGGTAAGTCAGGGAAGGAGGGCAGATAGATTGACACACCAAGGTGTGCCGCAGCAAGGAGGTAAATATGGCAACACATTTGGTGTGAAGGATTTATCGAAACACACATGTGAAGGAAACATTGTGGCCCACCACTGTCACACAATTACCCACCTCCTGTGGCGCAGGTGGTGATGCAGCCGGGCCTACATGGGACGCAGCAACGGGGCAGTTGGTGGTCGTTCGATGCGGGCGAACCTCGCCCAGGATGAAGGTGAAGAGGGGATAGTACCATAGGGTAGGTGATGGTACCTCCTCTGCTCCAGCCCCTGAGCGACGACGCTGGTACTGAATGTGAGCCCGCATGAACGCCGACCTCATGTTCTTGATCTTAAGTGCCACCATAGGCTGGTCCCACGTCTTGCCTACCCTTGGCTCCAAGCGATTTGCCAGAGCCACAAGACTCCTGTAGGCCTCGGCCCTCGCTGCCCGATTTTTATATTCGGGCAGCGAGCTGCGCCACAAACATTCGTGCCGCTGATACTCCGTGAGAAGCTGGGATTCCAATTCCACAGTACCCCTCGGCATCTGCCGATGAAAAATTAAAACAAAAAGAACACAGTCACAACACAAGGCATACCGACATTTCAAAACTTGCCACAATCATACACATAATCATTAACTTTCTACAGTGATCATCTATGCAGCTATTTTGTGGAGTGAAACTGGCCATGAGTGTGCCATTTTCTCAATCTCAGACCGCTACTAAGTCAAACACATGTATGCTGCCAATATCAAGCCCCGGATATCGGTGTCCACCTACAGATGTTTCAAACATGATTTCTGTCCCCAATGTACCTATTGCAACACACCTTGACACGGTGTGTGCGTACATACCTGTAGAGGGCAACATGTGACCTAAGACGTTGTGTGCTAACTAGTACCTGGCCAGTGTCCACAATGGTAAGGGGTCACTATATGAGAAAGGCGGGCTGGGTGTGTGGCAACACTGCACATACTACATGTAATGTGCACCCAGATGATCATGTAGGTGTTCCTCCAGACGTGGAAGTCCCATTTTAACACATGTACCCAACATCCCTGGAATGTCCGCCACAATTCTACCACCCCTGAAATGTTGATGTGAAGTACCAGCCAAAGAAATAACAGCGTGCTCTTTTACCATTGCCAAAAAGCAGAAGGTGCAATACATACTTACACTATATAAGTAGAGGCACTACCTGGCTACTGGGCGACACAGAATAAGGTTCACATATTTAATATTACGTGTTCAATATTTGCATGCCGCTTCAAACATCGCCATACAAACATCGCCTAAGCTGCCTGTGCCAGAACCAGCTGCGTTCATTACATTTTCTTACAAACCGCTAAAGAGGCTTACCGTCAGAGCAACAGAAGTCAAACAGGACACTAGTAGCTCAATGCACATCGACGTCTGGACACGGAGCAGTGGCCATTGACCTGCCTTTATAGTCCGGGACACCAATCACAGCGGACACAATAATGCACATCCTGAAGGGGCACCTGGGTGCGGATTTGCCTTCCGCTAATTGGTGGAGATCGCAGAATCGTGATAGGTTGCCGGCCCTTTAAAAGTTGCCCATCCCGCCAAACATTACGCTTGCTGGCCAGACCCATTAGGTAAGTTTTTGTGGACACACATGGAATTGGCGCAGGGTGGGGTGCATATGTTGATGTTCTTGGAGAGCGCCGGAGACTGGTGTAGCGGCCGATATAGGGGTTTGTATTTTTGGGGACGACATATAGTGTAGTGTGTGGGTTAGGATACGGCATTTTGTGTGGGCCTTGACACTTTTGTTGAGATACATTGCTGTGTTTGTTTGCAGACAACATACAGGAGAATGGATGCATGACTGTAGACGGAACTGTGTCACTCATGTCGACTGGATCGATTTCTGCATACTGGTTGTGGCCAATGGAGACTGTGTTCAACGGGAATGGGATGACCCAGGGCTTTGAGGTGTTGGGCGCCAGACATGGCATACATGTGTATTTAAAATGACACCTTCAAAAACCAATTACACCATGGGTAACCATCCGCAGTCATGTGCAATGTTGTTTGGTTCATGTAGCCTTCCTCAACCTTCCATATCGGGGTACGTCACATTCGTTATTCTTCTCATTTTTACTGTAATCAATTGACATTATGGGCTGTGTCATGGATTATGGGACCTGTTTGACCAACATTATTGGTGACACATGTCCCTTTCTAACTCACCTAGGTGCAGATGTGTGAATTTTGGGAGCTCCCATTGACGTTGATGTAGAGGAGGCCACTCTCAATCGCCGTGTGCCATGTTGTTTGGGGTGACTACTGGGTGTTTGCCGTCCTTGCTTCAGGGTTGTGTTTTGGGCCCACACAAGAGATCCCATCCTCTTGGCTATAGTGTGTAATGGAAAAGAGGTGTGGGTTGCTGAACCTGCTGACTTGCACACATTTTGTTCTATGTACTCATGTTGTGCTTTCACATCTACAGGTGCTGATATTGAGGATGCAGAATATCCATGACCGCAATGTTATCGTGGCTCTTGCGTTGGTGGAAGAGCAAATGTGGTATCAGGATCGGTATGAAAGGTTGATGAGGCGCAGACAGCGGCGGATGTGGACCCGTGATTGGCTTCTGAGGCGGGAAACCCGGGGCCACATGCAGCTGTTGCGGGAGCTGGAGCTTAACTGTCCTGATGATTACCGAAACTATCTCCGTATGCCCGAGGACTGTTTCACCTTCCTATTGGAGCGTGTAGGGCCAATGATAGCGCGTCAGGACACTATAATGCGCCCATCAGTATCAGCTGCTGAGCGGTTGGCGATCACTTTGCGGTTCCTGGCTACAGGGCAGTCCATGACATCCCTCACATACGTGTCACGTGTCTCCCTGCCCCTGCTGAGCCGCCTGATCCCTGAAACGTGTTGGGCCATCTGGAGAGCTCTGCAGCCAGCCTACATGAAAATGCCATTAACCGCTGCAGAATGGCTGGAAGTGGCCCAAGGGTTTGAAACCCGGTGGAACTTCCCCAACTGTGGCGGGGCATTGGATGGTAAGCACGTGAGGATTACCAAACCTGCCCACTCTGGCTCTTTGTATTACAATTACAAAGGGTATTGTAGTATAATCCTCATGGCTGTAGTAGATGCCAACTATGAGTTCCTCTACGTGGATGTTGGAATGCCCGGTCGCAACTCAGATGGGGGGGTGTTTGCCCTAAGCTCCTTGGCAACACTACTAGGGAATGGTGGGCTAAACTTACCCTCAAATGAGCACACGACCGAACATCTCAACTTTGCGTTTGTGGCGGATGAAGCTTTCCCACTTCAGGAACACCTACTGCGGCCATATCCCCAGAGGGCCCTTACTTCTGCGAGACGCATTTTCAACTACCGGCTATCCCGGGCCCGCCGAGTAGTTGAAAATGCGTTTGGGATAATGGCCAATAGATTCCGGATTTTTCATACACCTATACATATGAAACCGGAGTCTATTGACGCGGTAGTGGTGGCCTGCTGTGTGCTACATAACTTCCTGCGTCGTAGGGATAGGGCATCATACACGCCAGGAGGTTATGTAGATAATGCAGACGCTACAACAGGGGAGCTCCGTCCAGGGTCTTGGCGTGATGAGGCCCATGTGATTGTGCCACTCCAGCCGCAGAGCCATGGCCGCACTCGGCAGGAGGCCAGGGACAGTAGAGAAGCTTACTGCTCCTACTTCAATGGGTCTGGTGCAGTGAGCTGGCAGGACCAGGCCATATAATGTGGCTGGCTCTGGGAGTTGCTTTTTGTGTTTTCAATGGAGGTGACAGCAGGTTAGCTGCACCCCTTTAATGTTTGGTTGACCTTTTCCATTCTCTTTGTTTGCATTATGTGCATGAGTTTTCATTATGTAGTTATTTAGTTAGTTAGTTTAGGTTATTTTAGTATTTTTTCCATGCACAGTTTGCAATGTGTGGTGATTTGCTTATCCATTGAATTTGCCTGATTAATGTCACCTGCTCTTGAATTCTACAATGTTTTTACTTCATGTATATTTTGTTTGCACAAGACAAGGTCAAGATTCATGCAATATATTAAACCTTTTTCTGTTGGATCCAACATCATCTGTGTGAGCCTGATTACTTGGTGGAGGAGGGCAATGTGATGCAGGGTTGGGTGGGGGCCTGGGATGTCATAGCCACCTATTGGCTGGGATTGTGCACACAATATGTGTGGGTAGCCATGTTTTTCGGAAAGTCTTTTGCCCAACAGTGTTTGTGGCCATTGTGCGTACATGATCCTTTATTTTGTTGTAGGCAGAGGGTCCCCTGCACACAGCACATTGATGCAGGACATATTCTTGTCAGGTGTTTGCTAATACACTGTCACACAGATCTTTGACTTTGTGCCTTGGAAGCTGTTCCACTACATTCACATCTGTCAGCACATATATTAAACCCCATTCAGCCTGTATACATACACATACTTCGCCACATTTGTCACAGATTTTTGACAGAAAAGGCACATACTGTCTTTTGTAAGACGCTAATGTGTGGCACACAAACGCACCTCAGTTCAATCTGCACACGCGGCTGTCACAAGCGCTGATCGTGCGTGACACGGCAAACACTTGTACTACGCACACATAGCCCCGGACCGCTACTTTAATACACACGGGATATGTGACTGGCCACCGCTCTAGCGTGACCCATTACCATCGCTTTGGATGCATTCGCCAGGCTCCGCCATGTCACAAGCGCTTATTCCGTGCCACACTCCGTTCACTAGTACGGCACGTCTCGGCCATCCGCCCTTTCCGTCGTGCCCAATCACAACTCCGTAGTGTTGGCCAATGGTTGTGGTTTGGGCGCGGCGTACAGGTCTGTGGCACGCCTATTTGTTTTACGTCCTGCCTTTGTTGCTCCCAGATCACTCTGTGGTGGCTGTGTGTAAAGCTGGTACGCTGAGCTACAGACGGCTACTTGCGACACCCGGCGATGTATGTAGCTGTAGATGTAGCGTAGCGTAGCGCACCTTGTGGCGGCGTGTATAGAGGGTGCGGTTCCCGTTGGTAACCGTTCGGCCGTGCTCGTGCACGTGAAGTTGCCGTTGGTATCCATCCTGTTGTGGCGGCGTGTAAAGGTACCATAAGAGTCCATTGTCCAATTACTTTTGGTCCCTTGAAAAAGAGGAGGCTATGCATTACAGAGCTATAATTCCTAAACCCTTTCTCCGATTTGGATGTGGAAACTCTCATATTGCAGTTGGGAGTGTGCACTTTCAGCCCATATTATAAATATAATTGTATTTCTGAACATGTTTTTGTAAACAGCTAAAATAACAAAACTTGTGTCACTGTCCAAATATTTCTGGTCATAACTGTATATATAAGAATATCTCAGCACAGGAGATGTGGTATGATCAGACCATGTCCTTGTATGGTCAGACACATCCATTACACAGTACACAGCAGGGACACATATATAAGATTATCTCAGCACAGGAGATGTGGCATGATCAGACCATGTCCCTGTACAGTCAGACACATCCATTACACAGTACATAGCAGGGACACATATATAAGATTATCTCAGCACAGGAGATGGGGCATGATCAGACCATGTCCCTGTACAGTCAGACACATCCATTACACAGTACATAGCAGGGACACATATATAAGATTATCTCAGCACAGGAGATGTGGTATGATCAGATCATGTCCCTGTATGGTCAGACACATCCATTACACAGTACACAGCAGGGACATATATATAAGATTATCTCAGCCCAGGAACATATTTTTAAACATCCAATTGTGGAAATTATTCTTATTCCAAGAGCTGATGATTAAAATGAACATTGATCTTGGGAAAACTCCTTTAAGAAATACATTTTTGGGAAGTATGTATATAAAAGATGCTACTGGCCACTGTTGTTTAGGGTGTGTTCACACTGAGTTTTATTTATGTGGATTCTGAAACAGATCTGCCTCAAAATGTACAATAAAATCCACATCAGACAATGTGAAGCCTCTGGTCCAATAGGAATGGTCATACTGGAGTAGACGCTCCCTTTAATGATTTTCCTAGCGGACACCTATTTTCTCAGTGTGACCTTTTTAGCTCAGTTGTGTTTGTTTGTGCAATTACCATTCATTGTAAAGAATAAAAGTGTTTAACAAGCTAATATTGGACAATGTGTCTATAGGAGCTTAGTAGCTGATGTGTCTATAGGAGCTTAGTAGCTGATGTGTCTATAGGAGCTTAGTAGCTGATGTGTCTATAGGAGCTTAGTAGCTGATGTGGGTAGTAGGGTTTTCCCTCAGTTATGTTGGAGTTCCATAAAGTCTATGATGTTCCAGCATAAGAAAAAGAGGATAAAATAAAAGCAAGGGGGAAAACCTTATTATGGAATAGTGAGTCTGAAGAGGTGGCTGCAAGGCCAAAAGACCATCATGTGTCAGCCAGTGAAGAGCGCGGCTCTTATTTTGGTGAACCGAATATTCCTTTCACAGTCTATTTACTGTAATAGGACATGAAACTTCCTAAAAAAATGGAGTTCAATACCTTATAAAAATCCCTGAACGCCCCTGGCTCACAGAATCATAGAATGCTGGATTTGGAAAGGACCTCCTGGGTCATCTGGTCCAACCCCCTGCTCAAAGCAGGATTCACTAAATCATCTCAGACAGATGTCTGTCCTGCCTCTGCCCATCTTTTCCATTTTTTGCTGCATTGCTCCATAGCAGAGATATTTACATTTGTTTGTATTGGAGCGCAGAATGTGAAATCTCTACTTGTAGTGCAACAGGGGGTTTCTTCAGAGTCTTCTATGGGGGGAGTACTGTATACTTTTACTCCTCATTCCCAGATGATGTCAATTACAGCTTAGCAGTCTCTAAGACTGAAAAATTGCTGAGCTCTTAACAGCATCTGAGAGGGAAAGCTGAAAGCACACACCCCAAAAGAAGACGTTTTATTATTATTTATTTATATAGCGCCATTAGGTTCCATGGCGCTTTACATGAGGATAGGGGAGACAAGCACAATTACAATAACACTAGACAATCAGGACATATAGGTACAGGAGGGGAGGGGACCCCGTCCACAAGGGCTCAAAGTCTACAAGGGGCGGGAACAAATTTTTAGTTGGACTACAAAGCAGAAATTTCACATACTGCGCTCCACAAGAAAGAGAAGGATTTTTGTGTAGTCACCAAAAAATCTTTTTCTCTGAGATTTCTTTGGTTGGACACAGACCATGAAGTTTCTGATAAATGCCTCTCTTGACGCGGCAAACTGTGCGGCTCAAACAGCTAGCATTGCCATTACCATCCGCAGAGCTTGAGACCTTGAGGTGACTGTTGAGCTTTAAATCTAAAATAGGCCGGACGGATTCGTCCTTCTTTGGCACGATGAAGAGGTTGGAGTAGAACCCCACGAAGCATTCGTCCTTTGGGACGGATGCGATTTCCTCGGCTTGTCCAAGGGAGTCGACTGCCCGATGGAATGCGCGAGCCCGCGCAGTTTGTTTTGGGGGGCAGGACTTGCAGAACCTGTTTGGTGGCGAGTCTGCGAACTCTATTGTGTATCCTGATACGAGATCTCTGACCCACTCCTCCTCTACTACGAATAGCCAGACTTGGCTGAAGAGGAGCAGACGGACTTCTACTCTGGTGCTGCTCTCCGAGAGGGAATGCGAGTCACAACAGTTGGAATCTGCGGGACTGCGCTCCTTGGTTTCAGGTGGGCTTGGGGGGACGCAAGTGCCAGGGAGCGTTCGTTTTGAAAGACGCCTGGCTCCGTCTGTCTTTTGGCGGAGATCTAACTGGTCTGGGGGGAGCCTGCGGATTGGTACACCGACTAAAGTATCAAAAGGGATGAAAACGAACCGGCTGAAGTCTAGGAACGAAACGCGTAGGCTTGAGGTGCGGGACAGAGGTGCTTTTCCCCCCTGCCGCATCGGCAATAAGTCTATCGAGGCCTTCCCCGAAAAGACACCAACTCTGGTAAGGAAGCCCCATAAGGGACATTTTGGAGGTCCCGTCAGCGTTCCAATTTCTAAGCCAGAGGGCTCTACGGATGGTAACGGCATTGCTAGCTGTTTGAGCCGCACAGTTTGCCGCGTCAAGAGAGGACTCCATGGCCTGTGTCCCCCAATGAAGGCGAGAGAGAAATGGTAATATCTCAGCAATGGAGTGACACAGTAAAAAAAGGAAAACAGTGGTAGAATCGGGAGACTTTATGGATTTCTCTCATTGATTTCTAAGCAAATGAAAGGTCATTAAATAGGAATTCCAAAAATCCTCATTTCTTCAGTGGTAGTGCGGCATGGGAGATGACCAATTACTGCTTACGATGTACAGATGATTTTATGGTTGTATCTGAAATGTGGCTTCATTATTCAGATTGCATTTCTAGTTGATATAGTAGTTACCTGCTATTTTACATGGCTATACATGAAAGAACATCTATTAATATGAAGTAATGTTTCATATTGTCATTTTCAGAACTGAATGCACTACAAGAGGAATTAGAACCCAATGGGTTGGTCATCTTGGGGTTTCCATGCAACCAATTTGGTCTACAAGAACCTGGAAGTAATGAAGAAATTTCTCTAGGATTGAAGTAAGTACTAAAGATTGCAGCTGATGGAAGTTAAGCCATGATAGAAGTCTGGTGCATGAAGAGTAAAAGGCTGGAAACACACTGTCCGAGTTACTCAGATCATTCACTTGGCACGACCCCTACCTCTTTGGCCGGGAGACTGTTAGTGGTATGTTCTTCTATGTAGCTCCTCTGCTCCTGTGCAAAGAGGGGGAGGCCATCCCGGGTGAATGATCCGAGACTGGTGCGAGTAACTCGCATGTCACTCGGACAGTGTGTTTCCAGCCTAAGTATTAGGCTACATTCACAGCTGCGAGTCTCCTGATCCAAAGTCAACAGCCTCGCATATGCCTTGAAGGCTGTTGTGTTCGGGGGTCATGAGACCTCTCATTTTACAACTGTTGGAACATAAATCTCAGTCATACTGTGACATTATAATGCAAAATGCAAGCCGATCTCTTTTGTCTCCTACAGACACGTTCGTCCCGGTAATGGCTTCACTCCAAATTTCCAGATGTTTGAAAAAGGAGATGTTAATGGGAAGAAAGAGCAGAAAGTCTTCACCTTTCTGAAGGTATTTACAACTGTCCATGTTCAGAAAACGCATTTCATAGTTAAGATATCAGCGGTTACTATTCCACCTTCTGTATTGAAATTCATGTGGGTGCAGAATTTTGAGTTGTTGGACAACCATCCATTTGTCACCTTTTAACCAGAGCCACCTTTAAAGATTATATATAGACTAGATAGGGGCCTGATTCTATCACATCGGGCAATTCTAGAACGTGTGCGATTATATATTAGTCCAGCTACTCCTGCTACTAATCGCAACTTAACCGAGGAGGGTGGGAGGAGCCCGCTGCTGCACAGGGTGGCCATGGCTTGGCAGTCGCTGCTGCTTGCCACCCCCCTGTGCTGTGTCTACCCCCTGTGCGCTCTTTCTCAACTTGTCCTCTCTCCTCCTGTGCGTTCTCTCCGCTTGTTGTCTCTCCTGTGTCCTCTCCCCTTCTGCTGTCTCTCCCCCCGTGAGCTCTCTCCCCTTGTGCTGTCTCTCCCTGTGTACTCTCTCCCCCTCTCACCTGTGCTGTCTCTCCCCCTGTGCAATCTCTCCCCTGTGCACTCTCTTCCCCCTCTCACCTGTGCTGTCTCTCCCCCTACTCTCCCCTGTGCACTCTCTCCCCTTGTGCTGTATCTCCCCTCTCCCCTGTGCTGTGTCTCCCCCTGTGCACTCTCCCCAATCTCACCTGTGCTGTCTCTCCCCCTGTGTACTCTCTCCCCTTGTGCTGTCTCTCCCCCTGTGCACTCTCCCCAATCTCCCCTGTGCTGTCTCTCCCCCTGTGCACTCTCTCCCCTTGTGCTGTCTCTGCCCCTGTGCACGCTCTGTCCCCTCGAAGTGTAATGTCTCCCTCACCTCTGTTCGATGTCTCTTTTCCCCTGTACGCTGAGTAGCCGCTGCAGCAGCAGAAGCGGACCCAGGTGATAATGGAGGCCTGCGCAGCGTCCCAGACTGCATGTCGGCCCCCCTGTCACAGATGTCCTATAGGTGGTGCTGTGTTCTTTGACTGATCAACCAAACTTATGGGCTTCTTCCAGTTTTAACTGTAATTTATATGATGTCTTTTGGGGACAAACTTACAGACACACAGACTGGATAGGGCTTTTATATAATAGATGTAGCAACTAGTGATGAGCGAGTGTAATGGTTACTATTCGCTACTTGCACAGATAGTACGGTATTGGTGTTACTCGGTGAGTATCGCTGGTGCTCGCGAGTCATGGGTTCATTGTTATTGATCTGACACAAGTTGACAGCTCCCTTCAGTAAACAATGGCAGCTTGCACCCCAGTGAGAGCAGATTGAATGTTAGGGTTTCTATGGTTTGCACTGCAAAGTGTTTTATGCATGGCTTTTCACAGCCTGCATACATTGACCTGCAGGCTGCTCGTACCCTATCCCCGAGGCTCACTCTGTAACTCTTAGCTTTGTTCTACTGAACATAAATCCAAATGAATATCATTATAATTATATTTAAAAAGAAAAAAATCAGAAAGAGGTGTTACACATCAAGTAGGATGCAAATTGCCACTTTTGAGAGGAAGAGGTCTTGAACTCCAGTGCCACCTATTGGAAGTAGCAATCCAAAAAAGTCAATATCGACTCTTTGAAGGGCCTTGACTTGGGATAAAAGCCAATCCAGACCAGGTTTGGCTTTTACACTACCGTAAGTGAAAATACACAAGGCACTCCCAGACGTTTTGATGAATCCTAGTAGGATATTGTAAGTACCAGGGGTGTAACTACAATAGGTGCAGGAGTTGCAGTCGTACCCGGGCCCCAAAGGTCCCTTTGGCCTATAGAAAAGCACTAATGCTATTAAAGATTTGCAATAATTGGGGGCCCCATTGGAACCTTCGCAACAGGGCCCATGAGCTTCAAGTTACGCCATTGGGAGGTACTTAGTAGTTGAAACAGCGGTGTCCTTAGCTGCAGTCAGGTATATGGCACACGCAGCATCCACCGCTGATATACGTCATGCCTGAAGCGGTTTCTCCTTGAAAAGCTTCATTGTCTTTTTTGACACCCTCAAAAAAATCTCAGAATGACGATACTCCACGTGTTTGAGACTATAACCCAAGGAAAATCTTTCCGACCTGGCAAGTGGATACAGGATTTAAGGATATATGGGAGTCAGGTCTGTCTAAATGCTCTATGATCATAATCCAGATGCTCATTGATCATGATCAAGCACTCTTGGCTAAATTAAAAACAGAAATAAAGACCTTGGAGAACTCTCTTAAGGACTTTGACTCTATGAAACAGGTTGCCCCTTTTAAAATCAAACTAAAGGACATCATTGATAAGTTTGAGGATGATATAATTAGAGGTAAACAACAGAAAATAACCAGAGATAAAAGGGATCTAGAAGAGAAAAAAGTCTATAAATGGACACATCGGGATAATCCCCGTCCCTATCGACCACATAAACCAAACCGACCAAATAGACCCAAAGATCGGATACCAGTGAGACCAGATAAACCATCTTGTCCTGACAAACCTTCAGAGGGTAGAAGGGATTCCACGTCAGTTACCTCGGATCCATCCACTTCTTCCACGGATGGTTTTTTATCAGAGGAGTCCGACCTAGACGTCCCACCAGACGGGGCAAACGCAAGTCCTCCAAACGTAAGGAATCGGAACCCACGGACAGGGAAATGGTCTCCAATCCTCCCTCAAGGGGCCAGATCGGGCAGAAAATGGTGAATCCGGGACCTAGTAGCAACAATGTGAGTACCTCTTTGCAAGTTATCAATTTATCAACGTATGCTCTCTCTGACATGGAATATTGTCTTTTGCAAAAAGGCCTTTCTTTCTCTCCAATGCACTCGCTTGACAAGTTTGAGTTGACAAAAGATGTTTATCTCTTTTGTAGGCAAGTTACCTTCAAATTATTATACCAACGACCATCTATGTTGGACTCTCTTCCCTCCTTGGACAAAGCTACATTCAGGGATCTCTTGGATCTTTTGACGGATCAGGAGGTTACAGGTATGCAGCCTAACACAATGAAAAAGCCATTCACAGGTCGTGCACCGTCACAGGCCACTCCCCCTTTTTCAGCTTTTCCGCCTGTGCAGCTGTTTTTTGACGTCATGATGCAGGACATCAGACGCCTTAAGAACAATAACTTTGAAAATAATAACCTATCACTTGATGAACGTAAAGCGTTAACAAAACTCAAAGTTAATAAAGATTTTTTGATAAAGGAGGCTGACAAGGGGGGCAATGTGGTCCTTTGGCCAATTGAATTGTATTTGGAGGAGGTAAATAGACAACTCAGCAACACTTCCTGCTATCTGCGGTTACCGTCAGATCCGACAATGGTATTCAAGAAGAAACTTGATATTCTAATCTCCCATGGTCTGGACCTTGGTATACTTAACAGAAGAGAGAAAGATTTTCTCTCTAATAAGAACCCAGTGATACCTACACTGTATATGTTACCAAAGGTCCACAAGTCATTGACTAAACCACCTGGTAGACCTATAGTGGCGGGAATAGGAGGGTTATTTGAGAGATCTTGCATGTATATTGATTTTTATTTACAACCCTTGGTGTTAAAACTTAACTCATATGTACGGGACTCATCTTATTTAATCCAAGAACTTGAGCAAATTTCTCTGGATACTAGCGTCCTGATGGTGACAATGGATGTTGAAAGCTTGTACACGAGCATAAAACATGATTTTGGTACTCAAGCCGTGTCTTTCTTTTTAGACAAAGACTCCACGGGTAGTCGCTTACATGACTCCTTCATTTTGGATCTTCTATCAATGGTTCTGAACAATAGCTACTTCACTTTTGACAGGAAGTTCTACCGGCAAATCTCAGGTACTGCCATGGGCGCTAAGTGTGCGCCATCTTACGCAAATCTTTTTTTGGGGTGGTGGGAAGAAACTTGCGTTTACACCCTCCCAGAATTTAGCGCCCATGTCACCAAGTGGTACAGGTGTATAGACGTCATTCTGTTCTTCTGGACAGGTCCAGAGGATGTCTGTTTGGACTTTATCAAACATCTTAATACCAACTGCTGGAATATTGCACTAACTTCGTACCATAGTCGTGAAGAAGTAACCTTTCTAGATCTTAAGATCCAACAGGATGAAGGTAAGGTCATTACATCACTATTTAGAAAAGACACGGCGACAAACAACTTACTGCATTATCAAAGCTTTCACCCTCGGCACCTACGTGACGCTATACCTAAGGGACAATTCTATCGTTTAAAACGTAATTGCTCACTTGAGGG
Organism: Allobates femoralis; assembly: GCA_033576535.1. Classification (NCBI taxonomy): domain Eukaryota; kingdom Metazoa; phylum Chordata; class Amphibia; order Anura; family Aromobatidae; genus Allobates; species Allobates femoralis. The sequence continues at coordinate 235,353,531 of JARQOC010000002.1, forward strand.
GACATTTCGTGATGAGGCAGGCAAGCTGTCGTCACGTTTACATGAACGCGGTTATCCCAACAGAGTCATCTCTCGTGCTTTTAGATCTACTGTTGAGGTAAATAGAACATCTTTATTGACACCTAAACGGAGATTGGGTTCAGATTCCCTTAATGTGATCACCACGTTTAATAATCAATGGCAGAATATATACAAAATGTTGTATCGTAATTGGTCTTCCTAACTAGTGATCCCAGGATTGAACCTCTGGTGGGACAAAGGCCAAGATTGGTGGCCAGACGCGCCAGGAATTTAAAGGACTCATTGACTGCTAGTCATTTTGTGAAACCTACAACATCTCTTGGCAGAGGCTCCAAGATTATAGGTACTTACCCCTGTGGAGACTGTTCTATCTGCCAATATATTGTTTCATCTCGCGAATTGAAAACCAATACCCCGGCTGGTCTGGTTACGACAAAACATTATGCTAATTGTAAAACGCAAAATGTTGTTTATTTGTTACTTTGCAGCTGTCCTAAGATTTACGTAGGGGAGACGATGCAGGAACTTCGCAAACGCATACAACATCATATTTCGGATATCGCCTGTGCGGAAGTTCATCTCAAAAATGGTAAGCCCATTAGCTCTGTTGCTCGACACTTTTTGTCTCATCATCACAGTTCCCCTAGAGGTACCCGCATCTTTGTGGTTGACAAGGTTGCCTACAACATACGTAAATCTTCCATCTTGGATGAGTTGTTGAGAAAAGAGACGCGTTGGATCTATCTTCTTCAGAGCTTAGCTCCTAAAGGATTGAATGAAGAAATGCTATTCACTGGTTTTTATAAGAAATAAATCCTCTCTTTCCTCTCTTTACAGGACTTTGGAGGGCATATGTACTCGACTATTGTTGCTAACTGAAAACCTGGTCCCAGATTGTCCATCAACTGTCCTTGCAACTTACAATGTTCATTTGTTTGGTCTTTCTTGGTCACTAAGATTGGATGCCTTCAATCAAGAGAATGATCCAAGAAAATGTAGGGATATGCTCCCCTTCTTCAAAAAGGACGTTTATTGGACACACCAGTTCAGAAAAATGTGCTTTATTCCGCGTTTATTTTTCAATGACTGTAGGCTTGATTGACGAGATCATCCAAATTTTGACGTCCATAGTAAAAGTCACCTTTCACATGCCTGATATGGTATATTAGTTGCTTTACAAATACACTAATTATTGATTAATCAATTTATTCCTTCCACAGGGTCTTTTCTTTATATGGTACCCTATTGGTTGAACTTTTTTCTTGGTATCTCTATTTAGCCTATTTTGTTTGCCCTTATATAAAGTGTCCTCTGGTATGATTTATCGGGTCCATTACCTGTTTTAAAGTTAATAATGTCCACTCTTTGACTTTTCCCTTTCTGACCGGCCGGTCTAGTGCCCTCTGTGCGGCTATTATTTAACCGACAGGGGCACAGCTTAGTCCTTACATCAATTGACTTTGTCTTTCCCCTCCTTTGGTTGACAAATAAGGACGTGTGTACTATATACACAAATTGTGTTTCCCTCCTATAGATGTGTTCTCTATTGTAGATTCTGCTTTGTTGCTTATTGGTTTCTATGACAACTAGCGTCGGCATGCAGTGAAAGTTGTTTTTCCTCACTGCACAGCCATATGCTATTACCGACAGACGGGGCATTTAATCCGCCCCTTCCTCTTCAGTCTGGCTTTGTTTACATGTGTTTATAATAACAAGTGTCGGCACGCAGTGCTAGACATAGTTCCGCACTGCGCAGCCGCACACTACGATTACTGGCACCAAGCCGCCCCTTCCTTCTCAGTCTGGTTTTGTTTACATGTGTCCATAGTAACAAGCGTCGGCACGCAGTGCGTGACATAGTTCCGTACTGCGCAGCCGTACGCTACGATCACTGGACATTGCAACAACCCGCCTCCTTTTCCCAGCGTCCATAGCGCCCACGGTCCGGTGCTTACGGACTACACATGATTTGATTACAGGTGCAGCAGTTTGTAATCTTGTATCCAGGTATAAAATGCCTCATTTCTTTATTCTCCACAGCTTCCCCCAGGATGAAGCCGTTATACTAAGCGGCGACACGCGTCGGGTCCTGCCGCTGTGTGCTTTGACAGCCAGTTTCTTGCTTGGTGACTATTTGTCTATTCTGACTTTTTCTTTATAGGTGGCTGATGACTCAGTTCCTCACTAACATGTTGGACTATTTCTCTTTCTATGTTATCTTCACAGGTTCCCCCTCTAGATGTCTTTATTATCCCCTGTATCTTCCTGAACTGATGTTCATTGCATAAGGAATTACAGGGTCCGTACTTACTTACCCTGGGCCATAACATTAGATATTTTGGTCATTTCTATGTACATCTAGGGTGTAGATAGGTTCTCTGTAGGCTCTTTTATCATATTGAGCCCCTCTGTCCAATAGGGGTACCTGAGTTTTTATCATTGTCACCAGGCATTGAATGGTTTATTGACTCTGTTTTCACAGAATGTCAGTTGTGTTATGTATACTAAGCTTAAGAGCACACAGCCGTTGTGTGATGGTGCTTTACCCACCACATTTTTAAATTGTTTTTAACTTCTGTATACCTGTTTGCTACATGCTGTTTTGCCCCTTTGTCTCAATAAAAATTGATTACATTTTCTGATAATCACTCTGTGATGTGCCTTGATGTTTCTGATCGCTGTCGTCTATACACACTACTTTGTCTTACTCTTTTGCAGTCGGAACTTCAAAGGATTATTAGTCTGGAAAGGGACGAGAAGTAGACACCTTCGTGCTCGTACATAGATATATATGTGTGCTCTTTTGTGCCAGATCTTTGAGCAGTTGGTAGGAGGCGGAAGGTATTCTGGAGATGCCATCTGTATGAAGGATAGGTCAGAAAGCACACGGGTGTGGGACCTATCTAGAAACCAGAATGTTGGTAGACTGCTGTTCAGTGCATTCCGGCAGCTCTACCAATCTGGGATGGGCTCTCTGGGGGACCTGAGGTCTTCTTGCTGCTTGAGCTCAATGCTAAAGCTTTATCTGTGCTGGTACTCAATAAACATTGTCTGTTCGTATAAAACTTTTTCAGTCTTGGTGAAAAAAATGTGACGATTAGATGGAGTTTTGGAAACAATGTAGCAGACTTACAAATCCTGTCAAATACAAGCTTAAGACTGCTGTCCAAAAATGTTAATTTAGGTTTAAAGGGACTCTATCAGGTCATTTTTCAGTATGATACTAACATGACCCTGGGCAGACCTTTTAAAAACATGTAAAATCATTATTGTAGTCCTTCTAGTGTCCATGCTATAAGCAATTTCACACCCTGCAGGCAGCTGCTGCATTAGTCCTGTCCATTATATTCACAGCCGAATAGTCCAGATGTATTAATGTTATTTAAATATCCACACCCACCTAAGCTGGTGTTCTGTCCCTCCCCTCTGTGGTGGGAGGGGGGAGGTGTTTTGTCCTGTAAGACTTCTATTATATGAATAGAATATTACATGAATTCCTGCATACATGTAATGTGTGTATCTGCTGAGCAAATGATCAAATGTTTTTATAATCACATAGAAATATCTCAGACTGCACACACTACATACAGATACAATGAAGCTCTCTAAGAGCACACACCTTTCTGCTCTGCAATGAGTCACACAACAGACAGATCAGAGAGGAGGGCAGGACAGTGTAGTGATGCATGAATATTAATTCCTTGGGGAGTGGGCAGCAGAGAACTCACTGTGGTTGACAGGTTTGACAGTTTATTTTGAAGTTTACAGAGGAAAGGATGGATGCATAAATAATAGAAATACATGAATAGAGACAGCTACGGCTGCCTTCACACTGGCGTTCCCCTCCGCAGCATTCTGCGGAGGGGAATCGCTATGTGTGTGCAACCAGCGCAAGCCCCTATGTTTAGAATGGGAACGCACGGTGCTGCGCTTGACAGTGCAGGACCGTGTGCACCCATTCACTTCCATATGTGATCTGTGCGCAGGCGGATGCCTGTGCACAAATCACACACTCCTGCCCGCACCAGGGACGCAACATATTGCGTCCCTGGTGCGGACGAGACTGTGTGATCTGTGCGCAGGCATACGCCTGCGCACAGATCACATGTGGGAGTGAATGGGTGCGCATGGTCTTGCGATGTCAAGCGCAGCACTGTGCGCTCCCATTATAAAGATAGGAGCTCGCAGCCGCTGCGGTCACATTGCGGATCCCTCCGCAGAACGCTGCGGAGGGGTCCGCAAATGTGAACCCAGCCTTAGTGAAAGGAATTAGAAAATTATATGTTACATATGGATTTTTGACCTGACAAGATTCCCTTTAATATGGAAACTAAAGGCCGGTTTACACGTGTCAACATCGTTAACGATGTCGCTGCAACTTGTGACGTTGCATTGAGCTTGTAGTGATGTTGCTACGTGTGACATCGTGCAACGACCAGCGATCAGCTCGCTGATCCTTGCGGAATGGCCAGTGCCATATTTCGATGGTTGTTCTCCCGCTAGCCGGCTAGCATTGGCATGTGCGACAGCGGGAGACCAATGATCAACGACCTCCCGGCCAATGCCCAGCACCGCACAGTACACATTGGGACATGGCAACCAGGGTAAAGCGCAGCGCTCGGCTTAGTTACCCAATGTTTACCCTGGTTACCAGCGTTCTCGCTGATCGCTGGTGAGTCTGCCTGTGTGACAGGTCACCAACGATCAGATAGCGATGTCCCAGCGATCCCGATCATTGGTCGGTCGCTGGGACATCGCAGCGTGTAAACCGGCCTTAAGCCTACACCTTTTTTGGATTCAAGTCGTTCACACTACTTCTCTTGCACATAAACTTTGGTGTAATTTGGCACATTGTAGGCCAGGGCAACCCCCATGTGTTATATGAGCTGCACACAATAAATAGGTCTAAAAGGCAATTCAACATGTTCTGCTAAAGCTGAGGCGCACGCAATAGTAAAAATTCACATTCACTTGAAAAAACTTTATTAACACACATGGAATGTGACACTAGGCTTATATTATAATTATTAAACATTATATAACATATGAGGCTTTTATTTATGCATTGTTATATTTACCAATAATAGTGTACTGTACAGCCATTAATTTAATAGTTTATTACATAGTTCACAAACAACCCATATGGGTCCATAATCAAAAGCATATATATCATCGAACTATTAAAGAGAATCTGACAAACCTGTACGTCGGCCAGCGTGTTACAGACCAGAGGGAGCGGAGCGGATTGATATATAACTTTGGTGGAGAAGATTCAGTGTAACTTGCATATTATTATATGACATCGTGGCTCTATGCTTAGTAGTCAAGTGGGCGGTCCTAGTTATTAACTGATTGAATGCATGAGTAATAGTGGATCTTTTCCAACAAAACAATATATCAATCTGTTCAGTTTCTCTTGCTCTATAACATGGGTGCAGATCAGACATCACAATAGGTTCCCTTTAAAAGGATAAGAAAAAGGACCCTCAACTTCAGTAAAGATAAGCTGTAACATCAGACAAGTGGGGATCATTTCTATCATTTACTGTCGAAAGCCCAGTGCAGGAACATTTGTTACTTGTCACAAGCCCAAGACGGAATGTGCGTCATGACCGGCTTATGAGGTTATTGATTTTTGTTTCCCTTTTCTGGAGTTTGTTCTGTTTCTGTCAAGGATTCAGATGAATGGTTATAAATCATACCTCTCCAGACCTGGCTATCCAATCTCTGCCACTGGAGAAAAAGAGGATTATGAGATGCAAAACCTGCCTCCACCCAAGTCTTCAGAGATCCTCCAGCAAGTCATGGAGACCAATTCATCATGCACTTTACATCAGAGGACTGGAGTTAGAAAGTCCCAAATGTTTATGCAACAAAACCTTTTACATCTGTTCTCGGTTATACACTAAATATACTAAACCTGCTTATGACATTCTATGTGAATCACGCCACATGGGTGTCTGAAAGGAGAGGCAAATTCACTAAGGCTGGATTCACACTACCAGTTTTTGAAATCCAGTGACTATCTTAAACCGGATGGAACTGCATCATGACTTTCAATGGGGACGCAGTAACGTGTGGCTTCATCCGGGTGTTTACAGTTCTGTCCAGATCCAGGTGTCACCGGTTTTTGGTCGATACCAAAAACGCAAAAATGTTGTGATTTTGGTGCTCAGTTAAAATCCGGAAGCACCCCTATCTGTCATTATCCGGGTGGCATGAACCCCTTAATGACCAATGACGGCTCTACCCACCATGGCTTTGAACTGTCACTGCATGTAAACACTATTTGGTCAAAGAAATGCAGAAAATATCATCTTAAATTTACTACTAACATGAAGTCCAATATGTCATGAAAAATCAATCTTGGAATCACTGGGATATGTTGAAGCGTTCCAGAGTTATAGCCTCATAAAGCGACACTGGTCAGAATTGCAAAAATGAGACTTGGTCATTAAGGGGTTAAAATAGAGCTCAGCGGAAGCCGAATCCAGGCACCTGGATGCCCAAAAAGCTAGGTACATATGACCACCCACTAGGGTTGGTGTTGTTTTTCACCGGGACCTGTCAAAAAATAAAATGTACACAACCTGATGCAACTGGATGCTACCGCATTACGCAAGATCCGGCAGTTGGATCAGTAATAATATCGGTGCAATTGTAGGGGGATGCTGTTTTACCATATCTACACCGGATTCACCTGGATTACAAACACCGGTAGTGTGAAACCAGCCTAAGAGTGTATTAATGAATGGCGGAAACTGAATAAAGACAGACGAATAAGACACCAGTCTTAATTAATGTTCCCCCTTCTGCCTCTTTCATTTCCTGGATCAAGATATTTAAGAGGGTTGCCCAACTGTAGATAGAAAAAAAAAAAAGTGATAAAACAGAAGTTTGTGTTATTTTTATTCAAAAATGTATCTTTTAAGCACTTTAAATGCCTGTGGATCATTAGGTCAGGGCTCTAAGCCCCACAATCCAGGTCCTGAGACCCCACGATCGCTCAGGAGACAGGACCAACCCGAGCAAGAGCACAGACCAAAGTACTGACTCAATGGAAAGTCCAGGACAATCCGTATTCCACTCTGTCCGCTTTCTTGATGTACATTTCTCAGCCAGGGATCGGAGGGGTCTTAGGACCTGGACCCAATGATCTATAGACATTTAAAGTTTCTACAAGAAAGCTGTAAGGCAACTCAATTAGGCAAGATGGTCTCCTCTTGGTTTCCGCCACAATAAGTCTTGTCCACCAGATGAAAACCCAACAGGATCATCTGCTCTACATGTTACTAAAATCCCAAGTTTGAGCGTCCTCCTTTTCGCGACATTATATCAATTTCACAGCTTTGAGAACACATAAAAATATAATAGGCATCTGACAATTGTGATCTATAGGCTGGTGGACAGATCAGGACGTTGGGTAGATCAATCAGTTACTCTCAAAATTGCAAATAATCAAATGAAGAATATAGAATTGTCAAATATAATGAAACTCTTATAATCAAGTCTAAAAATCTCAAACTCCTAGAACCTCTGTAGGTCGACCTGACCTCTCCTCTCCACATAGTCCATACACAAGAGACCTTCATAACTGGTCAAAACTCATTCATTTTCAGTCTTTCCATTATAGCTCATACAAACTGAACGGGGCCACAATGTTGACTGAAGCATTCAATTCGTCATTGGTCCACATAAGAAATCTTCTGACCATCCAAACCATCAAAAAGGTCAAAGTAATACCACAATGACCCACTAGGTTTACACTTCCTATACGGTTTCTCACTTGACAAAACGATCTCTAAAATGACCTCTTATTCTTAGAATGTATCCGGTCCCTCCCAACATCCATGTCTCTACTTGTAAGATATCTTCAGACCTTCCTAGTAATCATACTACAACAACAAACTAATGCCTCTTTTATGTCATTTTGCACAAATCCTTAGCAAAATGGTTGAATCTTTAATAGGGTTTTTCCTATGACAGGATATAATACAGCTGTCATCTCATGTCGAAGAAAGAAATTTCCCCTTTAGCTACTAGGTCAATGCTGAGCCTTCTACCTCGGTGTCGTCTATGGCTTTGGCCCTGTAGGCACTCAACGACAGGACTTTATCCACAGTCACCCTAGAAAACCAGTCTTCTAATTTGGGAGGCTCTACTCCACATTGACCTCTACATATAGACCCATGCGACCTGCATTCATAGCTAAACCTTGATAAAGGCCGAAGTGCCGAAACGTTTGCTTATAAGAATGTATATTGGTCTTGATAAAGGCACAGTGCCGAAATTGGTTTATGAAGTATATTGGCTGTTCAAGAAAAGAAAGTTTGGTGAATAAGTCTTTTGGTGTGCCAGGATCATCGAATATATTTAGCCCTGGAGCCACCATCTATGTGGTCCAGCTCAGAGGACAGGCCCATGGAGAAAGTTGGTTGGTCTAGATAGACAATGTCATGTAGACAACAACTGAGCTCAACAATTTGATGACCCACTCTGCAATTATAATTCCACAGGAGCCTAGAACATTGTCCATATAAATGAGACCAAACTGGACCAGTCGAAATGAAGGTCCTCCTAATGAACATGAACATGTAAAACCTTGATCATAAAGGTCCTCAAAACCTCTATACTTCCAACCTTCATTCTCGGTTGGGATACTTTCTGCTTTAAGTATGTAGGCTGCATGCAAAATGATGAAAGATCATAACATTATTGGATATAGATTACACATGCATCCTCAGAATTTAGTCTCAATTCTCATTCATTTCAGTTATATTGACTTACTGCTGTTATTAAAGCTATTAATCAAATATGACATTTTAAGGCACGTCTTCTATGCCCCCCCACGTCTTGGTCATTCCTTCCCTGTAGGGGACATCATTGCAGTGCAACGATTAAGCTTTGTTCTTGTTTCCTACACTTTATCATTAGGAACTCAAATATTTCTTTTAACATAAAAATAAGCAAATGAGTCATTCAGCCTGAGTGCGCCGATCACACAATGGCTGGTAATTAGCGGAAACTGTACAGGTTTTGTATTCTTCCTCCTGCAGGGAAGATAGGACGCACTTATCAAAATGGAGTCCGGTCTCCAGGATTCATGCGGGTAAAATACAGGGGAAATGATTCACAATGACCCTGTACTATTTATTGCACACTGTGCGTCCATTGTGTATTTTCGCTACTGCAGAAACTGCAGGAATATATATATTTATACACTTTTTTTTACCTCTTCTGAAATGCAAAATATCTTTATATATTTTAGTCTAAGTTGTGGGCCAATGTTATTAATAATTAATAATTTCCAGAGGAAATCAAGAAAGATGGGGGTGGATTGAAAGAAAGAGATGGGTGAGGGCATAAAGAAACAGAGCATGGAGAATAGGAAAAAAAAATGGGGGAGCAGGAAAGGAATGAGGGGGCAACAGGAAGAAAAAGATAAAGTGGAACAGGAAAAGAAAGTGAGATGGGGACATTAAGAAATACAGAATAGAACAGGAAAGAAAAAAGGGGGGGACAGGAAAAAAAAAGAGGGAGAGAAAGGGGGGGGAGGACAAGAAACAAGAGAGAGGGGGGAAAGAAGGGAAAGAAAGGGGGGAAGGGAACAAGAAAGGAAAGAAAGGGGGATGAACATGAAAGGAGAGGGAAGGATGAACAAGCAGGGAGAGAAAAGAAGAGGGAACAAGAAAAGAGAGAAAGGGGGTAACTGGAAGGGAGAGAAAGGGGGATAACTTGAAGGGAGAAAGAAAGAAAGAACAGGAAGAGAGAAGTGGGGGGGGGGAAGGACAAGAAAGTAGAGAGAGGAGGGACAAGAAGGGAAAGAAAGGGGGATGAACCAAAAGAGAGAGAAAGGGCGATGAACAAGAAAGGAGAGAAAAGAGGTGGGAACAAGAAGGGAGAGGAAGGGGGGGGGGACAAGAAAAGAGAGAAAAGGGGTAACTGGAAGGGAGAGAAAGGGGGATAACCCGAAGAGAGGAAGAGGGAACAGGAAGAGAGAAAGGAGGAGGAACAGGAAATGAGAGAGAACAGGAAGGAAAAGAAGGGTGGAATAGGAAGGTAACGGGGGAATAGGAATGGAGATGAGGAGGCTAAAAACAAGGGAGAGGAAGGGGTGGAACAAGAAAGAAAAGCATGAAAGACAGGAAATAACAGAGAGGTGAACAGGAAAGAAAACAAAGGAGAGTAGAAAAGAAACAAGAATAGGAAAACAGGAAGTAAAAGACAAGGGGGCAGGAAAATGCAAAGAGAGGAAAAGCAAAGAAAAGAGAAATGGGAGAATAGGGAGGAAAAGAAATGGTGTGGGGAACATGAAAAAAGAGCAGGAAGGTGAAAATCAGTAGGAGAGAAAGTGAGAAGGGAAATGGTAAGAAAAGATATGGGGGACAGGAAGAGAGAGAAAGGGTGGGAAAAAGAGAGAGTGGAACAAGAAGAAAGGGAGAGAGGGAGGGGAGGGGAAGATACAGAGGGAAGAGAAAGGCGCCAGATGGAAAGAAAATTAGGCAGTGTTTACAAGAGATATACAAGGGGAAGGATAAACTGAAGAAGAGTAAAGAAGAGATAAGAAAAGAAGAGCTTTATTTTCTTGGTTACTTTGTCTTGCAATGAGGTAAAGATTCTGTTAATTACACAGAATAATACGGTTTTCTATTTAATTAAACATATAAAAAAGTATGTGCACCTCTCCTTCAACTGTACACAGGACATGCTAGTGGTATATATGTATGTTTGCTACACGTATTCAGATAATGCACTGATAGAAGTCATCGTCCAGCTGCACTCTGCCTTCTGCCTGGTCATGACCGACCCATTCCTTCTTTTCATTCATACAGTTTGGGAATGGAAGGCTGTAAAGACGTCGCCATGTGGACGTGTGAATATCATCAGTATATGTGCCCGTCTCCTATGCGGATCCTTAGGTTAGTCGCTGAGAGTTCGGAGTTCCTTTCTGTGTGGAATCTACAATGAGAACGACCAGATATAAACATGTGAGCCTAAGGGTACTTTACACACGCTACATTTGTACTGTCACCAGCAACTTACAGTTGCAGGAAATCATGGTACATGGTTCTATCTTGTGCTGTGTACAAATGGAATATGTATCCATGATTTCACTGCAACCGTAAGTTGCTGGTGACAAGCACAAATGTAGCCGTGTGTAAAGTACCTTAGAGCTACATAAACCCAAATTAACCCTCCACCCCGGGGAGATTTTCTATTTTTTATTTTTCCCTCCCCTTCTTCCAAGAGCAATAACTTTAATTTTTCCGTCAATACAGACATATGAGGGCTTGTTTTTTGCCGGAAGAGTGTTACTTTTGATTGAAATCATTTATTTTACCATACAGTGCACAGAGATAGGGGGAAAAATTCCAAGTGCAGTGAAATAGCAAAAAAATTGCACTTACACAATTGTTTTTTTTTTATTCACCATGATCACTATATGGTAAAACTGACTTGTCATTATGATGCCTTGGTTCGGTACAATTTCATAGATACCAAACATGTATACTATAACTGAAATTCAGATGCTTTTAAAAAAAATAAATAGCGCCTTTGCGCCATTTTCTACGACCCGTAGCGTCCTCATTTTTCGGTATCTGGGGCTGTGTGACGGCTTATTTTTTGCGTCTTGAGCTGACGTTTCTATTGACACCATTTTTGGTAGATTTTTACTTTGCCCACTAGAGGGTCTCAGCATTCCACTGTCTGATCGTTTCTCCTGTGTTCCGATGGGCTACAGCCTATCTGAACACAAGTGAAATGATCACTTTCTGCTGGTGAACTCACTGGGAGATCGCCAGCAGGAAGTGATTCCATACAGCTTCCGGGGTCTTAACAGGTCCCCGGGCTGGTAACAGTGGAAGTCCCATGATTGTTTTACATGACCTATTGATCGCATTGTCAGTCACTGACAGTGCGATCCAAAGGTGGTGTTAGGTACACATTTCAGCTGATGAGATCAGCTGAGATGTGCGACGGAGGATGCGAGCTCTCAGAGAGAGCTCACATCAGGGGGTAGGACACGACCAAGGACATATATTGTCCTATGTCGTGAAGGGGTTAACAGAGTATGTAGCTAAACTGCTGGGCTTCAGGAGTGGTGACTGCAAGCAGCAGAAATATTATTTAATGAGGTGCAGAATTTCAATAGGAGATCGATGGTGATCCAACTCCCAAGAAGAACCATCAGCTGCCTCAACCTCTTTATTACCAGGCACAGCTCCATACATTAGTACTGGCTGGCCTGGTTCTGTATCTGTATAGAGGATGTAAAAAATGTCAAGCAGCCCCTACAGTTACATATGGCAGGATCAGACCCAGCAACAGGCAAATACCGGGGCTAAGGGCATCTGGGGGCCCAACTGTGCTCAGGTTTCCACTAACGACAACCATCGTACATGCAAGGCAGATTTGCGCACTGCACGTATACAGTAAGCTCAGGAGTGAAACTAGCGCCGCACACTGCAAGTGTTGGATGTGTTATATGGCTGGCATCAGAGTATTATCTGCTGTGACCGGACCTGGCTCAGATTGCAGGAGTTTAACCTCATTCATGACAGTGGTCATCTGACCACATGGTGCGTTCAGCTGATCTTGGATACTTCCATAGAGCTGCATTGTGCACAATCACCCACCGTTCCTTTCCCACAGGGGCTCTTCAAAGCCCCAGGTCTCGGGATTGCTGGGGTCCACGACTGGCAGACCCTCATTGATCAGAAAATTATCTCTTATTCAATGAATTGGAAATAACTTTCAAGACCTCTTTAATTCTTACTCCAAATTTGATCTTTACTACTCACCAGTCTCTCTCTTTTTGGGTTTGGGGATTTCTTTTGCCTTGAATGGTCTTGGAGGGGCGTTGGCGGCCCGCCATTGATATGCAGGCTGTAAATAAAGATCACTACATCAGATACAGATAAAGAAAGAAAATGATGAGGAAACAAGCGAACATATGGAAACTCACAGGTGGAACATTGGGCAGATCCTGAACCTGACTGTGATCTGGACCAACAACTGGCGGTGGATAAGAGATGGGCCAATCCTCATACCCCTGGTACATCATGGCAGGTGGGTTGTAAGGATACTGGTATGGAGGACAGGTGGGGCCCATGTGATGATTTATGATATATCGCTCTCCAACAGCCTGAAAAAGATATAGGAAAATGTATATAAATCAACCACGTATACTACGTCATCACAGATGTGGCTGCCCAATATAAGGCCATATGCACACGTTGAGTTTTTGGTGAGTTTTTACCTCAGTATTTGTAGCCAAAACCAGGAGTGGGTGATCAATACAGAAGTGGTGACGTGTTTCTATTATACTTTTATTTATCACCCACTCCTGGTTTTAACCAAATACTGTGGTAAAAAACTTACCAAATACACAACATGTGCACGTGGTCTTAGAGTATGTGCCAATAATGAGTATTTGGTGAGATTTTTACCTCAGGATTTGGAGCCAAAACCAGGAGTGGGTGATAAATACAGAAGTGGTGACGTGTTTCTCCTGGCTTTGGCTACAAATCCTGAGGTAAAATCACAAATACTCAATGTGTGAACATGGCCTAAATTACCATCTGTTACAACACTGCATATGGTATATATGTACTACATGAGGCAGGCAGGGTACGGTAATATTTAACACTGAATATGGTATATATGTACTACATGAGGGAGGCAGGGTACGGTAATATTTAACACTGCATATGGTATATAGGTACTACATGAGGCAGGCAGGGTACGGTAATATTTAACACTGCATATGGTATATATGTACTACATGAGGGAGGCAGGGTACGGTAATATTTAACACTGCATATGCATACCTCCCAACTTTTGAAGAAGAGAAAGAGGGACAATGAATGTGGGGTGATGTGTGCGGCGCAAATTTTAGGCCACGCCCCTGACCACACCCATTTCACAGCTGGCCACACCCATATCCACGCCCAAACCACACCCATTCAGCACTGCTGGTCACACTGTTTCATAAACAATAATTATAAACAGAAAAAAATTAATGTATTTACAAATGAATTAAAGTATTAATGCAAACTTGGTAAAAATATTTCTTTTAAATTAGAATGTAAAAGCTGCAGATTACAGAACAGCTCCACTCTATTAGATAAATTATCTTTAACAATCTTGTGCTTTTGGTTAATGGGAAGAATTAGAGAATAGTTGACTTATTTTTCTGCATATCTGCTGAAATCATGAGGAGCATTAGGGCCGCTTTACACACACCAACTTATCTGTCCAACTTCTACCAACTTACTGGTTGCAGTGAAATCATGGACACATTGTTCCATTTGTACACAGCCACAAAATGGAGCAATGTGTCCATGATTTCACTGCAACCAGCAAGTTGGTCAGAAGTTGGACACAGAAGTTGGTGTGTGTAAAGGGCCCATTACCCTCACCTCTCTCAACAGTGAGGTCAAATTAAGCAGAATGACCGGCTGGAGTGTCTGTGACTATAAATCGGCAGCGGGCAGAACAGACAGACAGACTTGCTTGTCAATTCTAAGGGTACCTTTACACGTCGCAACATTGCTACCAATGTCACTGGCAATTTGCTGGTTGCAGTGAAATCATGGACACATTATTACATTTGTACACACAACAAAATAGAACAATGTGTCCATGATTTCACTGCAGCCAGCAAATTGCCAGTGATATTGCACTAGTGTATTTTTGGTTGAGTGCCATCCAAAAAAAAAAAAAGATTGTAAGTGTAAAAAAATCGTCCCACTTTTCTGGATAAAAATCACACTGAAAGGCACTAAAGGCCGGGTTACACATACCGGTAGTGAGGATGGGATTTCTTGAAATCTCATCCACTATGCTATTACTGTACTACGCAGCGGCAAGACTCTGCATCCAAAACGCTGCGTACACTAATCGTGTGCACGCACCCTTAGCAGTCCTGGCTCCTACAGAGCAGTTATCGGCTCCTAATCACCTGGTTCCTGCATTACACACAGCTGTTACATTGTCACCTGTATAAAGACTCCTGTCCACACAATGAATCAGTCACCTCTAGGGATGAGCGAGTATACTCGTTACTATTCGGTACTCGCCGAATAGTACGGTACTCGGGCTACTCGTTACTCTGCGAGTTTCCTTGCGATTACTTGCTAAGTAACGAGTACAATGTAAGTCAATGGGAAATGCGAGTAATTCCAAGCTTACTACAGGGATAAGAGACCAAGATTGCAGAACCAAGAGTCAATGCATGGCTACCGCCATTAGGCAAAAAAGTCCACTTCTTTCAATATTTTTGTGCTGGTTTTCCACTCAAAACTCTATTATATACTAGATGGTGGCCCAATTCTAATGCATCGGGTATTCTACAATATGTATGTAGTTGACATACTGTGACTGACAGACTACAAAGCTCCTCCTGTCACCTCTCCTGTCACCGCTCCTCCGCTCTCTCTTCCTGTCACCGCTCTTCCTGTCCCCACTCCTCCGTCTCTCCTCCTGTCACCGCTCCTCATGTCACCGCTCCTCATGTCACCGCTCCTCATGTCTCCTCCTGTCACCGCTCCTCCTGTGACCTCTCCTCCGTCTCTCCTCCTGTCACCGCTCCTCCGTCTCTCCTCCTGTCCCCGCTCCTTCGTCTCTCCTCCCGTCAGCGCTCGTTGTTCGCTCCTTCTGTCACCGCTCCTCCTGTCACCGCTCCTTCATCTCTCCTGTCACTGCTCGTCCATTGCTTCTCCTGTCACCGCTCCTCCTATCCCGCCTCCTCCGTCTCTCCTCCTGTCACCGCTCCTCCTGTCCCCGCTCCTTCGTCTCTCCTCCTGTCACCACTCGTCCATTGCTCCTCCTGTCACTGCTCCTCCTATCCCACCTCCTCTGTCTCTCATCCTGTCACCGTTCCTCCTGTCACCGCTCCTTCGTCTCTCCTCCTGTCACCTCTCGTCCATCGCTCCTCCGTCACCGCTCCCCTGTCACCGTCTCTCCTCTGTCACGCTCGTCCATCGCTCCTCCTGTCACGCTCCTTCATCTCTCCTGTCACGTCGTCCATCGCTTTCACTGCTCTCCAGTCAGGTGATTCCGTTACAGACAGAAAGACCGATTAGCAATATAGTAGGATGTAGCAGAGCTGGTGCTGTATTTTTTGTGCATTGTGATGTCTGTATGTCCTGCAATAGATTGACCTGCACTCCAATAACAAACTATGAACGATACACAAACCATTTCAGCTCTGCTATGTCAAACTCAAATGTGCTACATCTACACTTATATACTGCTCCCAGCCTTCCAACAGTTGCCATGTATATATTTAGATGTAGCAGAGCTCATGCTGTGTTGTTTGTGCATTGTGATATCTGTGCTGCTGTAGATTGAGCTGCTCTCCTATAACAAACACTACAATGCCACCTGACCACCTCAGCTGTGGCGGTGTCACATCTTCCATGATAGCGGACGCTTCCACTGTGGGAGGAGTGTCATGCAGTGATGGCCTGACATGCTCAATCACACAGAGGGAGAGATGCAGGATATCATGGAAGATGTGTCACCGCAGTACGGGGAGTGGGTAACAACGAGGGGGAAGGGGGCTGAGAATTCACAATGCGGTGAGGGGTGACAAAGGGGGGCTGAAAGGACGGACACTTCAAATAGCCGGTGGGAAAGCCGACTTCACCGCCCACTTTCCCGGCAGCTCTTTAAAGTGAAGCGCTGTCTCTCTGTAACGGAAATCCCACGTCACTGATTGGTCGCGGAGCAGCCAATCAGCGATGCAGGATTTCCGTTACAGAAAGAAAGACACGATAAGGCAATTTTATAGTAGGATTACACACATACACACTTGAGACTGCTGTGGGCTGAATACACAATAGCTATATACATAATAGAGAATACACAATAGAGATGGCTGCTGGCCGTATAGACAATGGGGATGGCTGCTGGCCGTATAGACAATGGGGATGGCTGCTGGCCGTATAGACAATGGGGATGGCTGCTGGCCGTATAGACAATGGGGATGGCTGCTGGCTATAAACACAATAGAAAATACACAATAGAGACTGCTGCTACTATCCATCCATCCCATTGTCACCCCCAGGTTGCTATCTTCGGCTGTAATAGCGCCTTACCTGACTCCACACTCCTGATCCCGGATCCCGACTGCTTCTTCCTCTGCCGCTCCTGGTCTCCCGCTTGCCGTCACCAGTCGACACCCTGCACCAGCCAGCATTCGGTGGCACCTGGAAGCCGCCAGCACCCGGCACCAGCCGCCAGCATCCGACAGCCGGCATCAGGCAGCACCCAGCAGCCACCAACACCCAGCAGGCAGCCGGTGGCAGCCGCCAGCATCCGGCACCAGCCGCCAGCACCCGGTAGCCGGCACCAGCCGCCGGCACCCGGTGGCAGCCGCCGGCACCCGGCACCAGGCAGCACCCGGTAGCCACCAACACCCAGCAGGCAGCTGCCGGCACCAGGTGGCAGTCGCCAACACCTGGCACCAGGTGGCAGCTGCCAGCACGCAGCCACCAGCACCCGCACCAGGTGGAAGCCGCCAGCACCCGGCACCAGGTGGCAGCCGCCAGCACCCGGCACCACCCGGTAGCCACCAACACCCAGCAGGCAGCTGCCGGCACCAGGTGGCAGTCGCCAACACCTGGCACCAGGTGGCAGCTGCCAGCACCCAGCACGCAGCCACCAGCACCCGGCAGCAGGTGGAAGCCGCCAGCACCCGGCAGCCGCCAGCACCCGGCAGCAGGCGGCAGCTGCCAGCCAGCACCAGTGGCAGCCACCAGCACCCGACACCAGGTGGCAGCTGCCAGCACCTGGTGACAGGTGGCAGCCGCCAGCACCCGGCACCACCCGGTAGCCACCAACACCCAGCAGGCAGCTGCCGGCACCAGGTGGCAGTCGCCAACACCTGGCACCAGGTGGCAGCTGCCAGCACCCAGCACGCAGCCACCAGCACCCGGCAGCAGGTGGAAGCCGCCAGCACCCGGCAGCCGCCAGCACCCGGCAGCAGGCGGCAGCTGCCAGCCAGCACCAGGTGGCAGCCACCAGCACCCGACACCAGGTGGCAGCTGCCAGCACCTGGTGACAGGTGGCAGCTGCCAGCACCCGGCAGCCACCACCAACTGGGAGCCGCCAACTGCCGGCACCAGCCAGCTGCCGACACCCTGGAGCCGCCAGTACCAGCCGCCGGCTGCAGCGATGTGCCGGCGGCGGGATATTCAAATGTCCTCCTCCAGGCTCTTAGTGAGCCTTCAGCTCACCGCCGCGGCCTGTGAAGGGAGATACAAAGGCAGCCGGCCGGGGCGGGGCGGGCCGGATGACTGAGGTGGGGGGGGCGGGACTCACTCACCCGAGGACACACAGCCTCGGTCTGGCCCTAACTGCGGCCCTGAATCCACCGGCCTGGGGGGGGGGCAAACCAGGCCCAGTCTGCCACTGAGGCAGACACCGAGAGGTCCGAGACCTACATGGTTTCATCAGAGGGGGGCGTGGCGCTGAGTTTCAGTGCACAGCGCGGGACATGTAAGATCCCGATCGGGACACCGGGGCAGTGTCGGCAAAACGGGACTGTCCTGGTGGATCCGGGACACTTGGGAAGTCTGCATTTGGCATATATGTACTACATGAGGCAGGCAGGGTACGGTAATATTTAACACTGCATATGGTATATAGGTACTACATCTATATGTGTCCCTGCTATGTACTGTGTAATAGATGTGTCTGACTGTACAGGGACATGGTCTGATCATGCCACATCTCCTGTGCTGAGATAATCTTATATATGTGTCCCTGCTATGTACTGTGTAATGGATGTGTCTGATCGTACAGGGACATGATCTAATCATACCACATCTCCTGTGCTGAGATAATCTTATATATGTTCCCCTGCTATGTACTGTGTAATGGATGTGTCTGACCATACAGGGACATGGTCTGATCATACCACATCTCCTGTGCTGAGATAATCTTATATATGTGTCCCTGCTATGTACTCTGTAATGGATGTGTCTGACAGTACAGGGACATGGTCTGATAATACCACATCTCCTGTGCTGAGATAATCTTATATATGTGTCCCTGCTGTGTACTGTGTAATGGATGTGTCTGACCGTACAGGGACATGATCTGATCATACCACATCTCCTGGGCTGAGATAATCTTATATATGTGTCCCTGCTGTGTACTGTGTAATGGATGTGTCTGACCGTACAGGGACATGATCTGATCATACCACATCTCCTGTGCTGAGATAATCTTATATATGTGTCCCTGCTGTGTACTGTGTAATGGATGTGTCTGACCGTACAGGGACATGGTCTGATCATACCACATCTCCTGTGCTGAGATATTCTTATATATACAGTTATTATCAGAAATATTTGGACAGTGACACAAGTTTTGTTATTTTAGCTGTTTACAAAAACATGTTCAGAAATCTACTATATAATTGTCTAAGACATTTTTGTGTCGGACCAAAAAAACGTGCCGTGGATATGTCACACTGTGACGTCACCACGGCGAAGCATTGGCCGCGTAGCGGCCAATGCGAGGCGTCAGCTGCGCGAGCAATGGCCGCGAGGCCATTGCGAGTCGCTAGCTTTAGTGCGAGCAATGGCCGCGAAGCGGCCATTGCGAGTCGATGGCCGAAAATAGAACCAGAGGCTCGGCCACAAAGCTAGCGATTTCCCGGTCAGGTAGCGACTCGCTAGCCTCAGCGGGAACTCGCTAGCTTTGTGGCCGAGCCTCGCGAGTCGCTACCACAGTATATCTCCCTATACCTTCTAAGGGGATGATGATATCAATAATCTATATCGATGATCATCATCATCATCATCATCATCATCATCATCATCATCATCATCATCATCATCATCATCATCCTACTACTACTACCACCCCACAGAACCCCCCAATGGCCGCACAGAACCCCCCCCCTCAATGGCCGCACAGACACCCCCCCCCCTCAATGGCCGCACAGACCCCCCCCTCAATGGCCGCACAGACCCCCCCCCCTCAATGGCCGCACAGACACCCCCCCCTCAATGGCCGCACAGACACCCCCCCCTCAATGGCCGCACAGACCCCCCCCTCAATGGCCGCACAGACACCCCCAAGCCGCCACCCCCCCCAATGGCCACACAGACCCCCCCCTCAATGGCCGCACAGACCCCCCCCCCCCCCTCAATGGCCGCACAGACCCCCCCTCCCCCCTCAATGGCCGCACAGCCCCCCCCCCCCCCCTCAATGTCCCAAAGTCAGCTGTGACCACCTGGCCCTTGGACACTGGCTCCCATCACTTACCCACTGAGGACGGATCACTTCCAGCACCTCTTCACATGGCAGTGCTCTGAACTTCTGAATCGTCCTCTCCTCACTCAGACACCTGGCAGGTTCCTATCCAGCCTACTCACTCCCAGCTGCAACCCAGTGAGTCAATCAGCACATCTTCACTCACACACAGACCTGACATGTGATTAACCCCCTGTGCACCATTCAGGTTTAGCCCAGCAAAGCACTCCAAAAAGTATAGAACACACCCCAATAAGTATTGAACGCGCCCCAAAAAGTATTGAACGCACCCCAATAAGTATTGAACGCGCCCCAAAAAGTATTGAACGCGCCCCAAAAAGTATTGAACACACCCCAATAAGTATTGAACGCGTCACAATAAGTATTGAACGCGCCCCAAAAAGTATTGAACGCGTCCCAATAAGTATTGAACACACCCCAAAAAGTATTGAACACACCCCAATAAGTATTGAACGCGCCCCAAAAAGTATTGAACGCACCCCAATAAGTATTGAACGCGCCCCAAAAAGTATTGAACGTGCCCCAAAAAGTATTGAACACACCCCAATAAGTATTGAACACACCCCAATAAGTATTGAACGCGCCCCAAAAAGTATTGAACGCACCCCAATAAGTATTGAACGCGCCCCAAAAAGTATTGAACGCGCCACAAAAAGTATTGAACGCGTCCCAATAAGTATTGAACACACCCCAATAAGTATTGAATGCGCCCCAAAAAGTATTGAACGCACCCCAATAAGTATTGAACGCGCCACAAAAAGTATTGAACGCGTCCCAATAAGTATTGAACACACCCCAATAAGTATTGAACGCGCCCAAAAAAGTATTGAACGCACCCCAATAAGTATTCAACGCGCCCCAAAAAGTATTGAACGCGCCCCAAAAAGTATTGAACACACCCCTATAAGTATTGAACGCCCCCCAAAAAGTATTGAACACGCCCCAAAAAGCATTGAACGCGCCCCAAAAAGCATTGAACGCGCCCCAATAAGTATTGACGCACCCCAAAAAGCATTGAACGCGCCCCAATAAGTATTGCACCCCCCCCAAAAAGTATTGGACCCCCCAAAAAAAGTATTGGACTCCCTCAAAAAGTAGCTATAACTGCTATAATCAAATTAATGCACGTTCTAGAATCCCGATGCATTTGCATCGGGCTCACAGCTAGTACAATTATATTTATAATATGGGCTGAAAGTGCACATTCCCAGCTGCAATATGAGAGTTTCCACATCCAAATCGGAGAAAGGGTTTAGGAATCATAGCTCTGTAATGCATAGCCTCCTCTTTTTCAAGGGACCAAAAGTAATTGGACAATGGACTCTAAGGGCTGCAATTAACTCTGAAGGCGTCTCCCTCGTTAACCTGTAATGAATGAAGTAGTTAAAAGGTCAGGGGTGGATTCCAGGTGTGTGGTTTTGCATTTGGAAGCTGTTGCTGTGACCAGACAACATGCGGTCAAAGGAACTCTCAATTGAGGTGAAGCAGAACATCCTGAGGCTGAAAAAAAAGAAAAAATCCATCAGAGAGATAGCAGAAATGCTTGGAGTAGCAAAATCAACAGTTGGGTACATTCTGAGAAAAAAGGAATTGACTGGTGAGCTTGGGAACTCTAAAAGGCCTGGGCGTCCACGGATGACAACAGTGGTGGATGATCGCCGCATACTTTATTTGGTGAAGAAGAACCCGTTCACAACATCAACTGAAGTCCAGAACACTCTCAGTGAAGTAGGTGTATCTGTCTCTAAGTCAACAGTAAAGAGAAGACTCCATGACAGTAAATACAAAGGGTTCACATCTAGATGCAAACCATTCATCAATTCCAAAAATAGACAGGCCAGAGTTAAATTTGCTGAAAAACACCTCAAGAAGCCAGCTCAGTTCTGGAAAAGTATTCTATGGACAGATGAGACAAAGATCAACCTGTACCAGAATGATGGGAAGAAAAAAGTTTGGAGAAGAAAGGGAACGGCACATGATCCAAGGCACACCACATCCTCTGTAAAACATGGTGGAGGCAACGTGATGGCATGGGCATGCATGGCTTTCAATGGCACTGGGTCACTTGTGTTTATTGATGACATAACAGCAGACAAGAGTAGCCGGATGAATTCTGAAGTGTACCGGGATATACTTTCAGCTCAGATTCAGACAAATGCTGCAAAGTTGATTGGATGGCGCTTCATAGTACAGATGGACAATGACCCCAAGCAGTGGCGTAACTACCGCGGTCGCAGCAGTCGCGACTGCGACCGGGCCCGCCCCCGGGAGGGGCCCGCACCCCCCGGGGGGCCCCGTGACCCGTGCTGACAGCCGGCCGCCGCGACCGCGATAGCGCCGGCCGGAGAGGAGGGAGGACGGGAAGTGAGAGAAAGCTCACTTCCTGCTGCTGTGCCCGCCCCTCCTCTCCTCCTCACTGCGGACCGCGGGACAGTGGAACCGCGCACGGCGGCGCGGTGAGTATGACTGCAGTGCCAGGGGACAAACACCGCTTACCGCTAGCACCCCCGGTCCTCTGGCAGCAGCAGCAGCTGCTTGTTGTGAGCAGCGAGAGCAGGGCCAGGGCCGTGTCCGCGCCTCCTCCTGCAGTGCTAAGCGCTGCTGGGCAAGTACAGCCCGGCTCCTGGAGACGGCAGTGAGTGCCGGATGTTGGAGGTGCACAGACAGGCAGGAGCTAATCTGTCTGCTGCACCAAGCTGGACATAACCGTGGTGTGCACGGTGGAGCAGGTGCAGGTGCTGGGGGCTGCAAGCTGATCACCAGGAGGGACTTACAGATGCTGTAACAGGTCAGACAGTGTTCTGTGCCCCTGCCCCATATACTGTGTTCCCTCTCCATATACTGTACCCCCCTAAATTGTGTGCCCCCTCCCACTATACTCTATGCCCCCTTACTGTGCCCTCCCCATATACTTTGTGCACCCTCCCCATACTGTGCATGCCCACCCCATGTACTGTACCCCTATACTGTGTGCACCCTCCCCAATGGCGTAACATCCACGGTCGCAGCTGCGACCAGGCCTGAAGGTACAGGGGCCCGCTGACCCCTGGCGCATCCGCTTTTCATGGATGTGTATCCCTGAGGACCCATATCCATGTCCCCAGGCGGCTGATCACAGCACCGTTCTCTCTCTTCCCCCGCCACTGTCCTGGCCAATCACAAGCCAGTCGGCGCATGACCTCAGCTACTGGCCTGTGATTGGCTGCCCAGATGGCTCGTGGCATGTAATTGCCCAGAACAGCGGCACTGCAGTCATCTCCTTGACTCAGATGCCGTTAGTCCTGGCTCCTCCGAGCTTCTGCAGGCTGAGAGAGGTGCCGGTGGGGTGGACCGGTGAGTAGTGTCCCTGTGTGTGTGTGTCCCTGTGTGTGTGTGTCCCTGTGTGTGTGTGTCCCTGTGTGTCCCTGTGCGTGTCCGTGTCCCCGTGTGCGTGTCCGTGTCCCTGTGTGCGTGACCGTGTCCCTGTGTGCGTGTCCGTATCTGTGTCCCTGTGTGTGCATATGTGTCCCTGTGTGTGTATGTGTGTTGCGAGGATGTATGCTATATGGAGGGTTATGAGGCTGCACTATTGCATTATACTATATGAAGGGCTGTGACGCTGCATCATATTATGTGAAGGGCTGTAAGGCTGCATTATATTATGTGAAGGGCTGTGATGCAGCTTTATACTATATGGAGGGCTGGGACGCTGCATTATACTTTATAGAGGACTGTGAGGCTGCATTTTACTATAATGGAGGACCATACATACCAGGATAAAGGCATATTGCAGGAGGAGGACCATACATACAGTGGCGTACCACCCACGGTCGCAGAGGTCGCAAGTGTGACCAGGCCCGGAAGTACAGGGGCCCGGCACCCGCCGACCCCTGCGACTGCTTTACATGGATGTGCATCCCTAGGACGTACATCCATGTCTCTGCATAGTGCTCTGCCAGGCCGGTCCCCAGGCGGTTGATTCCGGCTGCCAGAGGACAGGA
The DNA here is from genome assembly GCA_033576535.1 of Allobates femoralis. Taxonomy (NCBI): domain Eukaryota; kingdom Metazoa; phylum Chordata; class Amphibia; order Anura; family Aromobatidae; genus Allobates; species Allobates femoralis. The sequence continues at coordinate 235,377,827 of JARQOC010000002.1, forward strand.
AGGCGCGGTGGCGCAGCAGCTTTCAAATTCCTGCAGCTGCTGCGTCACGTGCTGCATCTCAGGATGGAGCCGTGAGCTTCTGGAGGTCCGGAGAGTCTGGCGACAGCCTCCTCAGTCTCCCGCCGTGTGTCTAGTCCTGGCCGCTCATCCAGAAAGTGAGGACACACTGTTGCTGAATACTCACAGAAGAGAAGAAGAGAGGTGAGAGGAGGAAAGCGCCAGGGGACACAGGAGGAGGAAAGCGAGGGAGACAGAAAAAGGGGACTTAGGAGAAGAAGAGTGGGGGACACAGGAGGACGGGGGATAGAGGAGGAGCAAAACGAGGGATGCAGGGAGACGGAGGAGGAGAGTGAGGGACACAGGAGAGCGGGGACCCAGGAGGAGGAGAGCGGGGGACACAGGAGAATGGAGGGCAGAGGAGGAGGAGAGCGGGGCACACAGGAGAATGGAGGGCAGAGGAGGAGGAGAGCGAGGGACATAGTAGGAGGAGAGCAGGGGACAGAGGAGGAGGAGAGCGGGAGACATAGGAGAACAGGGGAAAGAGGAGGAGGAGAGTGGGGGACACACAGGAGGAGCAGGATAGCGAGGATAGATGAGAACAGGGGATAGAGCAGCAGGAGAACAAGGGACACAGGACGATGGGAGACGGAGGAGGAGAGCGAGAGACACAGGAGAGCAAGGACACAGGAGGAAGAGAGTGGGGATCACAGGAGAACTGGGGACACAGGAGAATGGAGGACACTGGAGGAGGAGGCGGGCGACACAGGAGGAGGAGAGTGGGGGACACAGGAGAATGGGGGACAGAGGAGGAGAAGAGCAGGGGACCGAGGAGGAGGAGAGCGGGGGACAGAGGGGAACGGGGGTAGAGGAGGAGAGCGGGGAACACAGGAGACAGGGATAGAGGAGGAGAAGGGGACACAGGAGGACAGGATAGAGGAGGAGAACGGGGGACACAGGAGGACAGGGGACGGAGGAGGAGAGCGATGGACACAGGAGAGCGGGGACACAGGAGGAAGAGAGTGGGTATCACAGGAGAACTGGGGACAGAGGAGAAGGAGAGTGGGGGACGCAGGAGAATGGAGGACACAGGAGGAGGAGAGCGGGGGACACAGGAGGAAGAGAGCGGGAGATACAGAAGAACGGGGAATAGAGGAGGAGGAGAGCGTGGGACACAGGAGAATGGGGGACAGAGGAGGACACAGGAGGAGGTGGAGAGTGGGGCACAGAGGTGAAGAGCGGGGGACAGAGGAGAGCAGATGAGTCCACTACTGGAATAAGCTTGGGGGGTGACACTGGGTTTTGGAGTGAGTCTACTGTTTTCTGCAGTTGTCACTAATCCTATTTTTCAGATCTTGGTGGGGCTGCATATATAAAACACACTATATAGAGGGATATAAGGCTGCACTAATGGAGAGCTATGAGGCTGCATATATAAGGCTGTACTATAGGGGCTGCACTACATGGAGGACGTAGCCTGCATTATACCATATAGAGGGCTGTGAGGCTGCATTATACTATATAGAGGTCTATGAGGCTACTATATGTAGGATGGTTGGGGTGCATTCTAATAACTGGATGACTATTGGGGCTACCTTATGAATGGGGGACTATGGGATGCATTATAATACATGGAGGACTATGGGGATATATTGTAATATATGGAGGAATATGGGATGTGTTATAATAATAATTGGACGCCTATCATGGCGGGAGGAGGAAGACCATATATACCAGAAAGGGGAACATATATACCACGATAAGGGCCACATTCCAGGAGGAGGACCATATATAGCAGGGTGAGGGACATTAATACATAGAGGGGTCAATTTGTGAGTCTTTATAGAACTTTGAACGTTACACGGGGCCCAAGCATCCGACCAACGTGTGCCCGTGGGTGGGGGGGGGCCCCGGTCTGAATTTCGCATCGGGGCCCACCAGACTCTAGTTACGCCACTGACCCCAAGCATACAGCCAAAGCTACCCAGGAGTTCATGAGTGCAAAAAAGTGGAACCTTCTGCAATGGCCAAGTCAATCACCAGATCTTAACCCAATTGAGCATGCATTTCACTTGCTCAAATCCAGACTTAAGACGGAAAGACCCACAAACAAGCAAGACCTGAAGGCTGCGGCTGTAAAGGCCTGGCAAAGCATTAAGAAAGAGGAAACCCCGCGTTTGGTGATGTCCATGGGTTCCAGACTTAAGGCAGTGATTGCCTCCAAAGGATTCGCAACAAAATATTGAAAATAAAAATATTTTTTTTGGGTTATGTTTATTTGTCCAATTACTTTTGACCTCCTAAAATGTGGAGTGTTTGTAAAGAAATGTGTACAATTCCTACATTTTCTATCAGATATTTTTGTTCAACCCTTCAAATTAAACGTTACAATCTGCACTTGAATTCTGTTGTAGAGGTTTCATTTCAAATCCAATGTGGTGGCATGCGGAGCCCAACTCGCAAAAATTGTGTCACTGTCCAAATATTTCTGGCCCTAACTGTATGTCTTGTGTACTCACTTATGGATTTCTTTTACATTCCAGCTCAAGAAAAAGCAGACGATTTTTGGCACGTTGAACTGTCGGACGTAAAGGACACAACCTCTGATGTTCAGATCACAGTCATCCCCAAAAACCCAGCAAGTGTAAGTGTTCTTGTAAGGAGTTCTAGTGCTTCTTCCTGCATTCCATTCCTGCATTCCTCCATTCATGTACATTAAAGGGGTTGTTGGCATCAATAATGGTTAAAAGTGACATTTAATGGTAAAAACAAGCCACTTTAATGAATAGAGGGATTTCTTGTAGCATTTAGTAGGGGGACACTGCATCCATGGTTTTCTGTGTCCCTCAAAGAAGCGTCTGAGAAACAGATTTTACTGTGAGTACCAAAAATCCTCCTCTTCTTTGGGTTACCTGCCACCTCTGCAGTCTAGTAGTGTGTCTGATCATTCAAAGTGCTTACAGGTTCTTTTTATGGCACTTGTAAGCACTATTCTAAGGCTGGAAAGCACAATAAGCCCATCTTAGGGTCCCCGGGCTCCTCCTATGGTGCTTTCAGCCTCTGAGAGTGCACAGTTGGACCAAGCTGTCAATATTTGGGAGTGCACCGCCACCGGCAAACAGGACATCTGTTGGCAGAGAAGCAATGCACTCCCAAAACTGTCAAAATTAAGATTGCCTCTTTATGGAAGAAGATGACTTGAATGCTAGCGACACCTATTGGAAGTAGCAATTCTAAAAATCAATATTGACCCTTTAATGAGCCTTATAAGCCAAACCAGAATCTCAGTTTGCAGACAATGTTTCGTGGTGTTTACCCTCATCAGTGAAAAATATGAGATGTGATCTGTATGTAATACTATTGTATAGGTTTTGAGGAGTCTGATCGCTTAAGGGCAATGAAGAGCAGAGACGGGTTCTTGGGTGCAAAGTATTTATAAACACACAGCAAACAAGGTGAACTTAGTATACAGCAAAAGCACACAACATAACACAACCCAATATATATAACGTCGAGCACAGTCCTTATGGAAGCAGTCCGAAAAACCAATAGTCCAAAACCGGTAAATCCGGATGCATGTAGTCCATAGCACAAGTCCTGGTACCGGAGCGACCGGAAGATATAGTCCGTGGCAAAAGGTCCCCACACCCGGATGACCGGGTAACAAGTTTAAACACAGTTCCTAGTAGGTGATGAAAACACAAGTTCCACAAAGCACACAGTACATACGGTAGTAACCGGGAAGTTGCTCACCAACTTGAATGTCCGAGCCTGAAGGTATAAGCAGCGGCACCAGAAGCACAATGCAGGAAGCTGTAAAGTGAACCGAGATCTCACAGAGCTCCAGGGAAGTGAGTGAATCCAGGAGAACAGCTGAGCAAGAGCAAACCAGAACCAGTATACTCAAGCAATGAATGCTCAGCTGAGCCAGGTCTTTATGTAAACGAGAAGGAAGAAGGGCAAAACAAAACAATGATCTCCATGCTGACTGAGGGCAAAATGGTCACACGGCAAGCCGGAAAACCTGGAATACTGACATTACTCCCCCCCTGCAAACGGCCTCAGGACGAACCCGGACCAGGCTTGTCCGGATACCTCCGATGGAACTGCGCAACTTTCTGGGGAGCGGAGATGTTACCTACCGGTTCCCAAGAATCGTCCTCGGGAGAGTACCCCTGCCAACGAACGAGATACTGAAGCCGATGCCTATGGAGCCGAGAGTCGATGATGTCCTGAACCACAAACTGTTCGTGCCCATCAACCACCACCGGTGGGGGGGGGGGGGGGAGGCACAACGCGTCCCTGAAATGTATTATGGAAAACCGGTTTCAATAAAGATACATGAAAAACAGGATGTACCTTCAGAGTCCGTGGTAACTTCAGCCGACAGGCCACAGAGCTCACAATTCCGGTAATCTTGAACGGGCCAATGAATTTCTGTCCTAGTTTTCGTGAAGGAACACCCAACTTCAGATTCTTCGTTGATAACCACACCGAATCCCCTACCTTATACACGGGTGCGGGTCTTCGGTGGACATCCGCTGACTTCTTGTAACGCTCCTGAGCCGCGGCCAGTGACTCTTGTAGCACTTCTAGATTCTGCTGTAGAATCATCACTCTGTCCCCAACTGCTGGGACCGACGTAGCAACTGGCGACCTAGGTAAAATAGTTGGATGATAACCCAGGTTGGCGAAAAAGGGTGTTACCTTGGTGAACTGCTCTGCGTATTGTTGTATGAGAACTCCGCCAGGGGAAGCAGTTTGTACCAATCATCTTGGAGATGGCTGACATAACATCGCAGGTACTGCTCCAGGGTTTGATTAGTCCGTTCCGTCTGTCCATTTGTCTGGGGATGGTAGGCAGAAGATAAACATACGTCAATATGCAATGCAGAACAAAACCCCTTCCAGAACTTGGAGGTGAATTGCACCCCCCGGTCAGAGATGATCTCATCCGGTACCCCATGTAACCGAAACACGTTCTGGACTACTAGATCTACTGTCTCTGCGGCGGAGGGGAGACCGGTACATGGTATGAAATGAGCCGCTTTAGTCAATCGGTCTACTGCCACCAAAATAGTATTGTGGCCCCCTGAGTCAGGCAACTCCACGATGAAGCCCATCGAGATAGACCCCCAAGGGCGAGATGGTACGGGTAGTGGTTGAAGAAGTCCTGTAGGAGCAACACGAGGCACTTTGCACCGGGCACAGACCACACATGAGTGTACATAGTCTTTCACATCCTTTAAGCAGGTGGGCCACCAGAAAAAACGGCTTAAGAACTCCTGCGTCTTCTGTACCCCCCTATGACCTGCCAACACTGAATCATGGACCAATTTGAGGACCCGAAGTCTTACAGCCTCCGGGACATAGATACGCCGTTCCCTCAGCCACAAACCATTCCTAAGGACCAGATTTACGTCAGTGGGTGGAGCAGCAAGGAATACGTCACCGTCATAGGCCAGCTTGAGGTCCTTCCACAGGTCCCGGTCCTGGAGTACTGCAACGAAATTGGCATCCGATAGGATGGTCTTGGATGGGGTTCCTGGCACGGAGTCCACAGCGTGGATTCGGGACAAGGCATCAGCTTTCCCATTACGTGACCCTGGACGGTACGAGAGAATAAAATTAAACTGGTTAAGGAACAGGCTCCACCGGGCTTGCCGTGGAGACAGGCACCTGGCAGATTTAAGGAATTCCAGGTTACGATGGTCTGTGAGCACTACCACTTGTTGTGAAGCCCCCTGCAAATGATGTCTCCATTCCTTAAACGCGGAAATAATGGCTAACAGTTCTTTATCTGCAATATCATAGTTCCTTTCTGCAGGGGACAACCGACGAGAAAAGAAAGCACACGGGTGTAGGAGTTCCTTGTCCCCAGTCCGTTGTGAAAGGATAGCCCCTAGTGCGTTATCGGAAGCATCGACTTCCACAATGAAAGGGAGTGCGGGATCCGGGTGTGTCAGTATGGGCGCCGAGGTAAAACAAACCTTGAGACGATCAAAAGCCTCCTGGGCCTGCGTGGACCATACGAACCTCTGCCCCTTCTTGGTGAGCAAGGTGATAGGACGCACAATCTCCGAGAAGTTGCGAATGAAGCGTCTGTAAAAATTTGCGAAACCGACAAAGCGTTGTACCTCCCTGATGTTTCCTGGTACCGGCCAGTCTAGAATCGCCTGGATCTTGCTGGACTCCATGTTTAATCCCTGAGGAGAGATAACATACCCTAAGAAGTGGATCTGTGAGCGATGGAATTCACATTTCTCCAGCTTGATGTATAGGTGGTTATCTCTCAGACGGGTAAGTACAGCCTTTACATGCTCCTGGTGTTCCTGTAGAGAATCAGAGAAAATTAAGATATCGTCCAGGTATATCACCATAAACTGATCCAATAGATCCCTGAATATATCATTGACCAGGTGTTGAAAAGCAGCGGGAGCGTTAGAGCCCGAAAGGCATTACAAGGTACTCAAAATGGCCATAGCGACATCTGAATGCCGTCTTCCACTCGTCTCCGGGACGTATACGGAGCAGGTTGTATGCCCCCCGGAGATCCAATTTGGTGAAGATCTTGGCCTGCCGTACTCTCTCCAACAGTTCGGGAATCAATGGTAGCGGATACCGGTTCCGGACGGTTATTTTGTTAAGCTCCCGGTAATCGATACACGGTCTCAGAGTCCCATCTTTCTTTTTCACAAAAAAGATGGGAGCCCCTGCGGGTGAGGATGAAGGTTGAATAAACCCCTTGGCTAAACTTTCGTCAATATAGTCTTTCAATGATTGTAACTCCGGAGCCGCTAATGGGTAGACAGGACCAAACGGGATCTCGGCCCCTGGAAGTAAGTCTATGGGACAATCGTATGGTCTATGCGGGGGAAGCTGGTCTGCTTTTTTCTTGTCGCATATATCTGTAAACTCCTTATAGACTGGGGGGAGAACAGGTACCTGTATAATGTCCTCCTCATCGTACGTTACCGGTACTGCTGGACTGATGGTCGGGCCGGCCTGGGGATGGAAAGATACTTCCTTTGTCTCCCAATTGATGATTGGATTTTCAGACCGCAGCCAAGGGAGACCTAAAATGACTGGAAAGTGAGGAGAAGAAATCAACATAAAAGGCAGTGTCACCTGATGACCTGGTTTCATTACACAGTTGAGGGGTACTGTCTCCTGATCTACAGGTCCCGAAACTAATGGAGAACCGTCCACCGTTTCCATGGTTATCGGTGAGACTCGTTGTTGTGACTTGATACCGTGTCTCCTGGCAAAAGAAGAGTCCATGAAGTTACCTCCCGCCCCGGAGTCTATCATGGCAGATGTCGGAATTAACTGTCCCTCCCACTGGATCTGAATTGGAAGAGAGCAATGGGTAGAATTGTCCTTAGGGGAAGCTGACATTAGTACAGAAGGAAAAACCGCATCCAGGTGTATACTCGAGTCAGAGATCTCAGATTCTGCGTCCGTGTTATCACACTCAGTTACAGCTGCCAGAACCTTATTTGGACGTTTAGGGCAGTTAATCAAAAAATGATCAGATTGACCACAATAAAAGCATAAACGCTCACGGAGCCGGTAGTCGCGACGTTCGTTGCTTTCCCGTCGTTGTAATGAGTCCACTTGCATGGGAATGTCTTCGGCCTCCCGTGAACTCCTAGTAGCGGGCTCTCTAGGAGGGAAAGCAGAATTAGTCATCCGGTTTACAGCTGCCCACTTTTCCTGTCTACGCTCCGTCAATCGGGTATCAATGCGTACGCAATGTTGCAGAAACAGTTCAAAGTCCTGGGAGACTCGGCCCGAGCTAACTCGTCCTTAATGGAACCGGACAGTCCCTTTTTGAACACTGATAACAGCGCGTTATTTCCCCAATCGACATCCACCACTAACCTTTTAAATTCAGTACCATATTCAATGACAGACCGCTTTCCTTGACGTAGGGAAAGCAGAGCCGTTTCTGCGGTAGTACGGCGATTAGGGTCATCAAACATTTGCGCCATTGCTGTTATGAAATTATCCAGGTTATTCAAACGGATATCGTGACTTTCAATCATGGGATTGACCCAAGCCAGTGCTCGTGATGTTAACAACATGACTATGCATAATACTTTTGACCGATCTGACCGGAAATAGTTAGCATGTACATCAAAAAACAGCATACATTGATTGATAAACCCACGGAACTGAGTACGGTCACCACTGAACCGAAACGGGGGTAATTTAGGCATACTGGTGGCTGGTGTGGGTATTTTTCCCAGGTCCTCCACTCTGGTTTGCACATCTCGGAGAGCCTGACCCACAGCCTGGTGATCATGGCCTAACTGTCTCTCCATGTCCAGGACCTTATGTTGCACCGCCTCCATCTCCTGCTGCAAGGAGTTAACCATGGAGAAGAGCTTCTCCACCCGTGTCTCCGTCATTGCCCCAAGCAGACTCCTCTTTTGGGCTTGAGTATAATGTAATACTATTGTATAGGTTTTGAGGAGTCTGATCGCTTAAGGCAATGAAGAGCAGAGACGGGTTCTTGGGTGCAAAGTATTTATAAACACACAGCAAACAAGGTGAACTTAGTATACAGCAAAAGCACACAACATAACACAACCCCAATATATATAACGTCGAGCACAGTCCTTATGGAAGCAGTCCGAAAAACCAATAGTCCAAAACCGGTAAATCCGGATGCATGTAGTCCATAGCACAAGTCCTGGTACCGGAGCGACCGGAAGATATAGTCCGTGGCAAAAGGTCCCCACACCCGGATGACCAGGTAACAAGTTTAAACACAGTTCCTAGTAGGTGATGAAAACACAAGTTCCACAAAGCACACAGTACATACGGTAGTAACCGGGAAGTTGCTCACCAACTTGAATGTCCGAGCCTGAAGGTATAAGCAGCGGCACCAGAGGCACAATGCAGGAAGCTGTAAAGTGAACCGAGATCTCACAGAGCTCCAGGGAAGTGAGTGAATCCAGGAGAACAGCTGAGCAAGAGCAAACCAGCACCAGTATACTCAAGCAATGAATGCTCAGCTGAGCCAGGTCTTTATGTAAACGAGACAGGAAGAAGGGCAAAACAAAGCAATGATCTCCATGCTGACTGAGGGCAAAATGGTCACACGGCAAGCCGGAAAAACTGGAATACTGACACTGTATGAGAGTATAAGTGGGGTGCCTGCAAATTGAGATTGTGATTTGGTTTTAATTCCAAATTATATCACAGGGCTCGTTAAAAGCTTGATATTGATTTTAGGATTGCTACATCGAATAGATGGTGTTAGAGTTCATGTTCTACCTAGTAATTAAGTATATGCGTGTTCGTAAAAAGCCATCCCACCAACGTCAAGGTGTGCCCACTTTAAGGGACGGTACCTACTCTAATTTCAAAACTTGTTCATATGTCAACTGACCTCAATGAAAGGCGGATGAAGAGTGACCCGGGTCCCAAAATGGACACACAGCTATGGGAGGCAATATAAATGCTCAGTAAAGGTAGGAAGGGGGGGGGCACTTCCCATCTTGTACTAATATGAGGGGTTGAACTAAATACACAAAAAATCTGAGCCAAAACAGACATAAGTGTAAATGCCAGTAAGAGCATGTTCACATAGACCACCAAACAGACTAAACCAAATGATAAACAGCATACAAAACGTGCAAAAATACCCTGCCGTGAATAAAAAAGTAAAAACAGGGTACTTAGTATATACGTTTTGCAAAAAGGTGAAAAGCCATCCCACCAACGTCAAGGTGTACCTACTCTATGTAATATCTACAAGGAGAAACCTTACCCATTAGATCCCAGTCAAGTGACACCGTACCATTGGTGCAAGCTCTGTGGCCACACTGGGGCCCAAGAGATAAAGGGGGCCCCATCTTTGATCTCCAAAGCAGCAAGCAGCTTCTGTCACACATAATGTCCCCTTGCACAGAGGACCTCTTCGATCTATCGGTCTCTGGGCTTACAGGCAGAGAATCATATGTGCCTACAAGCTGAGCCAGATGAGTGACTGTGATTGACAGCAACAGCCATGGACTCTGATCCAGCTAATAAACTCCTTCAGCACTACAGTTGGGAGCAGTTGTGTTGGTGCCAAAATGGGTTTCTTTTGAGCACCGATTACTGCCTTAGGGCAGAGACACACACATGCGAGCTGCATGCGAGTGTCTCACATGCATCTTGCATGAATCACCCGGCCCGGCCCCTGTCTCTCTGAATGGGAGTGTGGAGCTGATTGTGCATTCTATGGAGATCCACGCTCCCATTGAGAGAGGCAGGGGCCGGGTGACTCATGCGAGATGCATGCGAGGTCTTTTCCACTTTCCACCTCCCTTGCTACTTTAAAATGTTGGAAGGGGTAAGGTCGACAGTGTCTCAGCTGTTCCACCAAAAACTGGCTGAATTATAGCAAAAATTCAGTTCTGCCCATGGAGTGCCAAAGTGAGTAAAACACATAAATGTGACCCTGTTATTATAGCACTTTTGGATTAAGTTGGATTTTGACCTGCCAGTTTTAAAGGGTTTTTCCAAATAAAACAAATTATCCTTTGTACATACGATGGGAGACAATTACTAATCACCGAGACCTCCTCCAGGGCTCGGCGCCCCTTCTTGAGATCTGCGTCCCTACCTCTGCTCCATTCATTGTCTATTGGACTGTTGAGGAAGCTCTTGGCTTTCTTTAATGATCTCCAAGGGGTTATGTGGCATCTCTGACAGGCGCATACCATATGAGTCATTCTGCTTGCCTAGGACACCCGCTCCCACCATAGCTGGGCCATTATGTTACATGTGCTCTTGCTAGACGTAGGTGGATGCCTTTGTGTTAATGCAGAGTGCATACAATTCCTCAACGCTACTAGACTGGTCACTCAATGGACCATGACCCTCAAACCATAATTGACCCCAGGATGTAGTCCTAATAATAATGTCTTCTCTTGTAGGGATCTTCAGCAGAATTTGACATCTTGGATCCCAGCGAGAAAAGAAGAACTCCTGAGTCCCGGTATTCGGTGAGTGTATTGGATTTTCTGAAACACGTTGTTCTCATGTTACCCTGTGCTAGATAGGCAGTTCCTATCACACAGTATTTACAGGCTGTTTCTTTCTTTTCAGATCTATTTTTTTTCTAAAATGGAGTTACTACCAAAAATCATAAAAGGAAATCTCTCAGCAGGTTTTTGCTATCTAATCTGAGAGCAACATGATGTATGGGCAGAGACCCCGATTCCTGCAATGTTTCACTTACTGGGTTGCTTCCTGTAGTTTTAATAAAATCACTGCTTTATCGGCAAGCGATTATTACTAGAAGACTGGTAGTCCAGCCAAACCCCCACCTCTGATTGGCAGCTTTTTGTGTACACTGTGCATAGACAGAAAGCTGCCAATCAGTGGTGTGATCAGGGTTGTGCAGATGTCTGCATTCAGAGTGCTAGTAGATCTGCAGCAGATAAAACTGAGTTTATTACAATTACAGCAAGCAGCCCAGTCAGTGATACATCGCTGGAATTGGTGTCACATGTATATACCATCAGGGCTTTACTTGTGTTACTGGCGTATAGTTTACCATAGAGACTGCCTTGGGGATGTTTCTTAGAGGAGCTTCTTTAATATTATATTTAATATTCTATATTAATTCAATATTTAATATCGCTGCCTCCGTGTTATTACAATGATAACTCTATCTATATAGCCCTATAACTGTATGGTGTGCTGTTCCTCCGTTATCCCTCCTGAGAATTTAGGAAAAATTTGGTGTTGCCAACTAGACTGTGTAGAGACGCGCCCCCATCACTGTCCAATCATTGCTGATCATTCCCGATTGTGCAGGGACACGTCCCCATCACTGTCCAGTTACTGTTGATCATTCCACATTGTGCAGGGACACATCCCTATCACTGTCCAGTTACTGTTGATCATTCCACATTGTGCAGGGACACGTCCCTATCACTGTCTAATCATTGCTGATCATTCCTGACTGTGCAGGGACACGCCCCCATCACTGTCCAATCATTGCTGATCATTCCCGATTGTGCAGGGACACGCCCCCATCTCTGTCCAATCATTGCTGATCATTCCCGATTGTGCAGGGACACGTCCCCATCACTGTCCAATCATTGCTGATCATTCCCGATTGTGCAGGGACACGCCCCCATCTCTGTCCAATCATTGCTGATCATTCCCGATTGTGCAGGGACACGCCCCCATCTCTGTCCAATCATTGCTGATCATTCCTGATTGTGCAGGGACACGCCCCCATCACTGTCCAATCATTGCTGATCATTCCCGATTGTGCAGGGAGACTCCCCTATCCCTGTCCAATCATTGCTGATCATTCCCGATTGTGCAGGGAGACTCCCCTATCCCTGTCCAATCATTGCTGATCATTTCCGATTGTGCAGGGACACGCCCCCATCCCTGTCCAAACATTGTTGATGATTCCTGATTGTGCAGGGACACGCCCCCATCTCTGTCCAATCATTGCTGATCATTCCCGATTGTGCAGGGACACGCCCCCATCACTGTCCAATCATTGCTGATCATTCCTGATTGTGCAGGGACACGCCCCCATCACTGTCCAATCATTGCTGATCATTCCTGATTGTGCAGGGACACGCCCCCATCACTGTCCAATCATTGCTGATAATTCCTGATTGTGCAGGGACACGCCCCCATCACTGTCCAATCATTGCTGATCATTCCCGATTGTGCAGGGACACGCCCCCATCACTGTCCAATCATTGCTGATCATTCCCGATTGTGCAGGGACACGTCCCCATCCCTGTCCAATCATTGCTGATCATTCCTGATTGTGCAGGGACACGCCCCCATCACTGTCCAATCATTGCTGATCATTCCTGATTGTGAAGGGACACGCCCCCATCACTGTCCAATCATTGCTGATGATTCCTGATTGTGCAGGGACGCGCCCCCATCCCTGTCCAAACATTGTTGATCATTCCTGATTGTGCAGGGACACGCCCCCATCCCTGTCCAATCATTGCTGATCATTCCTGATTGTGCAGGGACACGCCCCCATCCCTGTCCAATCATTGCTGATCATTCCTGATTGTGCAGGGACACGCCCCTTGGAACATGTTCATATTTGTTACATTTGTAGGACTAAAAGAGGAAAAGCACAACGTGGAAATATGAGACACAAAGCTCCGGAATAACAAATGTAAATAGAAGTGCGTGGTTTAAAAAAGAAAGAGATAAAAGAGATGATCTAAATTTGTGTGCTGACCCATAAAACCTTCCTTTGTGCTTTAATGTGTTGACCGCTATGCGGCACCTGTGATGATTACAGGAACATTGTGTTCCGGTTCTTGTTTCCTTTTACCGGCCGGCATTGCATTGTGGAAGTCTCCCGTCCAGGACACATTTCCTCGTTGTGCAATCTTGTAGTTTTCTTGCTCTTACATTTCCTCTGATCTGTGACTCATAGCGATGGGTTTAGAAGCTGTGGTGTAGATATAATGAGTCAGTGCCATCTGGGGCTTTCTAATATTAGGCAGCGGTGTGCGCTGTAATGCTGCCATCCTGCTACAATTACCCAGTCATCGAGGAATAAGCCAGGCGCTCCTCCACATGAGCCAAGTGTAGTAGGGCTCAGAGAAACTATTCTATGGCTACAGTACATGATTATTTAAGTGTCTAGGAATTAAAAGGAATCTGTCTCCTGGCTTTTGCTATTTAGTTTTTCTTTTCCACAGACGCCCGAGACCATTAGATGCACCCCAAGACCGTGAGACACGCCCCCCCCCTGAGACCATGAGACGCCCCCCCCCCCCGAGACCATGAGACGCCCCCTCCCCCCCCACGAGACCATGAGACACTCCCCCCCCCCAAGACCATGAGTCGCCCCCCCCCCCGATACCATGAGACACCCCCCGAGACCATGAGATGCCCCCCCCGAGACCATGAAACGCCCCCCCCCCCGAGACCATGAGACGCCCCCCCCAAGACCATGTGACGCCTCCCCGAGACCATGAGACAAACCCCCCGAGAGCATTGGTCGCCTCCCCGAGACCATAAGATGCCCCACGAGACCATAAGGCGCACCTAGGTGTCAAAGGGGGCAAAATTTTGAAGCAAAAAATGTGGTCATGGTGTATTGTTATGAGGGATCTTCTGCTGACACTGGGACCATCGTGGTGTTTATGTCCCCCATCCTTGTATATTCAGTCCTGCTCATTGTTATTGGCTCCCCCCCCGTTACTTTCCAAAGTGAAAGCACCACTGAATGTGTGGCGCCCCTGCGTACAGGTGGCCACAAAAGGGAACTGCAGCCAGGCAGTTAGGACATGGTAAACACTACACCCTCACAGCCCACATCCCCACGCATAGAGAGGGTTCACATCCAGCTCTGAGGTCGGACACTATATGAGACCAAAAGGGGTGGTGGATGAGGAGTGGGTTGGGCACACCAGAAGGTCAGGTGACTGACAGTATATAGAGAGGGGGAGGAGTGAAGGAAGTCAGTAAGCCATGGTGCTGAGATGCAAAGACAGAGAGTGATTGCACGTCCTGGAAGAGCCTAAGCTGAGGAGCGCAGACCCGTACTGAGCCAATGCGAGCCAGATGGGGGGGAAAGCCCGTCCAAGATGCTGAAATCACCAGGAGTGTGATAGACAGAGAAGGGACGGTGCAACCCGTGCCCTGGACAGCAGCAGAAGCTACTAACAGCAGGTGGAGAAGCCCTCCTAGATACCGAAGGAAACAGAGGAAGGAGCCTGGTAGTTTAATGCTGTGGACTACTGCAGGCTGGGCTAAGGCAGAGTGTCAGCTCTGAAGGGGACCGACGATTCACCCGGTATCCCCAGATTCACTGACGGGGAGCTTTAGTTTCAAGCTGGAGTTCCTAACCCAAAGAACAGGCAGCTCAGTGACACACTAGGACTCACAGAAGCCCGAGTCACCGCCATACTGTTCAGCGTCCGCATACACCCGTGTAAGACGGAGAGAGAGAGTAATAGCCCGGAAAGGCACACTTAAAGACTGTGTGAGGGGTCACAAGGAGAGAGGAGCCTGGCTGCAGGAGGAGAAGGGAACCCGGAAAGGGAGAATGCAACTGAATGTTAAGAGCTGTGTAAAGAATTGCAGATGACCTGTAAACTGCTAGAAAGAACTTAAGTAAAGCTTTGGAAACCCTGCATTGTCTCCTGCCTGCTTCTATCTGCAGACCCTTCCTCCCATACAGGCTTGCACTGGAAAGACCTCAACCTGCAGAGCTACAGCCTGTCAGCACCAACGCTGAGGAGAGATCCCTGCAGCTGCAAAGTAAGTGTGCTCCACTACACCAAATAGACTTTAACTCCTTACTGCCCCGGGGGATACAGTTCTCCCCACTGGAACTATACCATCCCCGCTGCCATTCCATCACCCCCGGAGGTTCTGCAGCAGCGGCGGCCCCATTGCTGGCCGCACCAAGTGGGTGGCGTCACCCGTGACAATATCCCTTGTAAATATTCCCCTTTTATTGTGCTGAGCCAGGGACACGGTCCGGACCAGGCCACCAGTGACATCCCCCAGCAGCAGATCGGTCCGGTACCGAGTACCCCACGTCCCTTGGGGCTCCACAACTTGGCGTCACGAACAGGATCTACCCGGTCCAAAAGAATTGGACCTTGTGTGCCCAAATCCTGTGTTCTGGACTTTTCCCGCCAAATCTGACCCTAATGGCGGCCACAGGGGACTAGCGCCATGTGCAGGGGAGGCGTGCCTAAGACTCCCATCGTGGGCCGGTCCGGCCCAAGGCACGAAAAGAGGGTCCCGCCCTGGCTCTCCTTAACTCCGGGAGAGCCAGCTGTCACTCTCAAAGAAGAGCCGCCGCCCCTAGACCCTCCTACCAAAGATCTGGCGCGAACTGAGAAGGAAATCGTCATCAGGAGGGGGCGGAGCAGGCAACCGGAAGAGAAGCAGTCGCCATTCAGAGACACGAGGACGGAAGCGGAGGACGCACTGAAGAGCGCTCTGTGCGAGAGACCACGAGTGATCCCGGAGGGCCCACAGATTGAACCAGTGGAGGAACCCGGCCGAGGAGAGACCCCGTGTGATCGCGTAGAGATGGCGGAAGGTGGAGAAGAGCGTCCCCGCATCCTAGACACCCGGAGGGGTGTATTGCGGCTGCTGCCCCCGAGGATGACACGGGTTCAGGAAGCTAATAGAACCCGGATCCAGATAGACATCGACCGCAGCCCGAACTACGAAGTCCGGCTACAGCGACCCGGCCGGGTCGAAGAGCACAGACATGCCGCGAGCGACGCCGAAGGCCATACTGCTGTACTTGTGGATGTGAGTACCCCGCCAGCTATCGTGAACCAGGCATGGAGAGATGTCGACCCGCTCGGAGCTCTACCGGAAGGGTTCCTGAAGCTGCCGGAGCCCCTGATCCCTGCGCCAAAGACACTTGAGGTGAGAGGGGAGCAGCTGCGTTGCTGGTGGGAGCGGAGTAAAGACTGTCAAGATCTGATGGGCTTTCTAGGCGAGTCGGAAGGTGAAGTAGGCCCCGCGGAAATCATAACCCGAGAAGAATACATCCGGAGATGTGTGCGGAGGTGGGAGAAAGAGGAGGTCGAGAGGCTGGCACCGAAGCAGGAGCTGGTAGCCCGCGCCAAAGAGGCCAAGAACGTAGCCCGCCGCGACCGTGAGATCCAGGACTCCCCGAGACATGAGGGCCAAATTGTAAAGATCATCCGAGAAAGAGGTTACGCCTTCGCCCGCGAACCCGGAGGGCGGTATGATATATTTATCAATAAAAGAGAGGTGGAAGAGGAGCTCCCGCCAGACCATCCAGATCGCCAGGTCGAGATCGGCGAGTGGGTATCATACCACATTGCACAAGGCGAGCGCGGCCCGTACGGCCTCCAAGTAAAAAGACTCTGTTTGCAACCTGACAAAGATGAAGCCTCGACTGCAGAATATTGCGAAGTGCGAGATGACTTCAATGAGCCCAGCTACACTGATGTGGCAACTAACACGGATCCTGTGATCATCTTTGAAACTCCAACACTAACAAGAGACGCTGTTACCCAGACACCAGAGAGCTATCTGCTGATTGATGCCTTGCAACACCTGGAGATGTTCCCTAGGAAAAGAGCACCGCAGACGCTACCCTGGAAGCAGCCCAAGAAGGAGTGAACACGGGTCCTTAAAGTACAGATGAAGCAAGAAGCCTTGTAAGTGTGAATGGACATTGTTCCTTATTGATCCCCCAATCTTACCTGAATGAATGTTAGCATACCCCTGTCTGTCTTATGTGTTTTACCTGAACATTTAATATCATAGACAATGACTTGATAAGAACTCTCTTGTATATAGTTGAGCACACTTGTGTGCTCCCCTTTGGTTTTAAGACCAGATGCAAATGCGAAGTAATGCACAAACTCTGCATTTTGGACTCCTGCACTTTTTGAAAATTTTTGAAAGTTTTAGCACTTTTTGAAAAGAAGAAGAGATTTTATACTTTTATACGAAGTAATGTTTATAATGTCTTTTACAGAGAAAAGAGGGTAATGATGAGTATAGATACCCATGCACTTATGTTTATAGTTAATGCAACGTTCCAAGAATCGTGCCTCCCGGACGGGAAGAAACAAGAATCCATAATGTTTATTGTTGTATAATATAAAAATGTTTTCAGGGTAACCGAAGTCGAGTCGCGCGCGGACGCGCTGTTTAACTCCGGGAGAATGTGGCCCCCTGCATACAGGTGGCCACAAAAGGGAACTGCAGCCAGGCAGTTAGGACATGGTAAACACTACACCCTCACAGCCCACATCCCCACGCATAGAGAGGGTTCACATCCAGCTCTGAGGTCGGACACTATATGAGACCAAAAGGGGTGGTGGATGAGGAGTGGGTTGGGCACACCAGAAGGTCAGGTGACTGACAGTATATAGAGAGGGGGAGGAGTGAAGGAAGTCAGTAAGCCATGGTGCTGAGATGCAAAGACAGAGAGTGATTGCACGTCCTGGAAGAGCCTAAGCTGAGGAGCGCAGACCCGTACTGAGCCAATGCGAGCCAGATGGGGGGGAAAGCCCGTCCAAGATGCTGAAACCACCAGGAGTGTGATAGACAGAGAAGGGACGGTGCAACCCGTGCCCTGGACAGCAGCAGAAGCTACTAACAGCAGGTGGAGAAGCCCTCCTAGATACCGAAGGAAACAGAGGAAGGAGCCTGGTAGTTTAATGCTGTGGACTACTGCAGGCTGGGCTAAGGCAGAGTGTCAGCTCTGAAGGGGACCGACGATTCACCCGGTATCCCCAGATTCACTGACGGGGAGCTTTAGTTTCAAGCTGGAGTTCCTAACCCAAAGAACAGGCAGCTCAGTGACACACTAGGACTCACAGAAGCCCGAGTCACCGCCATACTGTTCAGCGTCCGCATACACCCGTGTAAGACGGAGAGAGAGAGTAATAGCCCGGAAAGGCACACTTAAAGACTGTGTGAGGGGTCACAAGGAGAGAGGAGCCTGGCTGCAGGAGGAGAAGGGAACCCGGAAAGGGAGAATGCAACTGAATGTTAAGAGCTGTGTAAAGAATTGCAGATGACCTGTAAACTGCTAGAAAGAACTTAAGTAAAGCTTTGGAAACCCTGCATTGTCTCCTGCCTGCTTCTATCTGCAGACCTTCCTCCCATACAGGCTTGCACTGGAAAGACCTCAACCTGCAGAGCTACAGCCTGTCAGCACCAACGCTGAGGAGAGATCCCTGCAGCTGCAAAGTAAGTGTGCTCCACTACACCAAATAGACTTTAACTCCTTACTGCCCCGGGGGATACAGTTCTCCCCACTGGAACTATACCATCCCCGCTGCCATTCCATCACCCCCGGAGGTTCTGCAGCAGCGGCGGCCCCATTGCTGGCCGCACCAAGTGGGTGGCGTCACCCGTGACAATATCCCTTGTAAATATTCCCCTTTTATTGTGCTGAGCCAGGGACACGGTCCAGACCAGGCCACCAGTGACATCCCCCAGCAGCAGATCGGTCCGGTACCGAGTACCCCACGTCCCTTGGGGCTCCACAAATGCAGCATGTATGTTGCTGCCAGCCTGGTCCTCCCCGCCTCCTGCTTGTGTGTGTGTCTGTGTGTGAAGCCGAAGAGGAGGGCAGGTCCACACAAGAGGAGGCTCCACACAGGCAGGAGGCGGGGAGGATCGGGCTGGGAGCAGCACAGCGTAATCAGATAAGACCCTTGGACCTTTTAACTCTAAACCTTCCAAAGTGTTTTTTTTTTTCGGGTTATGGGGGGGTTAGAGACATGGTACACACCTTCCCTGAATGCAACATACACACTGCATTCAGGTTCTCTTTAAGTACATAATGTGGCATATCTCCTGAAAAAAATGAGTGAAGTTAAACAGCTTTTTTTGTATGGAGACTCGTGTTAAACAGGGCTGCGGAGTCGGAGTCGGTGTCCATTTTGGTGGAGTTGATTGCCGAGTTGGAGGTTTGGTTTACTGACTCCACAGCCCTGGTGTTATATGCAAATGATAAATAACAATTTAAAACAAAATAAACAATTGGAGGGAAAAGCAGAAAAACCTAAATCTTGCTGTGACACTGGTTTTGGCATCTTTTACATTAAATTAGTACGGAAAACATTTTGACTCTCCTGTGGTAAATCATAAATGAGAATCACCTGTGATACATTGTTGGTGCCCTTGTGACATCAATTAGCCCATGAATGATTAATTCAGTGTTTTAAAAAACCACATGTTAGGCCCTGTTTCTTTGTCACAATGGTGAGGACAAAGGAGCTGTCTGAGGACATCAGAACTGCTAATATTAGCAAAGAAGACTTTCAAAGGGTATAAGGTCATCTCCAAAGACCATGGTATCCTAGTTTCACCAGTGTGCAATGTTATTGAAAAATTTGCCAAGCATAGAACCGTCAGGAACCTCTCTGGATGTGCTGGAAAAAGGAAAATTGACAAGAGATGTCTTCGAAGGGTGGTGCGAATGGTGGGAAAAACAGCACGTCAAACATCTAAAGACCTGAAGGCCAATCTGGAACAGTGTGAGGTCATGGTTTCAACAAATACCATACGCCGCACACTAAACCAAGCAGAGCTTTATGGGTGAAAGGCAAGGAAGAAACCATTGCTGAAGAAAAGACATAAAAAAGAACGGCTGATCTTTGCCAAAGACAAACCACAATCCTTCTTGATGTAATTTGGGACAGGTGACGTTATCATGGCTGGAGTCAGATGATCCTCTCTGTGTACAGCAGCCCCCATAGTTCTGGTCCTGTAGCCACACCTACTTCACTGCACATTTCCACAAAGCCACACCTCCTACATGGTCCCACCCACTCCAAATAGCCTCACCCACTTCACAGCCATATCTCCACAAAGCCACGCCCACTCAATTTCTCCACTCCTTCACATAGCCCCACCCCCTTTTACAGCGCTGTCTCCTTTATTGCTCCGCCCCATTATTGTGATGTCACTATAGAATGTACAACGTTAGCTTATAAAATTCTAAGTGGGGTGTCTGCAAATTGAGATTGTAATCTGATTTTAATCCCAAATTATATTAGTGTCATGTCACTGCCTGATCATTCTTGTGTGTCCTACAGACGCTAATAACCCATAAGAAAAGGAATGGGACTGAACGATTATTGTCACACGCTAAGAGAAAAGCTGTATCATGCCTCAATGAGCAAGACTTACAGAACAGAGTACAGAAATGGAAGTAAGGGAGGCAAGAGCTGCTTCCTCAAGGGCCACTGACATACACTCAGCTTATAACTAAGAACAGTTAGTAGCCTGCTCCTTTCTTAATGCATTGGCTGCATATGGCTCTGACCCTTCAGTCAGCCCCACTCCTTCATAATGTGACTGATGCATATGGCTCTGCCCTTTCCGGTTAGCCCTCCCCTTTCATAATGCTCTGGAAGCATATGGCTCTGCCCCTCTGGTTAGCCCAACCCCCATCATAATACTCTGGATGGCTATGGCTCCACCCCTTCAATTAGCCCCGCCCCTGGATGCATATGGCTCCATCCCCTCCAGTTATTCTCAGGTTTTGCCCCGCCCCCTTTATTACAGCTCCTTTATTATTGTAACCCTGCCAACAACCCCTTCATTATCCTGCCCTCTGGATGCATGTAACTCCGCCCCTCTGATTAGTCCCCCTGGATGCATATGACTCTTCCCATCCAGTAGCCCCACCCATTTACACCCACTTTATTATTGTAACTGGGGAAACACCAGGTTGTACAGCTAGTCTCCTCATAATGCACAACTCCCCCTGCTTTGAAGGTAGTATTAGGCCCACTTGGTTTGTCCTTGGTTTGACGATCGATGGATGATGATAGACGATGGACCATGATCAATGAACGATGATGGATGACCATTTATTGATGATGGCCGATGATCGAAGATGGATGATCGAAGATGGACGATGATCGAAGATTGACGATGATCGATGATCGATGATGGACGATGATCGATGATGGACGATGATCGATGATGGACGATGATCGATGATGGACGATGATCTACGATGGACGATTGACGGTGATCGACGATGGACGATGACGATGATTGACAATGGAAGTGATTGACAATGGACGATGATTGACAATGGACGATGATTGACAATGGACGATGATTGACGATGGACGATGATTGACAATGGACGATGATTGACGATGATTGACGATGGACGATGATCGACGATGGACGATGATCGATGATGGACGATGATGGACTATGGACGACGATGATGGACGATGGATGATGGACGATGATCTACGATGGACGATGATCTACGATGTACGATGATCTAAGATGGACGATGATCTATGATGGACGACGATGATCGACGATGGACGACGATGATCGACGATGGACGATGATCTACGATGGACATGATCTACGATGGACGATGATCTACGATGGACGATGATCTATGATGATCTACGATGGATGATGATCTATGATGGACGATGATCTACGATGGACGATGATCGACGATGGACGACGATGATGGACGACGATGGACGACGATGATCGACGATGATCGACGATGGACGACGATGGACGACGATGATCGACGATGGACGACGATGATCGACGATGGAAGACGATGATCGACGATGGACGACGATGATCGACGATGGACGACGATGATCGACGATGGATGACGATGATCGACGATGGACGACGATTATCTACGATGGACGACGATGATCTACGATGGACGGTGATCTACGATGGACGATG
Source organism: Allobates femoralis (assembly GCA_033576535.1). Classification (NCBI taxonomy): domain Eukaryota; kingdom Metazoa; phylum Chordata; class Amphibia; order Anura; family Aromobatidae; genus Allobates; species Allobates femoralis. The sequence goes on from JARQOC010000002.1 coordinate 235,400,048, forward strand.
ATCTACGATGGACGATGATGGACTATGGACGACGATGATGGTTAGATGATCTACGATGGACGATGATCTACGATGGACGATGATCTACGATGGACGATGATCTATGATGATCTACGATGGATGATGATCTACGATGGACGATGGACGACGATGATGGACGACGATGATCGACGATGGACAATAACCGACGATGGACGATGGTGGACTATGAACGACGATGATGGACGATGGATGATGGACGATGATCTACGATGGACGATGATCTACGATGGACGATGATCAATGATGGATGATGATCGATGATGGACGATGATTGACAATGGACGATGATTGACGATGGAGATGATTGACGATGGACGATGATCTATGATGATCTACGATGGACGATGATCTACGATGGACGATGATCTACGATGGACGATGATCTATGATGATTACGATGGATGATGATCTACGATGGACGATGGACGACGATGATGGACGATGATGATCGACGATGGACAATAACCGACGATGGACGATGGTGGACTATGGACGACGATGATGGACGATGGATGATGGACGATGATCTACGATGGACGATGATCTACGATGGACGATGATCAATGATGGATGATGATCGATGATGGACGATGATTGACGATGGACGATGATTGACGATGGACGATGATCGATGATGGACGACGATGATCGACGACGATGGACGACGATGATGGACGATGATCGACGTTGGATGATGATCGACGATGGACGATGATCTGCGATGGACGATCTTCGATGGACGATGATCTACGATGGACGATGATCTACGAAGGACGATGATCTACGATGGACGATGATCTACGATGGACAATGATCTACGATGGTCTACGATGGACGATGATCTACGATGGACGATGATCTACGATGGACAATGATCTACGATGGACAATGATCTACGATGGACGATGATCTACGATGATCGACGATGGACGATGATCTACGATGGACGACGATGATCGACGATGATCGACGATGGACGACGATCGACGACGACGATGGACGATGATCGACGACGATGATCGACGACGATGGACGACGATTATGGACGATGATCGACATTGGACGATGATCTACGATGGATGATCTTCGATGAACAATGATCTACGATGGACGATGATCCATGATGGACGATGATTGGGGATGATTGATGATCTACGATGGACGATGATCTACGATGGACGATGATGGACTATGGACGACGAAGAGGGACGATGATCGACGACAGACGATGATCTGCGACGGACGATGATCTGCGACGGACTATGATCTGCGACGGACGATGATCTGCGACGGACGATGATCTGCGACGGTCGATGATCTGCGACGGTCGATGATCTGCGACGGACGATGATCGACGACGGACGACGATGACGACGACGGACGACGACGGACGACGATGATCGACGACGAACATGATCGGTGAGATCGATGATTACGACGGACGATGATCTACGATGGACGATCTACGATGGACGATGATCTACGATGGACGATGATCTACACGGACGATAATCTACGATGGACGATCTTCGATGGATGATGATCTACGATGGACGATGATCGTGATGACATGATCTACGATGGAGGATGATCTACGATGGAGGATGATCTACAATGGAGATGATCTACGATGGAGGATGATGTACGATGATCTACGATGGACGATGATGGACACGGACGATGATCGACGACGGATGATGACTACGATGGACGACGATGATCGACGATGGACGACGATTGACGACAACGATGGACGACGACGATCGACGATGACGACGACGATCGACGTGGACGACGACGATGGAGACGATGATCGACGATGGAGACGAGATCGACGAACGATGATCGTGATGACGATGACTACGATGGAGATCTACATGGACGAAGACTACGTGGACGATGATCGACGATGGAAGATCTACGAGGAGATGATCTACGATGGAGAGATCTACGACGAGGATGATCTACGACGGACGATGATCTGCGACGGACAGTCTGCGAGACTACTGCGACGGACGATGATCTGCGACGGACGATGATTCGACAGACGATACGCGAGACACGATACGAGACGGACTACGATGATCGCGACGATGAGGATGACGATATCTACGACGGAGTGATCAATGGACTCTCGATGGACGATGATCTAGTATGACTGACCGTGATCTCACGGACGATGATCTCGCGACGATGATCCGACGGACGATGATCACGAGGAACGATGACGACGACGAGACGATGATCACGACACGATGGAGTCGATGATCTACGACGGCGATGATCTACGAGGACGATGACTGGTATGACACGAGACGATGATCATCGACGGACGAAATCTCGACGGACGATCTCGATGGACAGACTACGATGCATCGGATACGGACTAGTGAGATGATCTACGAGGACGAGATCTACGATGGACGATGATCTACGATACACGATGGACGATATGACGACGACAGATCGACGACGGACGAAGATCCGACGACGACGATGATCGGAGGACGATGATCTACATGGAGACGATGACGACGATGAGACGATGATCGACGATGGACGATGAACACGAGGATCGACGACGAACGATGACGTGATGATTGAGATCTACGATGGACGATGATCTACGATGGACGATCTCTCGATGGACGATGATCTACGATGGAATGATCTACGATGGACGATCTACGATGGACGAGATTCGTGCGAGGACTAACACATGATCAGGTCAGACTCTGTACTCATCCATGATCGATGAATCGTGATGTCACGGAACGCGTGATGATACGAGACGACGTGATTCACGATGAGAATGTACGGATGGACGATGATCTACGATGGACGATTATCTAGATCGGGACGATGATCTACGATGGACGATATCTACGATGGACGATTATCTACGATGGATTATCTGCGACGGAGGACGATCTGCGACGAGGACAATCTGCGACGGAGGACGATCTGCGACGGAGGACGATCAACGACGGACGACGACGATCGACGGACGATGACTGCGACGGACGATGATCTAGATGGACGATGATCTACGATGGACATGATCACGATGGACGATCTTCGATGATGGACGAAATGATGGACGATGATCTGGACGGACGATCAATCTGCGACGGACGATGAATCTCGACGGACGATGATCTGCGACGGACGATGATCTGCGACAAACATGATCTGACGGACGTGACGCGACGGACGATGATCTGCGACGACGATGATCTGCGACGACGAGACGAATGATCTGCGACGGACGACGATGATCGACGATGGACGACGATGATCGACGACGAACGATGATCGGTGATGATCGATGATCTACGACGGACGATGATCGACGACAGACGACGATGGACAACGATGGCGACGATGGACGACGAACGATGATCGGTGATGATCGATGATCTACGACGGACGATGATCGACGATGGAGGATGATCTACGATGGAGGATGATCTACGACGGACGGTGATCTACGACGGACGGTTGATCTACGACGGACGGTGATCTACGACGAGGACGGTGATCTACGACGGACGAGATCTACGACGGACGACGATCTACGACGGACGACGATGGACGACGATGGACGACGATCGACGATGGACGACGACGATGGACGACGACGATAGAGACTGACGACGATGGACGACGACGACGATGGACGACGAGATGATCGACGATGGACGACGATGATCGACGACGAACGATGATCGTGATGATCGATGGACGACGATGATCGACGATGGACGACGATGATCGACGACGAACGATGATCGGTGATGATCGATGATCTACGACGGACGATGATCTACGATGACGATGATCTACGATGGACGATGATCGACGATGGAGAATGATCTACGATGGGGGATGATCTACGAGGAGGATGATCTACACAGAGGATGATCTGCACGACATGATCGGGACGATGATCTGCGACGGACGATGATCTGCGACGGACGATGATCTCGATGGACGATGATCTGCGACGGACGATGATCGGCGACGGACGATGATTGACGACGGACGACGATGGACGACGACGACGACGGACGACGATGATCGACGACGAACGATGATCGGTGATGATCGATGATCTACGACGGACGATGATCTACGATGGACGATCTACGATGGACGAGATCTACGATGGACATGATCTACACGCGATAATCTACGATGGCGACTTCGATGGATGATGATCTACGATGGACGATGATCGTATACGATGATCAGATGAGGATGATCTACGATGGAGGATGATCTACAATGGAGGATGATCTACGATGGAGGATGATGTACGATGATCTACGATGGACGATGATGGACGACGGACGATGATCGACGACGGATGATGATCTACGAGGACGATGATCGACGACGGACGAGATGATCTACGATGGACGACGATGATCGACGATGGACGACGATGATCGACGATGATCGACGATGAACGACGATGATCGACGACGAACGATGATCGGTGATGATTGATGATCTACGATGGACGATGATCTACGATGGACGATCTTCGATGGACGATGATCTACGATGGACGATGATCTACGATGGACGATCTACGATGGACGATGACCTTCGTGCTGTGAGGACCTAAAGACACAATGATTCAGGTTCAGAACTCTGTACTTTCTATTCCAATTGTGATGTCGCAGAACGTCGGTGATGTCACGGAACGTCGGTGATGTCACGGAACGTCGGTGATGTCACGGAACGTCGGGATGTCACGGAAGTCGGAGATGTCACGAAGTCGGGATGTCACGGAATGTCGGGATGTCACGGAATGTCGGGATGTCACGGAATGACGGGGATATCACGGAATGTCGGGGATGTCACGGAATGTCGGAGATGTCCCGGAATGTCGGAGATGTCCCGGAATGTCGGGGATGTCACGGAATGTCGGAGATGTCACGGAATGTCGATGATGTCGTGTCCTGTGATGTCATCAGAACTGTCACTGCTGTTTTATGGATCAAGGAAGTTCATTTAGTAAATAAGCAAAACCACTGCCTCATTTACTAATCATCAGACACGTTTAAAGGGACCCGTCTATTTCCTACGTACTAAAGCAAAACTCAGGACTCCATACTGCCATTCCTGACCGCAGCATACGACAAGTCCCAGGTCACCCGGTGATTCAATAACAGGAACAAAAGAGCTGACAACAGAGAGCAATAGAATTTACAACTAGATTTGTTACAAAATCCTATAATTTCTCCATGCAAATCGCAAAACTACCTGAAAATAGAGCCATATGGAGTTGACCCTATGTGTTTCTGTATACATACATACATACATCTTATTGTAGCATGTGGATGTCCTAGAGGACGAGCTCCATAGTGGGAGCCAAGGCTAATAGCAGCTCATGTTCTGGAAGACTCAACAATCATGAATTACATATAGGGGGGTTTCTAGGATCCGAAAAAAAAAAATCAGGGCCCAAGAGATATATTGCCCCTATGCAAAAAATCAAAACAACAACAAACCATTAAGATAACTCTCTTAGTACAGTAGTAGATGTAACTTGCAGTCCTATGTAACACCACGGATCATACAATGATATTGCTCTGAGCACAGAAAATGTAGCATACGTCACCTGTAGTCCTATGTAACACCACAGATAACAGTGATAACCCTCACTGTTCAGATAATGTAGCAGATGTCACCTGTAGTCCTATGTAACATCACAGATAACACAATGAGTACTCTCTGAATTCAGATAATGCATTAGCTGTCACCTGCAGTCCTATGTAACACCACAGATCATACAATGAGATTTCTCTGAAAATACATAATGTAGCAGATGTCACCTGTAGTCCTATGTAACACCACAGATGACACAATGATAACTCTCTGAATTCAAATAATGCATTAGCTGTCACCTGCAGTCCTATGTAACACCACAGATCATACAATGAGATTTCTCTGAACATACATAATGTAGCAGATGTCGCCTGTAGTCCTATGTAACGCCACAGATAACACAATGATAACTCTTTGAATATAGGTAATGTGTTCGCTGTCACCTGCAGTGCTATGTAACACCACAGATAACACAATGATAACTCTCTGATCACAGATAATGCATTAGCTGTCACCTGCAGTCCTATGTAACACACAGATCATACAATGAGATTTCTCTGAACATGCATAATGTAGCAGATGTCACCTGTGTCCTATGTAACATCACAGATAACACAATGAACTCTCTGAATCAGATAATGCAGTGACAACTCTGAGCACAGATGGTGTGATAGATGTTACCTGCAGTCCTATGTAACACTGGTGCAAATCTATTGAAGTGGGAGGTAAGTTAGAGTTTTAATGTTCACAATATTTGGTCTGTTTGTTTTTTATATAGTAAATAAAATGTATATTTCATACATAATAAATGTATATATATGTAATCAGATTTTATATGCACTGCCCTAAATATCTGGGGCTTTGCATTTGTAATTCAGGGCACTGACCCCATCTCAAAGTGCCTAGCGACACCCCTGACTATATAGTCACCCTCCTTGGGGGCTGTAATACCGCATGTGTCCTTTAGGGGCACAATAACAGCTGATTGTGGAAGGTATTTGGTGCCATAACACCCCTAACAGTAGAGAGGTCCCTACCTGAACTCGTCTTCTTCCGGCTGTCTGATCCAAGTGGCACAAGATGAGTTCTGTGCAGAGCTTCGTGCATTCTATACCAATTGTGATGTCATTTATGATGTCATCATAACTGCCTGATCCTCTTAAAGAGACAATTTGTATATTTACTAGTAAGACTTGAACTCTGCCGCCACCTATTGGAAGTGGTAATCCTAAAAGTCAAAATTGACCCTTTAACGAATCAGATGACTTCGGACCAAAGCCTTAGCCTCTCACCTAGCCAAATCAGATCTTATACTTTGCACTAACGAGGGGCAACACCGTGTCTTCAAAGTAAGGTTCTGATTTGGCTTTTTAATCCTAAATCATATGGCAAGGATTATTAAAGGGTTGATTTCGATTTTTAGGGTTGCTACTTCCAATAGGTGGCACTAGAGCTCAAGTCCTCTACTCTGAAGAGGCAATTAACATATTTAATTTCCCAGAGGAGCATTGCAGCTCTTAAGTCTCCTCACACTGTCAATCTCCATAATGATTCTAATAAAAGATTTACCCGTTGTAGAAGAGTACTAGATCCAAGATGGCGAACGTGTCCTATAAAATAGGTTCATAAGGGGATTGCCACCATTGATTATTATGTGATATTCTATTAAAAGGGTTGTGCGGTGAACTGATCCAAAAGAGGTCTGACCACTGGGACTAAGCGGCAGAACACAATTTTTTAAGCTAGCTAGTTCTGGTCCAGGTGTGGCTACTATGTGATCCCTCACATCCCCTTTATATGGTCACATGATTCCAGCATCCTTTGCTGATGATTGAACCTATTCCTGGCCTGGCTTCCTGAGGAGGAGGAGGTTCTCTGGAGAACTGACTACTGCCAAGCTGTCTGCTGCCTAGGAGTGTGGCAGCAGGCGTGAAGTTGTTTGTTATTCCCTTGTCTGTCTCCCCTTCCCTCTTATAGTTATTATTGCTGTGGTTGGGACTAGCGCTCCCGCCAACCATTTCCTTTTGAGGGCTAACTTCAGGGCCAGTGAGGGACTAGGTATCCTGCTCGGCGACAGGTTGAAAGAACCCGTATAGGGATGGTAGGGAGATCAGGGCACAGCCGCAGGTGAGTGCAGGGGTCACCTCTTCCCCGTTCCCTATGAGCAGGGCTCTCTGCTGTATTTGTCCCCCCTCCCGGTGTCTCCCCGTCTGTTGTTTTGTGTAGTGCGCCGGACATCGTTGGCCCATGTGCCACTGTCACGTACGGTAGCGGACACCCCTATGTCCAGCGTGACCTCTAATTTAGATTATGGTGTCATGCTTTCTGACTGTGCACTTTTTTCCGCCCCCATGAGCTCTAGGTGATATTAACTCTCTATTAGCAGGTCCCTGTCCGCCTGTATATAAGAGCTTCTTTTCTGGAGAGGCATTTACTTAGGTAGGGACCCAGTGAAGAGATATGCCTCGACGTTTGGCTACTGGGCTCAAATAAAACTGGACTTTTTATATGAGAAGTATCTCAATTTTTCATGTTTTTCCTTAGCAGTAATGCATGTTCATATTCCTCTAGTTATTGTTTGTATGCCTAACACTAAATGGATTATGGCATGTTACACATATGTGAGACCCAGGCGTTCTCCTGACGTGTCTGCTTACATTAAACTTTAAGTTCTCCATGGAATTCAAAGACCTATTTTTATAGAATTGTGCATTGTTTAGATTAAATGTAAACCTTCTACGTGTCCCTATAACCTGACTCTGACGGCACTGAATGGGCGGTATCAGGGTGAAGCCACGCCCTAATGACGGGAGGGATGGCCACACCCACTTGTCAGATTTGGAGATATTATGCAGTTACAAAAAATGTGTTCTAGAATTAAGTTAATGGAATTTTATTTATTACTAAGAGACACGAGGGAAGTTGTACGGTCTCTTAAAGGGATCTGTCCAAAATGTCCCATTCACTTGTCTAGTTATATTTCCACGTTCTCCAGATATCAGCCTGTCTTTATTTGCACAAGGTTCAGTGTTACCGCACCTTCTCTGTTGGGGGGAACTAGGGTTTTCCACTATTTCGCAATACAAAAGTGTTCTGTATTTTTAACCTAAATTCTCACGGGTCAATGCTCGTTTCATATATTATCATTGTATAGATTTTTTTCTTTTTTTTTATTCATTATAACGTTGATTTTAAATTCTGAATAACTTGTTAAAGGGAATCTGTCAGCAGGCTTTTGCTATGTAAACTGAGCACTGTATGCTGTAGGAGATTAAAAACAAAAATCAACTGTGCCTCTCTTATCGGTGTGTGTGCTATTGTTTACATAAACTAAAGGCTTTGTTACCAGTACAGGGCAGTCCCGACACCCCCCCCAGCTGTGATTGACACCCATTCTTTATAGAGACCCTGGTGTGGGCGGAGGCAGCTCTCCCAGCTCTGCTGTGTTTCTGAATCTAAATTCTTTGATTGTGCAGCCAGTAATCTGTATGATACATCGTTGGGTTCAGGATCTCTTTGCCTACATTATGTTGTTGTCAGAGGAGGAAGCAAAAACCTGCTGACAGATTCCCTTTAGTCGTGTTGATCCCTAACAAGTGTATATTTTTTTTATTTTTTTTTATTTTACGTAACGTTTGGGCAACAAAATGTACAAAGTACCGTAATTCAAAACACAACTTGGTGTCACCTTACCTTTCGCCTCCTGATTCTCAGTCCCCAACGATCAATCCAGAAAGCGCAGCTATGTCCAGCGGTACGTGCAAGGAAGTCCCCAACCGAGACATAGATACGTGGCACAGTGTCCATGAATAAAGCTATGTGACATCTGAAACGCAATGGTTTTTGCCCCCGAGGGTTTCCATCATGGATGATCTCTGACCTTGTACCGTAAACTTTCTTTCTTTTTTTTAAAGATTTTTGTTATAAATGTGAAGTTTTACTTAATATAGCAGCGTCTCGGTTGCTGACTTTGTTGAGCGCATCCCTGGACATAGCTGCGTTTTTCTGAAGTAATTTTCAGACACATCCATTACACAGTACATAGCAGGATACATATATAAGATTATCTCGGCACAGGAGATGTGGTATGATCAGTCCATGTCCCTGTACAGTCAGACACATCCATTACACAGTACATAGCAGGGACACATATATAAGATTATCTCAGCACAGGAGATGAGGTATGATCAGATCATGTCCCAGTATGGTCAGACACATCATTACACAGTACATAGCAGGAACACATATATAAGATTATCTCAGCACAGGAGATGTAATATGATCAGACCATGTCCCAGTATGGTCAGACACATCCATTACACAGTACATAGCAGGGACACATATATAACCTTATCTCAGCACAGGAGATGAGGTATGATCAGATCATGTCCCTGTACAGTCAGACACATCCATTACACAGTACATAGCAGGGACACATATATAAGATTATCTCAGCACAGGAGATGTGGTATGATCAGACCATGTCCCAGTATGGTCAGACACATCATTACACAGTACATAGCAGGAACACATATATAAGATTATCTCAGCACAGGAGATGTAATATGATCAGACCATGTCCCAGTATGGTCAGACACATCATTACACAGTACATAGCAGGGACACATATTAAGATTATCTCAGCACAGGAGATGTGTATGATCAGACCATGTCCCAGTATGGTCAGACACATCATTACACAGTACATAGCAGGACACATATATAAGATTATCTCAGCACAGGAGATGTGGTATGATCAGACCATGTCCCAGTATGGTCAGACACATCCATTACACAGTACATAGCAGGGACACATATATAAGATTATCTCAGCACAGGAGATGTGGTATGATCAGATCATGTCCCTGTATGGTCAGACACATCCATTACACAGTACATAGCAGGGGCACATATATAAGATTATCTCAGCACAGGGACACTCTTTTAAACATCCAATTGTGGAAATTATTATTATTATTCCAAGATCTATTGATTAAAATGATTCCCATGAACAAAGGTAATTAACAAATAGCCACAGCGTCCTTTCTAGGTTTCGGGTAGATGGTCCATTATCCAGTTGTGTCCCCATGGACCATGTTGACCCTATCGAGGTGGTGTTGGCCTTATCAGGTCATGGTTACTGTTGAACACGAGCCTCAAAAGATTAATTGGCCAAGACATTGCTATGAAATATATCTTTAAGCAAAAAAATGGTTAAATAAACTAAATCTGGCCTCTACTAATTTAATAGGGGGTGTTCAGGATTCCACAGTGCGCCACCATGGAATGTGTCTTACAATGATAGACATGAACCGCAATACCAGCAACAACCTGTGGACAGGAGTGGCGCTGTTGTCTAGAAGAACACAGGTTGTTTTCCTAATCGTGTACAATCCATTTAACTTATTGGTTTTTTTTTTTCAGACACCTGGTTTTGTCACACAGAATGACGATGACAATGTCCATCATCACCTGCAACGTATGGAGAACTCCCTCACTATGTTCGCTGAGGAATCTGACCAGAGCAGACTTCTAAATCACATGAGCCGCCTGGTCCTGGAGTTCAACCGGCTGGCAAGTAAAGTGCACAAGAAGAGCAGCGCACATCGGTGTTACAGGTACAGGAGAGTGGGAGTCGTAGTTCATTTCTATCTGCAGGACACAGTGATGTATGAATATGAACAGGGTGATGATTGAAATAATTCAGCTTTCAGGGAAAATGACAGTGGGCAGCGATTAGAGAAAACACAGCTTAAAGTGTTTTACCAGCACTATAGGTACCGGAACGTCCCCCCCCCACCAACATTCATTGCTTTTGACTTTTTCCAATAGTCTACCTGCCCTGAACCAAATGCCTGGATTACTCTCATGTCTGCCTGTGTTCATGCTCTCCTGTCTGCAAATACTTAGCGTGGCCACAGATTACTAGTGGAAATGGTGGCCCCCAAATAATTTTTAAGGGTACATGTTGCGTCAGGTGAGTTTAAAGAATAGGCATATGAGGAATAATACCATATCTACCGATTATAAGTTAATATCCTATGTTTTTCATTAGTTTTCCCCATCAGCAGGCTCTCGCTCTAATTTTCAGTTGTCTCTGAGCTAGTTTGTGGAATCTGCTATGATTATTCCCATGCACAGCACACACAGATATGATGGAGTACTGATTTTTATTGTTATAGGATATGAGATAGGAGGAGTAACAATTGCAGGTAAGCTATTATACAGAAGTATTGAGCTGTGTGGCTTCGACTCCAGCTCTGGAGTGAGCTCCATCTGCTCCTGGCTCCTCCTCCACCTCCATAGAGTAGAATAGGAAGTGTAACCTGACCCCTCACTGAGCTGGCAAGACAGATTTGAGGTTTTTTTTTCAGAATGGATGGTGAGTTTAGGATTCAAGGGAGAGAAGTGGCTCCTAAGTGGAGAAAGAAGATCATATATATTACAATGTGTCTTCTATTTGCTGCCTGTTCTAATGATTTTAGGCAGAGTTTGTTGAAATGACTGAAGATTTAGTGATGGATGGGTAAACCTGAGTTTAGTCTGGCTTTATCTGTAACTTTATGTATGTACAGACTTTGTGCGAGCAACTAAGGAAGGAGAACGAGGACCTGCGCTCCAAACTGGAGGTCGACTGGAACCAGAGACATCAGACAGAACAAGACCTGAGGTGAGCGACGTTGCACATAGGGCAGCGGGGGGCATAGGGGAAGATTGGCCACATCAACACTTTGATTTTTGTATTGATCTTGCCTTATATAAATCAATCAACCAATAAGGAAGCAGCACATCCAACATAATAATTATAAGAATTTAGAACTAAAAAAGTTTTGAAAGTGCAATAAACTGTGTTATGTCTCCCTCTAGTGGTCATTATAGGGTTTTACACAAAGTAGCAATTTCTAATAGATTATCATTTTTTTTTTTATTATTAAAGGATGGTTGAAGATTAATACAGATTAATATATATTTGTTAATCTTCGACCATCCTTAATAAAAAACGATAATGTGATAGAAATTGCTACTTTGCGGAAAACCCTATGATGACCACTAGAGGGAGACATAACACCGCTTATTGCACTTTCAAACTTTTCTAGTATGAAGTTATTATTATTATTATGATGTGTGATTGTTGCTTCTTTATTGGTTGATTGTGGGTAAATGTGAGTAGCTAAAAGGGAGCTGATTTGTCTTTTTCATTGTCTATGGCTGAAGGCATGAAAATCTAGAGTTGAAGAAATTGTTTTTGCACAGAGGAAAAGTATCCGCGACCACAAATGTCAGTGCTTCAGCAACGGGGGAAAGCGCACATGTCGAGAATGCGACACATGAGCAGGTGAGTAAACTTCTGACCACACATTGTCATTATGAATCTGTATCTGAGACCTCTTTATATGGGATCGGTCATTACATATAGCATTAGGGCCCCCCCTGTGTAGGCATCTGGATAGCATTAGGGCCCCTCCTGTGTAGGCATCTCAATCGCATTAGGGCCCCTCCTGTGTAGGCATCTGGATAGCATTAGGGCCCCTCCTGTGTAGGCATCTCAATCGCATTAGGGTCCTTCCTGTGTAGTAATCTCAATAGCATTAGGGCCCCTCCTGTGTAGGCATCTCAATAGCATTAGGGCCCCTCCTGTGTAGGCATCTGGATAGCATTAGGGCCCCTCCTGTGTAGGCATCTCAATAGCATTAGGGTCCTTCCTGTGTAGGCATCTCGATAGCATTAGGGCCCCTCCTATGTAGGCATCTCAATAGCATTAGGGCCCCCCCTGTGTAGGCATCTCGATAGCATTAGGGCCCCTCCTGTGTAGGCATCTCAATAGCATTAGGGTCCCTCCTGTGTAGTAATCTCAATAGCATTAGGGCCCCTCCTGTGTAGGCATCTCAATAGCATTAGGGCCCCTCCTATGTAGGCATCTCAATAGCATTAAGGCCCCTCCTGTGTAGGCATCTCGATAGCATTAGGGCCCCTCCTATGTAGGCATCTCAATAGCATTAGGGCTACTCCTATGTAGGCATCTCAATCGCATTAGGGCCCCCCCTGTGTAGGCATCTCAATCGCATTAGGGCCCCCCCTGTGTAGGCATCTGGATAGCATTAGGGCCCCTCCTGTGTAGGCATCTCAATAGCATTAGGGCCCCTCCTGTGTAGGCATCTTAATAGCATTAGGGCCCCTCCTGTGTAGGCATCTTAATAGCATTAGGGCCCCTCCTGTGAAGGCATCTTAATAGCATTAGGGCCCCTCCTGTGTAGGCATCTCAATAGCATTAGGGCCCTTCCTATGTAGGCATCTCGATAGCATTAAGGCCCCTCCTATGTAGGCATCTCGATTGCATTACCTATAGCATACCTATCTGCCTTTCTGATCAGCTCTAAGGTAAGTACATGTGTTTACCAACCCTAGTGTGCCGTCTTTTCCCCTATAGCTTTACAACCCATAAATGGCATTTTAAAAGGGTATTTGTCACCAGCTTTTGGTTATGTAATCTGAGTGTAGCATGAATAGGGGCTGAGAGCATAATTCCTGCACTGTTTCACTTACTGAGCTGCTTGCTGTAGTTTTGATAAAATTACTGTTTTCTCCACTGCAGATCTAGCAGAGCCATGTATAACCCTCCCACACCACTGGTTTTTTTTAAGACTAATTTCCTGTTGTTTCAGGAACCAAAACACGTACATTAGACACAATGATTGTCTTCTGTATTGAAGCATCTAATGAGCGTGTGCAAATGGCATTGTAAAAGTAGGGGAGCGGGATCTTGTGTTATTATTTAATAAAATCACAGTTTTCTCTACTGCATATCTAGCCGTTCTTATTATGTTGATCTCTGAATAAACCCCCACCCCCGCCAGTTTTTTTTTAGACTTCAACTTCCTGTTGTTTCAGGAAACAACACATGTACATAGCCACAATGAGACAGACTCTGACCCTATCTTTTAAAGCATGTAATGAGCGGGTGCAAATATCATTGTGAAGGGAGGGGAGCGGGATCTTGGGTAACTAATGCATTGATGCTATATGGACGGCTCTAGACAATGGCTACTCTGCTTCACGGACAATTTCTTAGTAGAATTTTCTTGTATTATTCCAGTCGACCAAACTGCTGGAAAAAACTTCCAATAAAGACCAATTGCGGCCTTGTTAAAGAAAGTGAAAATTCTGGAACATCAGAGAACAGAGGTGAGTAAAGCCGCAAGCTACATTTACCTGATGGAGAACTGCTTACATAGCAATTCCCTACTATGTGCATGTGTTTGGAGCCAGGGCAATAATAAAGTACAGTACTCTGCCTGACATAAGTTATGTCGCTTATCCATGTTATGTAAATAGAAGCTTATAACCCGACGTTAAATTTATCCATTGGTTGTATAAATTACTCTTTTGAAAGCTGAAACCCTCCGAAATGTGGTTTAGGTTAAGAAAATAAATTGGCATCATTGCTGAAATATTGATCATTTAATGAACACAGAATGGGCAGATTTTGGCAAGACAAAAGTTTTGTCGCCCACAGAAAGTAATGTGCTATTCAAACAAATAATTACCGTATATACTCGTGTATAAGCCGAGTTTTTCAGCCCAAAAATTGGGCTGAAAAGTCCCCCTCGGCTTATACACGGGTCAATACGGTATGCTGTGGTGGGGGAGCTGTGACCGGGGGCTGGAGGAGGCAGGAGGGGGCCACGGTGACCGCAGGCGGTCCTGTGGGGCCGCCTCATTAGTGCAATGAATATGCACGGCATCCCCCCGTCCATCAGCGGCAGGGGGATGCCGTGCATATTGCACTACACAGCCCCCTCTCCTTAATATGCGTCCCCCAGTAGTAATAAACAGCCCCCCCTCCTTATCATGTCCCCCCCGGCTGCGGCAGCTGTGAAAATAACAAACACTTTATACATCACCTTCCGGCGCAGCTCTCCGCTCCTCCGGTCCTCAGCATCTCCGCTCGCCGGCTTCTTCTTCCTTGTTGTGCCGGTGTCATGTGACCGGGCGCAGGAGATGACGTCATTTCCTGCGCGCGGTCACAAGCCGGCACATCAAGGAAGAAGAAGCCGGCGAGCGGAGATGCTGAGGACCGGAGGAGCGGAGAGCTGCGCCGGAAGGTGATGTATAAAGTGTTTGTTATTTTCACAGCTGCCGCAGCCGGGGGGGACATGATAAGGAGGGGGGGGCTGTTTATTACTACTGGGGGACGCATATTAAGGAGGGGGGGCTGTGTACTACCACTGGGGCTGCTGGATACTACACTGGGGCTGTATATACCTCTGGGGCTGCTGTATACTACCACTGGGGCTGTATATACCACTGGGGCTGCTATATACTACCACTGGGGCTGTATATACCTGTGGGGCTGCTGTATACTACACTGGGGCTGTATATACCTCTGGGGCTGCTGTATACTACCACTGGGGCTGTATATACCTCTGGGGATGCTGTATACTAACTACTGGGGCTGTATATACCTGTGGGGCTGCTGTGTACTACACTGGGCTGTATATACCTCTGGGCTGCTGTATACTACCACTGGGCTGTATATACCTCTGGGGCTGCTGTATACTACCACTGGGGCTGTATATACCTCTGGGGCTGCTGTATACTACCACTGGGGCTGTATATACCTGTGGGGCTGCTGTATACTACACTGGGGCTGTATATACCTCTGGGGCTGCTGTATACTACCACTGGGGCTGTATATACCTGTGGGGCTGCTGTATACTACCACTGGGGCTGTATATACCTGTGGGGCTGCTGTATACTACCACTGGGGCTGTATATACCTCTGGGGCTGCTGTATACTACCACTGGGGCTGTATATACCTCTGGGGCTGCTGTATACTACCACTGGGGCTTTATATACCTGTGGGGCTGCTGTATACTACCACTGGGGCTGTATATACCTGTGGGGCTGCTGTATACTACCACTGGGGCTGTATATACCTGTGGGGCTGCTGTATACTACCACTGGGGCTGTATATACCTCTGGGGCTGCTGTATACTACCACTGGGGCTGTATACTACCTCTGGGGCTGCTGTATACTACCACTGGGGCTGCTGTATATACCTTTGGGGCTGCTGTATACTACCTCTGGGGCTGCTGTATACTACTCTGGGGCTGCTGTATACTACCTCTGGGGATGCTGTATACTACCACTGGGGCTGTATATACCTCTGGGATGCTGTATACTACCACTGGGGCTGTATATACCTCTGGGGCTGCTGTATACTAACTACTGGAGGTGCTGCTGTATATACCACTGGGGCTGCTGCTGTATACTACCACTGGGGAGGCTGCTGTATACTACCATTGGGGGGCCTGTATACCACACTGCTGGGGGCTGTATACCTGTGCTGGAGTCCACCCTTGGCTTATACACTAGTCAATAGGTTTTCCCAGGTTTTGGGGGCAAAAGTAGGGGGGGTCGGCTTATACACGGTCGGCTTATACACGAGTATATACGGTAACTTAAATACAAATATTGGTGAATGAAGTTGTGGTGCTATTAGTCATATTTACTATTTTGTGTGACTTCCATGAGCTTGAAGGACTGCATCCATGCGGTTCAACAATGATTCATGCAATTTATCAATGAAGTCATGAGGAATAGCAAAGAATGCAGTCTTACATGCCTCCCAGAGTTCATCTAGATTCTTTGGTTTTGTCTTCCAAGCTTCCTCTTTCATCCTACCCCAAACATGCTCAATGATGTTCATGTCTGGTGACTGGGCTGGCCAGTCCTTGAGCACCTTGATCTTTTTTGCCTGGAGGAACTTTGTTGTAGAGGTGGATGTATGAGATGGAGCACTATCCTGCTGCAGAATTTAACCCCTTTTATGATTTGGAATATGAGGTAGTTAATACTTTTTGATATTTTAGGCTATTGATATTGCCTTCCACCTTGCAAATGTTTTGCACACCCCCATACTGAATGTAACCCCAGACCATGATCTTTCCACCACCAAATTTAACTGTTTTCTGGGTGTATTTTGGATCCTTACAAGCTCCAGTAGGTCTCCTGCAGTATTTGCGGCGGCTGTGGTGTAATTCTACTGAAGATTCGTCAGAGAAATCCACCTTCTGCCACTTTTCCAGCATCCATCTGTTTAGCAGCCTGTGGGACTTTGCAAATGCCACATGGTTTTTTATTTGCCTTTTGTTTAGTGCTGGCTTCTGGGCACTGATTCGACCATGGAGGTGAATTTGAGACAGAATCTTACAAACTGTTCTTGTTGATACAGGGACTTGAGGTGACCAGGACTGTTGGAACTTTGCTGTAGTGGAAGAGGGGCTTGCTTTGGATTTTCTAACCAAGAAACGTTCCTCCTAAGCACTTGTCTTGCGGGATCTGCCGGACCGGGGCTTGTCAAACACATCTTCAGTCTCTTCAAATCTTTTTTTAATTCTTTGTACTTGACGCTGAGACACAATAAAGGTGCCAGCCACCTCTGCAGTGGATCTGGTCGTCAGCCTCTTGATAATCAAGGCTTTGGTCGCAGGGTGGATTTTTGGCATGTTGTCAGAGCTCAAGTTGCAGTTCAAGTGAAGGTCTGGGTGCTGGGTTTCTTTTTATACACACCCACTAATTAACTGATCATTTACTGAGCACAGGTGAGGATGTAAACTAGGATTGGGTGCATTATATGACCAGGCGACAAAACTTTTGTCTTGCTAAAATCTGACCATTCAGTGTTCATTAAATGATCAATATTTCAGCATTGATGACAATTTATTTTCTTAACCTAAACCACATTTCGGAGGGTTTCAGCTTTCAAAAGAGTAATTTATAAAACCAATGGATGAATTTAACGTCAGGTTATAAGCTTTTCTTTACATAACATGGATAAGCGACATAACCTATGTTAGAGACTGTAGGGGAGGGATTGCATATATAACAATCATCCATTATGGAAGGGCAGCATAACCAATAATGGACCTCTCTTTAATGAGGACCAGCCAGCAGCCTTTAGGGCTATAAAGTGAAGTCTGTTCTTTACAGGCTCTGGAATACTGAGTGCAATGATACCTTTACTGCAATGATTACATGTATGATTGCTGAGATAAATCTTATCAAACACCAGAAAATCTGTGCAGCAAAGCAATGGAGTGTGCGACACATTAGCATAAGAGGGACTGGGTTCTATGTATTATTCCCCTGTTTGCTCTAAGCCACCCCCCCCCCCTTCCTCTCTCCCTCCCTATCTTTCTCCCCTCTCCCTCCCTCCCTGTCAGTATATACCAGGGACAGGACACCTGACATCCTCCATGGAGATAGATAGCACAATGTCAGGGATCCTATGTGCTCATCACTCCCTCCACTGCATCTCCGGCTTCTCACTGCTTCTCCTGTCTGTGATTGGTCAACAGACGGAGTGCCAGGAGACAGCCCAGACCCTTTCAGTCTTTGTGAGTCTAATGTGCTGCACACTCCATCCCTCTGCTGCACAGTTTTCCCGATGTTTGATAACACTTTTCTCAGCAATCATACATGTAATCATTGAAGAAAAGGTATGATTACACTCAGTATCCCAGAGCCTGTAAGGCTCTAACTTCACTTTAAAACCTGCTGGTTGGTTCCCTTTAAACCTGTAGAAAATCATGGTTGTGCTCCCCCCAAAACAAGTTTATCGCTGCTTTTGGTGCACTTACCAGTAAAACATGCCCAGATACTGCCTCGACTCTCATGTGTAAATCACCATCCAAGTAGGCATTTCTTCTTCATTAGCATTCTGTCAGCACTATAGGAGCTATATCTCATCCAGCTGTACAACAGATTGCCTGCCCCAAATTAAAAGCCGTCCTCTCTGGTTTGCCTGTGTGCTTGAGCAGAGGGACGAGGACCTACCCCACTTCTGTAAGGCTATTTGGAGTGACTTTTGTGTGTGTGGGGGGGTTTGAGTCGGTCAGGTACCTCTATATATAAATAGTTTCATAGTTTTTATGGTCCTCTAATAACCTGTCTTGGTATTGCAGACCCCCCAGTCCTCTAATAACCTGTCTTGGTATTGCAGACCCCTCAGTCCTCTAATAACCTGTCTTGGTATTGCAGACCCCTCAGTCCTCTAATAACCTGTCTTGGTATTGCAGACCCCTCAGTCCTCTAATAACCAGTCTTGGTATTGCAGACCCTCAGTCCTCTAATAACCTGTCTTGGTATTGCAGACCCCCCAGTCCTCTAATAACCTGTCTTTGTATTGCAGACCCCCCAGTCCTCTAATAAGCTGTCTTGGTATTGCAGACCCCTCAGTCCTCTAATAACCTGTCTTGGTATTGCAGACCCCCCAGTCCTCTAATAAGCTGTCTTGGTATTGCAGACCCCTCAGTCCTCTAATAACCTGTCTTGGTATTGCAGACCCCTCAGTCCTCTAATAACCTGTCTTGGTATTGCAGACCCCCCAGTCCTCTAATAACCTGTCTTGGTATTGCAGACCCTTCAGTCCTCTAATAATCTGTCTTGGTATTGCAGACCCCCCAGTCCTCTAATAACCTGTCTTGGTATTGCAGACCCTTCAGTCCTCTAATAACCTGTCTTGGTATTGCAGACCCCCCAGTCCTCTAATAACCTGTCTTGGTATTGCAGACCCCTCAGTCCTCTAATAACCTGTCTTGGTATTGCAGACCCCCCAGTCCTCTAATAACCTGTCTTGGTATTGCAGACCCTTCAGTCCTCTAATTACCTGTCTTGGTATTGCAGACCCCCCAGTCCTCTAATAAGCTGTCTTGGTATTGCAGACCCCTCAGTCCTCTAATAACCTGTCTTGGTATTGCAGACCCCTCAGTCCTCTAATAACCTGTCTTGGTATTGCAGACTCCCCAGTCCTCTAATAACCTGTCTTGGTATTGCAGACCCCTCAGTCCTCTAATAACCTGTCTTGGTATTGCAGACCCCTCAGTGCTCTAATAACCTGTCTTGGTATTGCAGACCCCTCAGTCCTCTAATAACCTGTCTTGGTATTGCAGACCCTCCAGTCCTCTAATAACCTGTCTTGGTATTGCAGACCCCTCCTCAGTCCTCTAATAACCTGTCTTGGTGATTGCAGACCCCTCAGTCCTCTAATAACCTGTCTTGGTATTGCAGACCCCTCAGTCCTCTAATAACCTGTCTTGATATTACTGACCCCTCAGTCCTCTAATAACCTGTCTTGGTATTGCAGACCCCCCCCCCCCCGTCCTCTAATAACCTGTCTTGGTATTGTAGACCCCTCAGTCCTCTAATAACCTGTCTTGGTATTGCAGACCCCTTAGTCCTCTAATAACCTGTCTTGGTAGTGCAGACCCCTCAGTCCTCTAATAACCTGTCTTGGTATTGCAGACCCCTCAGTCCTCTAATAACCTGTCTTGGTATTGCAGACCCCTCAGTCCTCTAATAACCTGTCTTGGTATAACAGACCCCCCAGTCCTCTAATAACCTGTCTTGGTATTGTAGACCCCTCAGTCCTCTAATAACCTGTCTTGGTATTGTAGACCCCTCAGTCCTCTAATAACCTGTCTTGGTATTGTAGACCCCTCAGTCCTCTAATAACCTGTCTTGGTATTGCAGACCCCCCTCAGTCCTCTAATAACCTGTCTTGGTATTGTAGACCCCTCCGTCCTCTAATAACCTGTCTTGGTATTGCAGACCCCTCAGTCCTCTAATAACCTGTCTTGGTATTGCAGACCCCTCAGTCCTCCTAATAAGCTGTCTTGGTATTGCAGACCCCTCAGTCCTCCTAATAACCTGTCTTGGTATTGCAGACCCCTCAGTCCTCTAATAACCTGTCTTAGTATTGCAGACCCCTTAGTCCTCTAATGACTTTTGTCGCTCTTCTCTGGACCCGCTCTAGTTCAGCTATGTCTTTCTTATACACCGGAGACCAGAATTGTACACAGTATTCTAAGTGTGGTCGCACTAGTGACTTGTATAGAGGTAAACCTATGTTGTCCTCTAATAATCCATTGTGGCATTGTCACCCTTGTATTAGGCTGACTGCAGGCTTTCAGACCTGTGAGCTCGAGTTTTAGCCATGGGGTGGAGCAGAATCACAGGAGCATCTTCATTTTAGGAAGGGATGGTCCAGTTGGGACGACCCTTTTCACTGCAGAATGGCGTTAAATGTTAAATGACACCTAGGCTTTGTGTTACCGTGTGACCTTTTAGGGGTCATTTAGCTGACTGCGGGCGTACACGACACTCACACGCACTCAGACTGATTGGTCATGTGATCATTGTTTGCAGGTTGTCGGTCACCAAACAAAACACTTGTTCGTCGGGTGAAATGATTTTTAAACTTGCTTAAAAATGACTTTTCTCGGCAGCACATCATGCTGCTAAAATAGGGCCTGTGCTGCCGAGAAAAATAGGGCCTGTGCTGCCGAGAAAAATAGGGCCTGTGCTGCCGAGAAAAAGTGTTTTTAAGCAAGTTTAAAAATCATTTCACCCGACGAAGAAGCGTTTTGTTCATTTGTCTGGTGACTGACAGCCTGTTTACACTGGCCAGTTATCAGGCAGTGAGCCAACACGGGATCAGTCGTTGCCAATAATCAGCCAGTGTAAGTGCACCCTCAGGCTACATGCACATATAAAGTCTATGCTGCGGTCTGTGCACCTATTCTTCTAGGGAAACCACTGTCTCACCTACACGACCGCTTGGTTGATCACAATGGTTGGGTGGTTTTACATGTAAAACATCTGACATTGTGCAGGAAAAGGATTAAAAGGATGAACGGATGCTGCGCTCACGGCCGCAGTGTGAACGCCGCCTTAGGGAGGGTTTCCTGCTGCTGATATAAAGCGCCATGGAACCTAATGGCGCTATATAAATAAATAATAATAATAAATATCAGTGATTCTTCTGTCTTTTTCTGCAGCTCCTGGATGTGAATAAGCAGTGGGATCAGCAGTTCCGCTCTATGAAACATCAGTATGAAGAGAAGGTACTCTAATGTTGTTTATGTTTATTCATATATACACTAGCTGTAAAGCCCGGCGTTGCCCGTTCGTAATGCCCATATATAGTCGTAATGTTCATATATGGTAGTATAACCCATATATGGTAATATTGCCCATATATGGTATTGTATGTATGTGTGTATGCATCATAGCCCGCCCCCTCCCAGTAGCCCAGCCCCTTTGCAGCTCTGCCCCTACACATAGCTTCACCCCTGCCAGTAGCCACACCCCTTTCATTGCACCACCCCCATGTATATCCCCCTCCCCTTCATACGTCCATCCCTCCACAAAGTCCTGGGGGTGGGCTATGTGAAGATGCAGGATGTGAAGTGGGGTGTGACTATGTGGAGTGGGTAGGGCTTTGTAAAGTGGTGCTGCCCATGCGGAGTGGACGTGGCTATCTGGGTGGGTGTGGTTATTCAGAGTAGAGTGGGTGGAGCTACACTGAGTAGGTGAGGCTATCTGGAGCGGGTGGGTCTTGCAGCACACACACACGTACGTACATACACTCAGCTTTATGTATCAGATACACATATATATATATTATATTTATGTATATAGAGAGACATTTATAATATAAAAAATAATATATAATGTAAATAATATGTAATATAAGGACCAGGATGCCAAAGGGGGGATACATATATAAAAATGCCCAGTAATACACACCCGATCAGCACTCAAGTAAGACAAATCAATAAAAATATGTGCAAGTAAAATCTCAATACATGAATGACATTGAAATAAACAGTTTTTATGGAGCCAAATATCTGAATCAATGTACATAGCATCTGAAGGCGTTCAATATAGAATGTAACCACTAAGTGATGCCAGAGTACCATAAGAGCAGGCAAATTGTCTCTAAAGAGGACTTGAACTCTAGCGCCACCTATTGGAAGTAGCAATCCTAAAAGTCAATATTGAGCCTTTATCGAGCCTAAGGGCCCCGTTACACGTAGCAACACACCAGCGATCCCGATAACGATCCAACCTGGCCGGGATCGCTGGAGCGTCGCTACGTGGTCGCTGATGAGATGTCAAACAGTCAGATTTAACCAGCGACGCAGCAACGATACGGCAGCCGTTGGGACCAAGGATATAAGCCAAATCATATTCTCAATTTGTAGACACAGTGTTTCGAAGTGTTTGCGCCTTGTCAGTGAAGAGTATGAGATATGAGCGGCTAAGGGCCGCTTTACACACACCAACTTCTGTGACCAACCTCTGAACAGATCTCTGGTTGCAGTGAAATCATGGACACATTGTTCCATTTGTACACACCACAAAATGGAACAATGTGTCCATGATTTCACTGCAACCAGAGATCTGTTCGGAAGTTGGTCACAGAAGTTGGTGTGTGTAAAGCGACCCTAAGGCTGGGGATCTAACAGATAACGTTTCTCCTTATGGAGATATGACTAGTTCAGGTCCTCTTTGAAGAGACAATTTGCATATTTAAATTTCCTAGAGGAGCATGCAAGGCATGTACAGTGCCTACAAGTAGTATTCAACCCCCTGCAGATTTAGCTGGTTGACACATGTGGAATTAACTTGGCATTGTGACATTTGGACTGTAGATCAGCCTGGAAGTGGGAAATGCACTGCAGCCAAAAATAATAATTATTTTTTTTATTTTTTAAAGCGTTAAAAGTTAATTCAGAGGGTCATTTATTATTCAACCCCTCAAACCACCAGCATTCTGTTTGGTCCCCCTAAAGTATGAAGAAGTAGTTCAGGCACAAATGACAATGAGCTTCACATGTGTGGATTAATTATCTCTTTTGCCAGCCTTTTCTGACTATTTAAGACCCTCCCCAAACTTGTGAACAGCACATGGTCAACATGGGAAAGACAAAGGAGCATTCCAAGGCCATCAGAGACAAGATCGTGGAGGGTCACAAGGCTGGCAAGGGGTACAAAACCCTTTCATAGGAGTTGGGCCTACCTGTCTCCACTGTTGGGAGCATCATCCGGAAGTGGAAGGCTTATGGAACTACTGTTAGCCTTCCACGGCCTGGACAGCCTTTGAAAGTTTCCTCCCGTGCCGAGGCCAGGCTTGTCCGAAGAGTCAGGCTAACCCAAGGACAACAAGGAAGAGCTCCGGGAAGATCTCATGGCAGTGGGGACATTGGTTTCAGTCAATACCATAAGTAACGTACTCCACCGCAATGGTCTCCGTTCCAGACGAGCCCGTAAGGTACCTTTACTTTCAAAGCGTCATGTCAAGGCTCGTCTACAGTTTGCTCATGATCACTTGGAGGACTCTGAGACAGACTGGTTCAAGGTTCTATGGTCTGATGAGACCAAGATCGAGATCTTTGGTGCCAACCACACACGTGACGTTTGGAGACTGGATGGCACTGCATACGACCCCAAGAATACCATCCCTACAGTCAAGCATGGTGGTGGCAGCATTATGCTGTGGGGCTGTTTCTCAGCCAAGGGGCCTGGCCATCTGGTCCGCATCCATGGGAAGATGGATAGCACGGCCTACCTGGAGATTTTGGCCAAGAACCTCCGCTCCTCCATCAAGGATCTTAAGATGGGTCGTAATTTCATCTTCCAACAAGACAACGACCCAAAGCACACAGCCAAGAAAACCAAGGCCTGGTTCAAGAGGGAAAAAATCAAGGTGATGGAGTGGCCTAGTCAGTCTCCTGACCTTAACCCAATTGAAAACTTGTGGAAGGAGCTCAAGATTAAAGTCCACATGAGACACCCAAAGAACCTAGATAACTTGGAGAAGATCTGCATGGAGGAGTGGGCCAAGATAACTCCAAACTGTGCGGCCTGATCAGTCTTATAAAAGACGATTATTAGCTGTAATTGCAAACAAGGGTTATTCCACAAAATATTAAACCTAGAGGTTGAATAATAATTGACCCACACTTTTATGTTTAAAATTTATTAAAATTCAACTGAGCAACATAACTTTTTGATTTGTAAGATTTATGCTTCTGTTAATAAATCCTACTCTCGTTTGCAGTTTGAAGGCTCTAACTTATTGCATCTTATCAAACCACCTAAATCTGCAGGGGGTTGAATACTACTTGTAGGCACTGTAAGTCTTCTTGTATACTGACATGTCCTCTCTCCATAAGGAGAAACGTTGTAGCTCCTTATGGAGAGAGGAGATCATAAGAAGAGGGTCACCGGTAGTATAAGGAACGTGACCAAGACAGATGAAAAGTACAAGGCATGTATGAGAGAGAAGCAGCTCATGATAGCAGCAAGTGTGGAGTAAATGACTTACCGTATATACTCGTGTATAAGCCGAGTTTTTCAGCCCAAAATTTGGGCTGAAAAGTCTCCCCCTCGGCTTATACACGGGTCATATACGGCATGGAGTGGTGCGGGGCTGTGTCCCGGGGCTGTGGAGGCTGGAGGAGGCGGAGGGAGGCTGCTGTATGAGTGGCCCCGTCACGTGGGGCCGCTCATTAAATATGCACTGCTTCCCCCTGTCAATCAGCGGCAGGGGGAAGCAGTGCATATAGCCCCCAAATGCTGGCACTCGCCCCCCCTTGTAAGGGCCCCCCCCGCTGGTTATATTACCATCCCGGTCTTCTGATCAGCGCCGCTCCTCGGTGCTCCGTCCGTCCATCCTGCTACATCCGGGATCTCCGGCCGTCGCAGGCATATGACGTCATCGCTCGACGGCCGGGGATCCCGGATGTAGCAGGACGGGAGCAGCGAGGACGGAGCGCCGAGGACCGGCGCTGATCAGAAGACCGGGATGGTAAGAGAAGCGGAGGGGCACTTGCAAGGGGGGGTGAGTTGCCAGCATTTGGGGGCTGCTGGGTACCCCCAGGGGGCTGCTGGGTACCCCCTGGGGGCTGCTGAGTACCCCCAGGGGGCTGCTGGGTACCCCCTGGGGGCTGCTATATGTACCCCTGGGGGCCTGCTGTATACCACTGGGGCTGCTATATACTACCACTGGGGCTGCTGTATACTACCACTGGGGCTGCTATATACACCACTGGGGCTGCTGTATACTACCACTGGGGCTGCTGTATACTACCACTGGGGCTGCTGTATACTACCACTGGGGCTGCTGTATACTACCACTGGGCTGCTATATACTACCACTGGGGCTGCTATATACTACCACTGGGGCTGCTTATACTACCATGGGCTGCTATATACTACCACTGGGGCTGCTATATACTACCACTGGGGCTGCTATATACTACCACTGGGGCTGTATATACCACTGGGGCTGCTATATACTACCACTGGGGCTGCTGTATACTACCACTGGGGCTGCTGTATACTACCACTGGGGCTGCTGTATACTACCACTAGGGCTGCTATATACTACCACTGGGGCTGCTATATACTACCACTGGGGCTGCTGTATACTACCACTGGGGCTGCTATATACTACCACTGGGGCTCCTGTATACTACCACTGGGGCTCCTGTATACTACCACTGGGGAGGCCTGTATACCACTGGGGGGGGCCTGTATACCACACTGCTGGGGGCTGTATACCTGTGCTGGGGTCCACCCTCGGCTTATACACGAGTCAATAGGTTTTTCCAGATTTTTGGGGCAAAAGTAGGGGGGTCGGCTTATACACGGGTCGGCTTATACACGAGTATATACGGTACTTATTGTAAAGAGCAGAGTGCCTGGATGTATGGATGCACCCCGACGCGCGTTTCGCTATGGCTTCCTTTGGGAATATATAAAGATTATGTGTATTCAAGTTAGATATATTGATACCTCTTTTCATGACCGTGCCATGCATTAAAAAATGTCTACAAACGTATCCACATAGATCACGTCTCTACGTCAGAAGATTTCACTGGCCACCAAATCTGAGAGTGAGCAGGAGGCGGACAGAGACCGAAAGCAGAGAGACTTCGACCGCAAACTTCTCCTGGCCAGAGACAAAATAGAGGAAAGAGAGGTAAAGCTTTTGGCGTGGAAATAGGACTCAGTAATGCAGTAAATAACCAGCAGTATTTATCCATTAAATATATTTCTTTTTTTGGCTAAATTAATTTTTTATTTTGGTTTATTTATCAACTTTGATACATAGCGGCTGTCGAAACTAAACACTTCACAGCACATAGCAAGCTGCAGAATGAGCTAACATGGAATATGTCAGTGAGCCGCTCTGACGACAGGTCTGGATCCTTTGTCTATGCTTTGCTGATTGATCTTCTAGATTGATTTATGACAAGGTCACAGATTAATGTGATCATGAATTGAAGTTTTGTCAAGAGAAGTTAGACGTGAGAAGTTAGAACAAGATGACAGAGATCTGTTTCCTCATTTGGCAATCATGCTATGTACATAGAGGTGGTAGAATCCAATTGGTCCAAAGTTTTTAATGACACCCTATAAATAACTTTTAGATAAAAATACATATCTTTGAAGAGGAACTGTCACTTGCTCAAAATTTAATCCAAATGTGTTATAGAAATCCCTGAACTCCCCTGATTCTACCACTTTTTTCCGTTTTGTGATACGTCACTCCATTGCAGAGATATTCATGTTTGTTTATTCTGCAGCACAGTATGTGAAATCTCTGCTTGTAGTGCAACTGGGCGTTTGTTCAGAGTATTCTCTGGAGAGTATTCACTCTTGTCTCGCCGATGTCGTTAATGACAGTTTGTCATCCTCTGAGACTGGTAGATGGACAGAGCAGCTGCTGAGCTCTGATTGGCAACATCTAAGAAGGGTGTAATCGCAATCCCCAGAGAATACTCTGAGGAAACATCCAGCTGGACTGCAAGCAGAGATTTCACAGTTCGTCATCCTCTGAGACTGACAGACGGCCAGATCAGCTGCTGAGCTCTGATTGGCAACGTCTACGAAGGGTGAAAGTGCAAGCTGCAGAGAATACTCTGGAGAGTATAACAAGCAGAGATTTCACATACTGCACTCCAGGAGAAGTAAGAGGTCTCAGCCAACAGTCTGATGTATAGGGGCCTCCCAATTCTCCCTCGACATCATGACGTGGTGCGCAGGGCTGTGGAGTCAGTAGGCCAAACCGCCAACTCCTCAATTTCACTGAATCCAGCTCCACCAAATTGGACACAGACTCTGACTCTACAACTTCGACTCCACAGCCCCGGTGTGCCCACGCCATGATTATTTCTTTTATTCCTTCACAGTCACAAATTCAGAAGCTGGAGTCCGAGATCAGAGATCTGAAGCAAAAAACCGGTTCCTTCATGACCAGATGAGCTCCACCAGCAAACAGCGGGAATACCAGGAGCGCGAGATCGGCCGACTGAATAAAGTACGAATTTATAGTATTTGTGGTACATTTCATCCTCTCTGGATGGCACTGTTACACGTGGACTAGATCCACCTTTAGAGAGAAGAACTTCTTCACCTGACTCCTCTGGGGACCTATTGTAATGTCATTGTCCTCACAGGCTCTAGAAGAAGCTCTGAAGCTGCAGGGATCAGGTCCACGTTCTCCATCTTCCTCTGGCTCCACAGAGGACACCGGGCTCCTTCAGCGCCAAGAACTCATAACTCAGGTTGACCTCCTCAAGCAGCAGGTAAGGACCACTTTCTACTCAACTGATGCCCTCAAGTAATTTTACCTCTCCAAGCAAACATCTGCTGTGAGATTGTCTTAAGGTAGATTTTGGGGTTGGACTAGATTTTGGGTCCAATGTAAAAGTGATCGTTTGTTGGCAACCTTGGGAGTCACATTATCCTTTGGGTTCATTTATCTGATTAATTTTCCACCTTTCAGTCCTAGCATCCTAGCTCCACCATGTGTTTTTGGCACAAGCGCAGTGAAGAGAGGTCTACTGCTCACGGGTTCATCTGCGCATGTGCCATGGGGGTGTCTTGTACTGATATCTCCACCCTGTATCATTAGCAGCCACCGCCATGGCACCTGCGCAGTAAAGAGAGGTCTACTGCCCCCCAGGTCACCTGTGCATGTGCCCAGTGCCATGGAGGTGGCTCCTAATGATACAGGTTAAGGACATCATTCAAGGCACCTCCATGGCACATGCGCAGACGAACTGGTGAGCAGTAGACCTCTCTTCGATGTTCAAGTGCCATGGAGGTGGCTCCTAATAATACCGGGTGGGAACATCATCACAAGCCACCTCCATTGCACATGCGCAGTAAAGAGAGTCCACTGCTCTCCAGGTCCCCTGTGCATGTGCCTGGTGCCATGGATGTGGCTCCTAATGATACCGGGTGTGAACATCATCATAAGCCACCTCCATGGCACATGCGCAGTTGAACTGGAGGGCATTAGTCCTCTCCTCGCTGCGCAGTTGCAATGGAGGTGGTCCGGGATGATGTACCCAATCTAGAAGGGGACAGACCACTCTTGTGTTTGCAAATACAGCCTTCCAAGCCCTGTTTTTCAACATGATGCCATGTCTTCAAGACATCATCGGTAACTTATTATATTCCTAGATAACGTTTTGGTGGCCTAAAGTTCTGTTATCTGTTGTCAGGAACATTACAGGGGTTGTCGAGGATTATAAAGACATAGATTATTTTTTTTATAAGCAGCGCCCCCCCCCTGACTATGGGTTTTGTCTGGTATTGCCACTCAGCCCCCAAAGAAGTGAATGGAGCTGTGCTACAATACTACACACAACCCTTGATTGGGGAGTTGCTGTATCTACATGGAAGCAGACATATTTTTCTAATCACAATCCCTTTAAATGTCCGTTGAGTTTCAGATTATTTTAGCAGTTCCATTTCTATCTTGTCCTTCCTCTGGATCAGATTATGTTACATGGAGAGGTTAGTGCAGGTCCTTGAGCTTCTGTGACGGAGGGGAATTATGATGATTAATTCATCTGCTTCACTGACTATTAATACAGTTAATAATCCCCCGTCTGACCGCGGAGTTCATCGTGTACGTCCTTAGTACGGAATGATTTGATTAGATTTGGAAGATTTCTTATGACTGAGTCATTGGATTGCTACAAAAGAGGTATCATTGAAATTGGGGATCAAACATCTGTACAGCCATAGCAAAACTTCTTTAAAAAAGTTTGTCAGGACTAAATCAGACATTTATAGCAAGCCCCATGTTAACTGGATGGTGTCTTGATCCTTAATACACTTGTTGATCAGCAAAATGGGTCTTTGTTGCAGTACAGATACAGCCACACGGCGAGCTATACTGCCTTGGATACACATGGAAGGGGCTTCATTCTAGTAATGATGCGTTCACACATCCGTCATCACATATCTCAAACTGCAACTTGTCCCAGTCATGTGTCAGGGTGTGTTGCTGAGTGTAGAAAGAGCACTTAAAGGGAATCTGTCAGCTGATGCATGCTGCCCAAACCATGCACAACATGTATCATCCACTGGCCACTGTCAGGAGCATCTTCCTGAGCAAACATAATGGCTCTGGTCACTGCCATGGAGTAGAGGAGTAGCATGAGGAAAAGAAACCTCAACTGACTTGTTGTCCTAAAAGAGCCACCTTCAGCAGCACTTATGCTGCAGTCTGTGAAGGTGGCTCTTATCTCTATACCCCCCAGGGACACCGAAATAAATACTTTTTAAAATTTCCCGCCATGTATGCTAACTCCTGGAAAAGGTCCGGGAGGTACGCTTCTCTCCGCAGGACCTGAACGCCTCGCTGCTGTCAGTCATCCTCTGTTCTCCAGGGGTCGCCTCCTCTCCTCCTCCTGACGTCATTGGCACCTGCCCAGATTAGTTACTTCTCGGGCATGCTCCTTTCGCTATGCCTGACAATGTAGGTCACATGATGTCCCCAGATTGCGCCTGCATATAGCGCAGGTACCAGATCCCGGCCCTGTAGTGTGTTATGCTGTATGTGCACTGCGGGGCTGGGAATCTGGCGCCTGCGCAGACAGCATCACTGAAAGAGGCGGAGGGAGGAGGGAAGAGGCGCTTACTGCACAGGCGCCAGATTCCCAGATTATGAGAATTAGTTTATGGAGTTGCGTTGTGTACACGTTGAACAACTCCATGTATCCTTACTGTCTCATTACCTGTAGGTATCCTTGAGTATGTAATCCTTATCCATACCTTGCTTATAGGTGGCCATCTTTGAAGAAGACTTTAAGAGGGAACGCAGCGATCGGGAACGTATGAACGAGGAAAAGGAAGACCTGAAAAGAGAGATGGAGAAGCTTCAAACACAGCTGGCCCAGGCCAACACTAAGGTGAGCAGTCTCTTCCCGATTCTGGGTTTATCACTTCTCTCATTTATTTTTATTTTAATCATTTTGTTATTTTGGGGCTTAGTAGTCCAGTGGGTGGTCCTGCTCAGTGATTGACACCTGTGTGTGGTGTCCTGGATGCCCTTCATCCAAGATGGCCGCTACTGTCAAAAATGGAGCAGAGGTCTGTTCTACAGCACAGGAAAGGATGCAGGAGGACTGGAATGTGAGCTTTGCTGGAGGAGGCAAACAGGACCAGGGTGGGGTGACTCTACATGGAAAATGTAGATCCACTTATTGGTGTTGGGGTGAAGGGTCGCTTCTAGTTAAGTCAATCTTGAACTATAAAAATAGGAGGTTGTCATTGTTACTGTCTTTACTGAAGAGTCAGTTTATGATTATTGTAACAATGAAACAAGTCCTACCTGTTTGTGTCTATAATTCCTATGTGTCTCCATGGTAACAGACTACAAACAAGTCCTGTGTAGTCAGGCCCTGTACTTGCACTCTCTTGTATGGTGTTTACTGTACTATATCCATTTCCCTTTCAGCTACACTCCTGTAAGGAGGATTTACGAAGAGAGAAAGAACATGGACGTCCGCTGTCCAGGCCACAGGAGGTAAGGCACTACTATTATTGGGTTGTTTTAAAGAGTAACCATTGTTTTTCAGGGTTTTTTTCTTCATAAATCAAAAGTACACATGACAATAAGAAACTTTTGTAATATATCTTATCAGAAAAATCTGCTTCATTCACTTCCTGGACTCCTCTTTCTCTTTGTAAACTTTTTATTCAGGGATTAGATTTCCCCATTACTAAGATAGGAGATGACAGTTGGTGTTTTTAAAATTCTATGGAATAGAGAGGAGGAGCTGTAGACATTCTGCTGCAAGTTCTCCCGAAACGACAGTGACAGTTCTCCATAGAACTTTGAGTAAAAAGTAGTCAGGGCACCTGGACCCGTAGAAGCAACACCGGTTGCGAAACGGCGTCGTAGTCCGCTGGCCCCCCGTGGCCCCCTCCCTGTACCTTGTCCATTCTTGAAGCCATGGAATAAAAGACCATCTTGCATAATTCGGTGAGTGCCGCCTTTTCTTCTATTTTGTCTCCATAGAACTTTATGAGCACCGTAGTTTCGGGTGAACTTGCAGTAGAATGTCTACAGCTCCTCCCACTTCCGACTCCTCTCTCCATATAACTTTACTGTTATCTACACTTAGATAACAGTAAAGGTATACATGTTTGGTACCTACAAACTTGTACTGACCCGAGGCATCACACGAACACGTCAGTGTTACCATATAGTACTGACCGGCGGCATTATACCGACATGTCAGTGTTACCATATAGTACTGACCCAAGGCATCATGCCGACACATCAGTGTTGCCATGTAGTACTGACCCGAGACATCATACCGACACTTGGAAGAAGGAGAGGAAAAAAATGGAAACCGGAAAATCGCCCGGGGGTGAAGGGGTTAAGCTTTGTATAATGTGTGCCCAACACATGGCATTACACAGCCCTAAACCCACATTCTCACAGCTGCACTGTGTTTTGCTGATTTGGTGTTTGCCCTCTGCAGCCCACGGGATGTCCCGGTTGATGTTTATTACTATGACAGCGCGCTGTTGTTTTTGTTCTCATGTTTGTTAATATTTACTAGTTTGTGCTGTGAACCATAACCACCCATAACCAGTTGATTAGATGCTTAGGTAATGATTACTACCGACAATGCCTACTTATTAGAAGGGTTCATTCACCCCTTCCCGACATTTGACATACCGGCACGCCATGTGTTTGGCTCACATTTATCCCGTGCTCTACACTGAGCACTTACACTGGGGTTTCCATGTAAATCTCTGAAATATGCGATTCAGACAACGCCGCTGATCTGAAGATCCCATATAATGAAGCAGAGGGACTTTCTCTCTTTCTCTTTTTCTCTCTTTCTCTCTTCTTCTCTCTCTCTCTCTCTTTCTCTCTCTCTCTCTTTCTCTCTTTCTCTCTCTCTTTCTCTACTCTCTCTTTCTCTCTCTCTCTCTCTTCGCTCTCACTTTCTCTCTTTCTCTGTTTCTCTCTCTTTCTGTCCTATGATCTGATGATGTCCATCTGTTTAGGTGTACGTAAAGGCGCAATCAACCCAGTTCTGTGCATGTCTGAAAAGACCCACTGCTGAACAGAGGCCAGACGGAGTCCAGAGTAACTCTACTGCCTCGTAGTGAATGGATCTCTTGGGGGGGGGGGGGTTCATGTGA
Source organism: Allobates femoralis (assembly GCA_033576535.1). Taxonomy (NCBI): domain Eukaryota; kingdom Metazoa; phylum Chordata; class Amphibia; order Anura; family Aromobatidae; genus Allobates; species Allobates femoralis. The sequence continues at coordinate 235,434,031 of JARQOC010000002.1, forward strand.
TTAACATCATTATGAGATTTAGATGGAGTTAAAGTAACATTTTTGCATGAAAAATGTCATTTCTTATCTTCGTAGCTCAACATTATAAAATTCTTTGAAGCACCCTGGGAGTTCAAGGTGCCCACCACACATATACAGGGTGGGCCATTTATATGGATACACCTAAATAAAGTTGGATCCAAAGTGGCCGCCATGGTCAACACCCATCTGGAAAGTTTTCCCCCTCCCATATACTAATGTGCCACAAACAGGAAGTTGATATCACCAACCATTCCTATTTTATTTAGGTGCACCTATATAAATGGCCCACCCTGTAGATAAAATTCTTGATGGGTGTAGTTTCCAAAATGGGGTCACTTTTGGGGGTTTCCACTATGGAGGCACATCAGGGGCGCCCTGCAAACGCAACGTGAATCAATTTTAGTCCATTTTGTGCTCCCAAAAGGCGCTCCTTCCCTTCAGAGCTTTGCCGTGCACACCACTGCTAAGGTAAATATCGGGTTGCTATGGCCCCTTAGCAACCGGATGTTTACCGTAGCTTTAGCAGGGGTTCTATGGAGCCCCGCTTAGCAGCGCTATGTGCTGCTAAGGTAAATATCGGGTTGCTTAAGGGGCCTGCGGTTCCGGACTCTGTACATTTTTTCGGAAAAATAAGAAATTGCTGATCATCTTTTAACTTCCTATTAAAAAAAGCTAAAGTTTTGTAGAAAGATACCAGTAACACAAAAAAAACTATATTTAACCAATAGGTTTCTTCTAACAATGCAGGTGTATGTAACACTGAAAATCCCATTGAATTTAAGATTTAAATAAACTCTATAGAAGTGGACACAAGCTGTAGACAAGACATTAGTTTACTCCTCATTGATAGAGTGAGTCGTCGGACCTGCGTCCTCCCACTGTCCACAATCTGTAGGACAAGACATTAGTGTACTCCTCATTAATCGAGTGAGTCATCGGACCTGCGTCATCCCACTGCATTAATTACACTGTGTAATGTTCCGCCACAATGACTTTTACAATGACGGGATGGTAATTGCTCTCCAGGCTTCCAACCATATTGACTTAAGTGCTTGCTTTCTTGCTGAGTGTTAGAGGATTGTTACAGTCACTGAGGCTCGGAGAGAAGATCCATACAATTCCTACAGGACCAATATAAGTACCTTAATAAACAAGTCCACATAGGTAATACTGGCGTAGACCACTGTATAGGTGACAGATATTGATCACTATGGAGTCCACCAGCTGGACCCTCAATGATCACAAAAATCAATGACCTGTGTCCCCAGTATCCTGTAAATAACAAGATGGTCGTGCATGCACACAGCCATTGAACCAGGTCCTCAGTTTTCATGATCATTAAGGGTCCAGTTGGCAGATACCCAACTATCAATATTTTTTATGTATTTTGCGGTCCGCACCAATACTACGAGGATATTTCTAGTACTAGCTGTGAGCCCGATGCAAATGCATCGGGTGTCTAGAATATTTTTATTTTTTTTTAGATTTTCAAATAATAATCCAATATAGTAGATAGGAATTTTTTATTTTATTATTTATTTTGTTTTGTTTTTTTACTATTTTTATTATTATTAAATGTATTTATTATTTGTTATTTTATGAAAATTTATTTGTATTAAAATTATTTTATTTTATTTAAAAACCGCATCTGCGGCGCGGTTGCGGTAATCCCCATAGAAAGTATATGGGGACTTGCGGCAGGTGCGGCAAAACCGCACTTGCCGCACCTGCCGCAAGTCCCCCTATACTTTCTAAGGGGATTACCGCAACCGCGCCGCAAGTGCTCGCACTCAGCCAGCGACTCGCTGCCGCACCTGCCGCAAGTCCCCCTATACTTTCTATGGGGATTACCGCAACCGCGCCGCAAGTGTAGCGACTCGCAATGGCCTCGCGGCCATTGCTCGCGCTACACAGCGACTCGCAATAGATCCCCATTGAAAGTATAGGGGGAGTTGCGGCAGATGCGGCAGCTGAGGTAGCGACTCGCAATGGCCTCGCGGCCATTGCTCGCGCTACCTCAGCGGTAAATCGCTAACTTTGTAGCCGGGCCTCTGGTTCTATTTTCGGCCAGCGACTCGCAATGGCCGCTTCGCGGCCATTGCTCGCGCGTGGTGACGTCACAGCGTGACATAGCCACGGCGTTTTCGGGGTCCGACACAAAAATGCCTACGGCAATTATATAGTAGATAGCTACTTTTTGGGGGAGTCCAATACTTTTTTTGGGGGGTCCAATACTTTTTGGGGGGGTCCAATACTTATTGGGGCGCGTTCAATGCTTTTTGGGGTGCGTTCAATACTTATTGGGGCGCGTTCAATGCTTTTTGGGGCGCGTTCAATGCTTTTTGGGGCGTGTTCAATACTTTTTGGGGGGCGTTCAATACTTATTGGGGTGTGTTCAATACTTTTTGGGGCGCGTTCAATACTTTTTGGGGCGCGTTCAATACTTATTGGGGTGTGTTCAATACTTTTTGGGGCGCGTTCAATACTTATTGTGACGCGTTCAATACTTATTGGGGTGTGTTCAATACTTATTGGGGTGCGTTCAATACTTTTTGGGGCGCGTTCAATACTTATTGGGGTGTGTTCAATACTTTTTGGAGTGCTTTGCTGGGCTAAACCTGAATGGTGCACAGGGGGTTAATCACATGTCAGGTCTGTGTGTGAGTGAAGATGTGCTGATTGACTCACTGGGTTGCAGCTGGGAGTGAGTAGGCTGGAACCTGCCAGGTGTCTGAGTGAGGAGAGGAGGATTCAGAAGTTCAGAGCACTGCCATGTGAAGAGGTGCTGGAAGTGATCCGTCCTCAGTGGGTAAGTGGTGGGAGCCTACCAGCTGATGTGTGCATGGCAGCCAGTGTCCAAGGGCCAGGCGGTCACAGCTGACTTTGGGACATTGAGGGGGGAAGCTGTGCGGCCATTGAGGGGGAGAGGGGGGTCTGTGCGGCCATTGAGGGGGGGGGGGTCTGTGCGGCCATTGGGGGGGGGGGGGCTGTGCGGCCATTGGGGGGGGGGTCTGTGCGGGCATTGGGGGGGGGGTCTGTGTGGCCATTGGGGGGGGTCTGTGCGGCCATTGAGGGGGGGGGTCTGTGCGGCCATTGAGGGGGGGTCTGTGCGGCCATTGAGGGGGGGGGGGTCTGTGCGGCCATTGAGGGGGGGGGTCTGTGCGGCCATTGAGGGGGGGGGGGGGTCTGTGCGGCCATTGAGGGGTCTGTGCGAGTAGTAGTAGTAGTAGTAGTAGTAGTAGTAGTAGTAGTAGTAGTAGTAGTAGTAGTAGTAGTAGTAGTAGTAGTAGTATGATCTGTGATAGTGACTCGCAATGCTTGCACTACCCAGCGACTCGCAATAGATCCCCATTGAAAGTATAGGGGGAGTTGCGGCAGCTGAGGTAGCGACTCGCAATGGCCTCGCGGCCATTGCTCGCGCTACCTCAGCGGTAAATCGCTAACTTTGTAGCCGGGCCTCTGGTTCTATTTTCGGCCAGCGACTCGCAATGGCCGCTTCGCGGCCATTGCTCGCACGTGGTGACGTCACAGCGTGACATAGCCACGGCGTTTTCGGGGTCCGACACAAAAATGCCTTCGGCAATTATATAGTACATTCTCTTCCAGGCCATTGGCATGTCAGGTCGCGGGTAAAGCTGGCCTCTTGCTTGGCTACTAGCCAGAAAATCTATTATTATGGAATGAGTAGTTATTTATTGCATATATAGATAATGAAGTGACTCTGGAAATAGTCTTATATACAGGGCTTTTCCTATAAACAAAGTTGATTTTAATCAGTAGATCTTGGTATAATAATTTCCACAATTAGATGTTTAAAAAAATATGTTCCTGTCCTGAGATTATCTTATATACATGTCCCTACTATGTACTGTGTAATGGATGTGTCTGACCATACAGGGACATGGTCTGATCATACCATATCTCCTATGTGTCCCTGCTATGTACTGTGTAATGGATGTGTCTGACCGTACAGGGACATGGTCTGATCATACCACATCTCCTGAGCTGAGATAATCTTATATATGTGTCCTGCTATTTACTGAGTAATGGATGTGTCTTACCGTACAGGGACATGCTCTGATCATACCACATCTCCAGTGCTGAGATAATCTTATATATGAGTCCTTGCTATGTACTGTGTAATGGATATGTCTGACTACAGGGACATGGTCTGATCATACCACTTATCCTGTGCTGAGATAATGGAGATATATAAGATTATCTCAGCACTGGAAGATTTTTTTTTTAACACCTTCATTTGTGGACATTATTATTTTTCCAGGATCTGCTGATTAAAATGAACATTGCTTGTGGGAAAAACCC